>CM060322.1:43204353-43206853 GCA_030674155.1 Stramonita haemastoma | reverse complement strand
AATGAAAAGAAAAACGAACGAACGAAAAAATGACAGAAAGAAGGGAAGAAAGAATCAAAAGACACCCTTCTCAATGTAGTTTATAAAATAGGTTCTGCATGTATTGCAAACCGGATCAAAAGAATTTTGCCCAAACTAATCAGTGAAGACCAATCAGGTTTCATGGAAAATAGATACATTGGAAATAATGTTAGGCTAATTTATGATATGATTAACTACCTGGATAAAAAAAATCAGCCTGGATTATTGCTTAGTGTTGACTTTGAAAAAGCATTTGACTCCTTAAGCTGGGACTTTATGTTCAAAGTCATGAAGGCGTATGGTTTTGGAAACAATATCCATCAATGGATCAAGACATTTTACACAGATATAAAATCAACAGTCCTTGTAAATGGTAACAGCACACAATGGTTTAGAATTGAAAGAGGATGCAGGCAGGGTGACCCAATATCACCCTACTTATTTATTCTTTGTGCTGAGATCTTAGCTATAATGATAAAGGAAGATACATCAATTAAAGGTATATGCATTGGAGAGACAGAGCATAAATTTCCCAATATGCAGATGATACTCAATTGTTAAACACAGGAGATAAGATATCATTCGAACACTCTATACATATTCTAGAGAAATTTGGCCAAATTTCAGGTCTTAGAATGAATAGTGACAAAAGTCAAGTAATATGGCTCGGTAATAAAAAAGAATCAAGTAAGGTGTTTTGTCCCCATCTAAAAATGACATGGAATCCTCCAAAATTCAAGATTCTGGGTATCTGGTTCACTTCAAATCTAGAAGGATGTGAAACTATGAACTATAATGATAAATTTTCTGAAATCAAAAGGCTATTTAAGGTTTGGTTACAAAGAGTTATTACTCCACTTGGAAGAATGCCATTTTAAAATCCCTTATCTTATCAAAACTAATTCACCTGTGGATATTATTACCAGATCCACTGACAATTTCATAAAAAGTCTACAAAAACTATGTTTCCAGTTTGTATGGAGCAATAAGCAGGATAGAATAGGTAGAAAGACAGCTATTAAACCTGTTACCCAAGGAGGGATAAACATACCTGATATAAGAAAATTTATTTGTGCTCTGAAACTTACATGGATAAAAAAAAATCAGAAGCATAAATCATAAATGGATAAGTATTGCAGAAAAAATGTATCCAATTCTCACCAATTTGGAAAGCTATGGATCAGCCATTACAGCCAAATTCTCCAATATCAACCCATTCTGGACACATACGTTTAAAGCTTATAGAATTTTCTCCGGTTGCATTAATCCTTCAAATGCACAAGAAATGCTTGCTGAACCAATCTTTTACAATGAAAATATAACAGTAGGTAACGCAGTAATCAAACACACTAATTTAATACAGAAAGGTATATACTCCATTAAGCACTTTATCAATGAAAGTGGTGAATTTATTAAATATGAAGATTTCAGGGCCATTTGTGGCAGATCTATAGACTTTCTTACTTTCCAGGGGTGGATTTCTTCGATTAAACAGTACATAAGAAAAACTGGCATTTCAATTAGTGACAACCTAAGCTATAATCAAGAGACACCCACGGTACTGCGGATCATTGATAGTGTCAATAAGGGGACAAAAAAGTATTATGAATATTTAGTATCAAACAAACAACTTCCAAACTGTTGCGCAAAGTGGACAGGAAAACTGCATGAAAACTTTAATTGGAATGCAATTTTTGTTAAAATACATAAAATCAATGATGTAAAACTAAAATGGCTGCAGATGAGAATAATTCATCGCATCATTGCTACAAATGTGGTGTTGAACGCTATGGGTTTAGTGAATACAACATTCTGTACTTTGTGTAATGAGGCCAGAGACTCAATAGAACACTTTTTATGGGATTGTAAACATATTAGAGCCTTTTGGACAAGCTTAGAAAATGTATGTAAAGAACGATGCACAAATGCTTGTAACATAACTTTTTCCCGTAACTTAGTCATTTTTGGGATAGATCAACGCAGAAAAACAGATAAGACATTCGATTTGATACTGCTGCTTGCTAAGTTACACATCTACAGAAGCAAACTTGATGGTCATAAACCAAAACTTTCTAGTTTTCGAACTATGCTACATAATAGGTTTAAAACCGAGCAGTATAATGCACGAATTGCAAACAACCTTATGAATTTTGGAATGGAATGGAGTCATTATAAAGCATTATTTCTAGTCACATAAAACATAGATAATCCAATAGCACATAACTTTATAAAAAAAAATAATAATAATAAAAATAATAACAAAAAAAGGGAAAAAGGAATGAAAAAAGATGCCCAAATCTTGAGGAGATCTCATAAACAAGTCTTACTGTTAGTGGAAAAGGGAAAAAAGCAACTGTAACATTTTCCTGCTGTATGGTTCATAGGGCATGGTATGTAGGTGGTGCATTGTATGTATTTATGCATGTATGTATTCATGTAATTGTATGTACGTATGTAGGTGTATGTGTGTGTAAGCGTG
>CM060322.1:43179353-43189353 GCA_030674155.1 Stramonita haemastoma | reverse complement strand
AAACACGTCAGGAAAAAACAAACACAACCCAAGATGATGCTGGGTATTCTCATGTTGTCCTTTTCGGGATTTATATAAACAACAACAACAACAACAATTAAATAACATTCTTCTCCTGTTGGGTTAGACAGATCACGCCAAAAGCTAGTTATAAGTCTCATTAATAGACTGAAGTTAAATGTTTTTCATACAAAATTTTCCAAAAATGTGCAGTGTGTGTGTGGTTTGGAACGATTTCAAACATTTTTTTTTCGACGGTCAAGCTTTTTGTGTGTTATTTTTAAAAAAAAATCTCCCTACCATTCGTGAGAGATCTTTGCATAAGGTTTTAAATAACTAGGCCTATACATTGCTCTGTGAAATTGCGTTGTTGTTGAAAGTTGCATCAGTAATTTTGCTCTAGTGCAAGCAAATGTGTCATTAATTGACTTGAGGCAGAGGCATTTTACCCACCCGAAACATTATGTTGATTAATTGTGTGTTTTGTTTTGTTTTGTTTTGTTTTGTTGTGTGTTGTTGTGTGTGTGTGTTGTGTGTGTGTGTGTGTGTGTGTGTGTGTGTTGTGTGTGTGTGTTTGTGTGTGTGTTGTGTGTTTTTTGGGGGGGGGTCCAAGTTTTTGCTGTGTTTATTTTTTTAAATTGTTGAAGTAGGCTACATGCGTTTTGCAGCGATTTAGAATGTATTTTTTGTTTATAGTATTATGCTCACATTAGTTAGTTTCTCAAGTAACTTTTTTCTATTTGTGACTGTTTATCACCTCGTGTCTAATATTACATCATGACAGCCATCTATCTAACCATCTATCTAACAACCCCATCCCATTATCCTCGATATAAAAGAATAAAATAAAATAAATAAAAAATCATTAGGCCGTTTGTGTGTGTTCGGTACTACTAAGTGGGCTACCCTTTGATTTAGATATATAATCAAAACACATTTGTGCATCGCCAAGGTGTGTGTGTGTGTGTATTTGCGGAGCGCTAGGATTGATCTGTGTGCTAGGCCTATGAGGGAGGCAGGCCTGGGACCTACATGTTTGAACGTTGTTTAGGTTTAGGTTGATAGTTTTGGTAAGCTTACGCCGAGACCAAATTCTCGTGAATATACCCGCGGAAGAGGGGGTCACGTGCGAGATTTTCGAGTTGACAACTGCTATGGATGTCTGGAAATAGTACGTTGCTAATTTATTGATTTTTAAGATTCCTATTATAGTTCAGAAGACAAATGATTGTGTCTGCGACGCCTTTTTATCACCTTTGTTTCTTGGTAATGGCTGTTTAAGAGTCTTGCTGTAGTTTGAGATGTATTGCTTGCATTTGGTGAGTATGTGTTATAAAGACATGCTGGTGTTCCTAGTTTCGGGTCGAACTTGTCTTCGATCCATAAATTAGCATGTTACAGGTTTTTACGCCGCTTTGCCAGTATTCTTTATAGTAGCCGACTATCGATTGAAACAGTTATAAATATGTTGTTACTATCACTCTGGATGACGATGTTTTGACTGAGAAACAAGCTGGTTTCAGATGTCCTCATTTTTTTGTGGCAGTCTGGGACTGGGAGAATGAATCATCTGAGGCTCAGGCCCCCACGAAACCGAAAGTTTGCCGCGTGGTATTGAACAAAGACATTTCTTATTCATTTGCTATTTTCTCACCATATGATGGGATATTTATAAAGCAAAATGAGCCCCTTCTTGATCTGCATTGTTTACACAATTACAAAAAAATATGTGGTGTACAGATAGGCCTACATGGAAATGGGTCTCGCGCTGTGCCAAAATTCACTTCCATATTTCCAGTCGACCAGATTCTGGGAGGGACACCAGGGAAATTTACTAATTAAGGAAGTTATATGAAATCAGTAAGAAAATGTATGAAAAGTGTTGACACATAGGCATGCACAGACAGTAACTGAGCAAGCATGCACATGTTTGTGTTCCCCATTGTGTTTAATGTGTAGTAGGGTCTACCTACATCTTGGGCTACTGTGTACAATCCATACAGAAATGTCATGGAAAAGATGTGAACAAGTGTACCATTTTTAAAATATTATTATTTCTGTGTAAAAAAAATAATGCATGCATCACATTAATGCTCAGGAATTATGAACACTTTGTCACACGTGTGTGTGTGTGTGTGTGTGTGTGTGTGTGTGTGTGTGTGTGTGTGTGTGTGTGTGTGCCCAGGGACTGCTACCAAGTATCTTTTATATCATATGTGAAATGATCATGATGGTTTAAAACAGATCTATCTGCTAGTGCGCTTCTTCTTAAAAATCAACACATTCTCCATGTCACAATGTACTTCACATGCTTTTGCTTGTTTTGTTTCTGCATGCATACAATATATATATGTAACATGAGTTGTTCATTACTGACAAGGATCCATTGTTGTAGTTCTGGAAGCCCCAGATAAAGTCCAAAACAAATGATCTCTCCTTTCGGTCTTTTGGTATACACGTACTAGGCAACAGTACTTAGTGCTCCTCTGTGTGTTGATCAGATACCTTTATTTAAAATTTTATAGCCTTGGTTAATCTCTGTTCATAGACTGATCAGCTGATTATCAACAGATCATGAACAGTGTTTAAAGTATCACTATGTATTCAGTGTGTAAAAATGTGAGAATTATGTAAATCAGGTTGTTTTTGTTGGCATTGTTCATCAAAACTGCAGAGAGATGCTTGAGCTAAAAAAAAATTTGGATTTTTTTGTGAGCCTGCTTTCATTCTTTCAAGTTCTATTATGACATTGTTTTTACTTATTAACTCACTTGACTCTTGACAGTTCTCTCCCCTGCTATTCATAACATCCTGGCCATTTGCAAGGGCTAGTAAATAATTCACACAAAAAAAAGTTACAGGAAGTAAAATTTTAAGAATCGGTTAGTAATACACTTAGCAAGTTAGTATCAAAGTATAAAGTGTTTTACTTTGATAATCCAGCTAGTACTGTCGCAGAAATATATATATGAAAAAGTATTCCTAATTTTAGTTTTAAAGAAAAAAGCTCTCTCGCACCTTTAGACTGTATCCCAGGAACTACAAGGAGGTGAAACAAGTCTGCTAATGCTCAGAATAAATTAATTAAATGCAAACAATGATCAAAACTCATCTTGGATGAAGATGATAGACACTAGGATGTGGTATTTTGCACATGTATAAATTTATATAATTCAGGAAAATGATAAATTAAAAACAGGGGGAAGGGGGTGGGGGTTGGCATTCTTGTGGCACGTGGAGGCAATGCGTTTCAGAAATGGGTTGAACACAAGGAAAATTACTAAAATTGCAATGCCAGTCATGAAGCATGAACTGTTAAAAACTCATCCCGATTGATAACTGTTGCATCAGATTGCTCAATTTCACTTGATGCACATGTCTGCTTCACCCACCTCCTTTCCCTCTCCTTCGCTGACATGCAGCTAGTGGGATTCCACTGATTCGAGACCCACCTCTCTCATCAGAAAACTTGAATCATCATTGTCATTCCCTTCATCAGTATCAGAACCTTCAGTCTGAATCATTTTGATATCTTCAGCAAGATCAAAATGTTGTTTTTAGTTGTCTTCTAAAGTAATGCTGTGAAATGGCAAACATTCGATCATGTTCCTGTTTCCAAGTGAAAATTATATGAAACGTTGGACAGAAGCAAGTTGTTGATTCCAATTGGTGGAACTGTGACTGGTGGTGGTGGTGGTGGTGGTGATGGTGATAGTGGTGGTGGTGGTGGTGGGGGGGGGGGGTTGTTTTGTGTAAACTGTCTCCAAAACTGAAAACACCAAATGTTATTTGAAGTGCAGCCTTTGTGTAAGTTGTTCAATCAATGAAATGCCTGCACCAGTGATCCATTGTTAAGTTTATCATTTCACTGCTGCGACATATAGTTAAATAGATTTAGACAACATGAAAGCTCAAACTGAATTTGATTTTGATCAGATGTATGTTTGCCATTTCTCAGCTCATTGACTGTAGCTTTGCTAATTCTGTCATGTTGAAGAATCTTGTTGATTTTTTTTTTCAGTCTAAGAATTCTTCAGGCAAAAATTTTTCTTTCATCAGTTCAAAGCTTTTTACCAGTAAAAGTTATTGAAATCTTGTTCAAAACATTAAAATCCAATAAAGTGTGGTTATTAGTATTTACTGACTTGTAACTTGAATAGTGTTATATACAACACAAAAACAGCCACCTGACATTACTAAAGCAGGTTTTATTTTTCAACAAGATATTATATGCAGCATAAGAACTAGACTGAAATTTATGTATCTTTATGTGTGCACTTGTTGGAGGCATACATTTGCATGTGTGAAGAGAGATGAGAGTGAGGTGGTGAGTGAGTGGTGTGTGTGTATGTGTGTGTGTGTGGTGTGTGGTGTGTCAATCAATCAATCAATCAATCAATCAATCAATCAATCAATCAATCAGTTTTATTCAGTTTTTGAGGCCATAAGACCATATGAACACAAATATGAAAAGCAACCGTTTTAAAGCATGAAACAGGTGAAAAATAATTAATGGGTACACAGTCATTTGTTGCAGGCATCGGTGAGACCTACATGTTTCTGATCTTTAGGCATTCATTACATAAACTGCCAAGTTCACAATCAGTTTTTCAGAAGGATTTGAGCACAACATCTGGACCTTAAGCCTGATGGAAATCTGTGATATTAAAGGGGGATATAACGCTTACGCAAAGTTGCGTCGTGTGTGTGTGTAGTGTGTGTGTGTGTGACTATGAGTTATAACTATAAGTATTAACTTATTTAATGTGGTGTAAACATTCTGATTGTATCCTTCAGGAATCCCTGCATGGAAGGCCTTTTAATAATTCTCAAGTCTGCTTTTTATAATTTATATTTTACATGATATATCATATGACATTTAACTGATTTCTATTCATGTATATCACATGTAATAACCAATATTCATAAGCAGAATGATTTTTGTTGAAATGTTGGGCAAAGAGTTTGCATGGATTATTAACAGTACACATTGTTTGAAACCACGATTTCACAAGAAGTGGTTCCAGACAACAGTGCCTACTGTTTATTTAAAACTGAATTCATGACACTGCTTATCCACAAAGTTTGATTCATTAAACTGGTAAATAAGAAAGAAAAAAAGGGATTCAGTTTGCAGGCTTGCCAGGCCACAGTTTTGTCACTCAGTTCTATGTAAGGTGAACATCAAGGGCTCCCATTTAAGTAATAAAACATTTCACTTTAAATGTTGTATTGAGATTGTACTTCGGTATGATAAAGCTTTTAATATGATAACCTGCACACCCTGCCTTTAGAGAAAAAGTTCTTCAGCCACAACAAGCTTTTGCATAATTAGCCAGCACACCCCTTTTAGAGGAGAACAAATCCTGAGGAGTATGGCTGCCTATATCAGAATGGAATAAAGTAGTTTGAAAATAGTCATGAATACATGCTTACATTGCAAACTTCACACTCTGTGTGTGTGTGCTTGGATCTTAACAGTGATTCCTAGGCGTGATGAGTGAGACAGACTGCATACTTTGAGTAACCTCAGGCTGTCGCTGATATGATAAGCCCAAGGAATGTGCATCAGTGCGGCAAAGAGAAGTATGCAGGTGGCAGTCAATATTTCGCGCTCCATTTTATGGTTCCCCATTATGTTCAGATGATTCATAAGCTGTGACATAGCTTCATTTATTGAGTTCTTGATCATCTCACTGCCAGTAGCACACAGTGTAGCAGGCCATAAAATAAATATAATAGGAATTTGATTATATATTGTTTTGGAAAGTCAGTGATTTAACAACTAAACCTCCCATGAAAAAGTTCCACACCCCCCCACCCCCCCCTCTGGCTCGCACACACGTACGCACGTGGCGCGTACGCACATGGCGCGTACGCGACGCACACACACACACACACACACACCACACACACACACACACACACACACACACACACACACACACACACACACACACACACACACACACTCCACACGCACGCAGAAGTAAGCAGCCAATAATGGACTGATGTTGGACAAAGAAAGCCAGATGTGTTCCATGAAGCTGTGCTGTATTTGACATAATATAGAATAACATGACAGCTGCAATCATCTAAATGATCTAGCCTAGTGCAGCTATGGCCTAAAATGTGTGTTTAATGTGTGCATTTGACCTTCAAAATTTAAAACAGGTGTGTGTGTGGGTGTGTGTGTGTGTGTGTGTGTGTGTGTGTGTGTGTGTGTGTGTGTGGTGTGTGTGTGTGTGAGAGAGAGAGAGAGAGAGAGAGAGAGAGAGAGAGAGATGTTTTTACAGAAGTTAATGGCAAAAGTTTTTTGTTGTTGTTGTTGTTGTTTTTTACATGTGTGGATAAAAATAGAAATTGGAAGTTTTTCCTGTGAAAAAAAAAGACACCTGACTTTAACAGGAAGTACTTAAATGTGATGACTCATGATTCTGTCATTAATTGGAGAAGAATGCTGAAACTTTAAAACCCAATTTCATTTTAATAGTGTTTGGTAATGATTTTTTGTTTTAATACTGAAAGCTTTTTCTCTCTCTTTCTTTTTATGTCTAAGAATGGCATGCTTTAGCTTTTAGGTTACGAAAGGCAATCCCTGATATTTTTTTTAAACCATAATTATCATTGAAAGTTTCCTTTGCTTCAGTTTAGAAACTAAAGTTTTAGGCGTTTTTTTTATATATTTTTTTTATTATTATATCATGGAAAATTAAAAAGGTGAAGTTGGACAGTGTTATGGTAACAACAGACTTTTTTTTTTAATTTAAAAAAAAAAAAACGGCGATGTTTTGTCTCTTTGCAGACCTGTGCCAGGGGTTTGTGCATGGAATGCTAGAAGCCTGCGACGACCGTCAGCAGCACCATGGCAGATGACCGTGGGCTACCCAACAGCCCCAGCCCGCTGGGGGGAGCTGCCCTACGCCAGGCCCTGCGCAGAGAGCAGCCCCTGTTTCCCCGAATGCCGCCCGCAGCGGACCCTACCCAGGGCCAGTGGACCCAGTTCAGTGGCATGCCTCATCAGCCCGGCTCGCCCACCTCCCTCCACGCCTGGCTGCAGTCGGTGGACGACAGTGTTTCTCCTGCTGAGGGGAGTCCTGGAGCTAGAGGTTTCCCTCCGTCCTCCTCCTCGGCCGCAAGCTCGAGGAACAGCTCGTTGGACTCGTACACGCTTCGGACTTTCTGAGCTCCGATATCTGTCAGGACAGGACGATGAATTCGCCCACAGGGGCGAACTTGGGGCAACGTTTCAGTTTCAGTTCCCCGCACGGGTTTGAACCTTCCGATTTTGGCTCGCCTGCCGATTTTGGAAATCTGCATTCCCCTCAGTTTGTCGCCCACAGCCCGGTCAGTCATATGTCTCCCTTATCTGCTGACATGGCTGGGTTACCTCCTGCTGATTTTACCCAACCTCCACCCGATTTTTCCTTCCAGCCTCATTCTGAGTTTACCCCTCCGCCCCCGTCATTTTTAGCGATCTGCCTCCCCACTGTCCACTGCTGATGCGCATCAGAATTTCTCGGATTATTTTGCGGCGTATTATTCTTCGAGTCACCTTCCCAGGGAACCAGCTGTTTGCGAGGAGCAGCATGGTTCCAGTTCACCCATGTTTGATGCAACAGGCCTAGCCAATCAGTCGGTGCCAAGACGTCATGGGTCAATGCCTGATCATGTGGATGTTTCGTTGCCTCCGCCCCCGTTTCGCTGGGTTTTCTAAAGTCTCTGACGACATCCTCTTTCAGAATCCTGTTGACACTGAAGCCTCGAGTCAGAACAGTGCGCCATGTTTGAGAGAGGAGATCCTGCCCAAAGGAAAATCCATCGGCAAAAGTCGGAGCCTGTGTATAGTAGTGCGACCGCTTCCGATGAAGGAAAAGCGATGTATGTCGACGCATTGAGGCGGTTGAATTCGTTTGGGCCGTCGTATGAGCCGTTTGGATCTGCAGGTCAGCCACATGAAACAGACACTGCCCATGTCACTGTCCAAGATCCCCAGCGAACGTCTGCAAACCAGTCAAAGCCAAAGAACCTACCAGAAAAGAGCCACAAAGGCCATCCTACTCGGATGTGGCAAAAGCAAGCAAAGGCAAGCCTTCACAACAGGCAGAGACCATCGGAAATCAGAAGACCGAGGCAGAAGGCTTTACAAAGACGAGCGCAGAGCCACTGCAGTCAAAGACGACACATCGTCAGCCTAGCACAAGGAGGTCTTTCACCCACACCCGTATCATTGACCAGCGGGCAAAACCCAACCTTTCTGAAGGCAACCACAGCAGCTACGTGCAACCCAACTCACGCTACGGCTTGGACCAGTTCGAAGACTTGTCAGACATTGTGGGGGCGGAGCAGCGCAGCAGCAGCGTGGAGAGTCTGAACTCGCAAGTTCTCCACCACGGGATGATGCGGAGAAGCAGCAACAGCAGCATCAGCAGCGGCGGAACGAGCGCCGTGGAAGAGAGCCATGGCTGCAGGCTGCCTCCTACCACCACCACCATCCCTTCCGCTGCCGGGATGGACTCTGTGGGAAGCCCCTACATCATCAGCGGCAAGGACATCCCTCAGAACAAGACCTACATCCACAGCCCTGCATCCTCCTCCCCCCACCGGACCTGTCAGAAAAAACGGCACACAAGTCCCCCGCCCCCCCCCAACGCGTCCTCCTCCCCGCCAGCCGCTCCGACCACGCTCAAAAACGAGAAGCTCTTCTTCGACCCCAAGAGGATCTTCCAGGGGAAGACGGGCTCCAAAACGCAGGCCAACCTGGCCGAGAAGAGCAGGAACTCGGAAGAGAAAGGGCGCAACGACAAGGAGAGCGTCGGGGCGAAGGAGGAAACGGTCCTCAACAACGGGAAACCCAACAACACGTCCAGCAAAGCCTCGGCCGCCTCCCACCGCAAAGCGGACTACATCAACAACGATTTGCGTGATGGAGGAAGCAGCACGAGCGCGACCTGTGGTAGCGGTGGCGGCGGCGGCAGTGGTGGGGTGGGGGAAGCAAACGCACCAACCAGACGGCGGCGTTCAACCGCCACGGCCACGGCTCCCGCAAGAACAGCGGCAAAGACGGCCTGCCGCAGAACGGGCCCGGGCCGGACAGGGCCAGGGGAGGCGACGTCAGGGGGAGGCGACAGGAGCGGGACAACAACAACGAGGAGGACAACTCGTTCATCCGCAACATCGACTGGGTCCTTGTCGGTGAGTGAGGTTAACGTGGTTGATGATGTGAGTAAAACTCCTGGGTTGGGTGTGTCGTGGTTTGATGAATTGTGTTGATTGTTTGTGCTCTTAGTTGTTTTTTTTTGTATGAAGATTACTTAGGGGGTTTGAAAAAAGACAATAGCCTGGTTAGGAAGTTGGAGGTTGAAGCCCCCCACTCCGCCCCATCTCTCTCTCGGTCTCTGTCTCCCTCCCTCCCTCCTCTCTCTCTCTCTCTCTCTCTCTCTCTCTCTCTTCTCTCTCTCTCTCTCTCTCTCTCTCTCTCTCTCTCTCTCTCTCTCTCTCTCTCTCTCTCTCTCTCTCTCTCTCTCTCTCAGGGACTAGAGGCATGTGTTAGGGGTTTTGGGGGCGAATTACATTTTAGGGGCTACAATTTGCTACCTCCCAGAAAGGGGTCTTCTGCTGGCTGTATTGGAAAAGTCTGTACTTTATGGTATAGATTCACATGTGAGACATCTTAAATTTCCTGTTTGTCAGATCTGATTTACATGAAAGAGGTATATAATGAAACTAAAATGATAGAGGACGGTTCTCATGTATTGAAGTTTATCCATTGTTGTGGCATATAAAACTTCAAAGTAATCTGTATATAATACTGTTTGCCATTCACTGACTCAGTTCTTCGCATCAGTGATCTCCAAGGTTGAGTGTTACTGTTGGTGTGTTCCTGGACATAATATACAACTTAACAAGCCTATCTAGTAGTGTTGCACTGTTGCTGTGTCAGCTTAGGTGTTCAGTGCTGACAGTGGCGACTGCGAGATTTATTCTGATACCATTACGC
>CM060322.1:43161853-43174353 GCA_030674155.1 Stramonita haemastoma | reverse complement strand
GTTGATTAGGCACCTGACTTCAGTAATGTTCTCAATGCTCTCTTCGGTAGATGACAAAGGTCTTTTCAAAGTTTGTTTTTGTACTGTCTTCATCTGTTTCAGAGATTTTTTTTTTCCTCAGATTTGAAGAGGACTATTTGAAGTTTGTTTTTTTTTCTGCACCCTGGCTGATGTTAATTGGTCTTGGTTCAAGGTCATTCTGTTCCTTTTTTTTTCAGGTCAGATTTCTTGCCTTTGATTCAGTGCATACTTGTTCCATGAAATTGATTGTTAGGTTTTGAATGTTTTACAGCACAGCACATTTTCGCTCTTGATTATGACAACAGTAGTTGCTGTCTGTCTCAGTTCGACGAAGACAAAGAAAAAGAATGTTGTGTAAAGTGTCTTTCGTTATCAGTGAAGTCCTTTGTGTCCAGCTTTTCTGTATGATCTTTTGGTGCATGCAAGTCTAATGAGCTCAGCCTTGTCATTGTTTTCAACGATAGTAATTGTAGATTAGAGTGTGTAAGTATTGGGTGACATTTCCAGTCTTGCCTTTGGCTTTTAGTCGGTTAACTTGAGTCAGCAATGTGCTCACCACATATTCTGTAGGGCATACATACATTCCTTGACTTGGCTGATGTTGCTGTGTCCTGTTGATCAGTGACTTGTCTGGTATTATCAGTTGTTTTAATTCTCGTAGCCAGGTCATGGCGGCCTCCTGTTTTCCTCTTGACACTGAAACGTGATATCACTGTAGTTTGCCTTTGTCAGGTTCTTGACAACAGCTTGTTGAACGTTGTGACAGTGTTGTCATTATCAAGTCCGTTTTGCATGCATACTGTGCTCGTGTGTAACTTCTTCTGAGTGCACCTTATTTACTAAAATAGACACATGTATGTATACATGTAGATCCATCACCTAAGAAACCACCTAAATCCCATTTCCACTGTAAATTCTCTAGTAGCTTGTAATGAGTTCACTTTAAAAAGCAACAACAACAAAAAACTCCTCATAGATGTATACTAACTTAAAATAAAAAAAACCAACGCCTTAGTAACTAAGTAATAGTGACATACTACAGGAGTTGAATTGAAAATGAAATTTTCTTGCAGATTGACACAGATCGGCTTCTCTGTGAAAGCTTTGTACTGTATAAACCAAACAAGATCTGTGTAGACAGGTAACTTGTAATATTTGTTTTAGGATTATTTGGATTTGTTTATGAAGGAAAGTGTGTAAAGAACTTTTGAAGAATGTTGGAGTATGATTTGACGCCATTACAAATATTTTCAAGATTGAATTCTTGTTTGGAAACTTGTATTTCTGTTAAGTGCCATATGGAAAGTTTAACAGAATTTTGTGGTGTTAAATGAATCAGCTCTCTTGTGAGCTTTGCAAATTAATGATTGAAAACAAACCAAGCAGCTTAAAAAAAAACAACCAAAAAAAAGGGGGGGGGGGGGGGGGGGGGGGAGACCAATATCAGAGTTCATCTGAATGGATGCACTTTTAAAGAAAATGTTTTACAAAATAAAGGCTTGTCTGACTTTTGACAAAGTAAAATATATTCAGATCAAAAGGCACAATCTAGTGGAATCTTTTAGTCATTCTTACCAAATGTTAGCTTCAATATTGAGTCTTCTATTTCAAGTAACTGTGACCAAGGAATGACACACAACAGTAGCAACAAGAAGAAATATACTTATTAAGTTAATCCTTGTGTGTGTATGTGTGTGTGTGTATAAAAGTGTATCATGGTTTTTAGAAATTTAAATGCCACATAGCTTCATTTTAGGCGGTGTGCTTTAGACAGGACCAAAAGTGGGGTGTACCTGTCAAAATCAGTGCTACATTATGAAATGCTCCCCCTCTCCCCCTCCCCCCCTCCTCTTCCCCCCCCCCCCCCCCCCCCCCCCCCCCCTCTCAGGGTTCGCGATAACCGGTAATTGTCGGTATTTTACCGATTGTAAACAGGGAGAATACCGAAAATTTTCGAAGCAGCCGGTACCGCGTACCGATTCTGTTTGCCTGTGACCGATTAGATTTCCGTCTCAAAAAAAAAAGTCTGAAGTGACTTTTTCTGACAGTCTGTCATGCGCCTGTACTGTGTTTACGCACCTACCCCTTCCTATCCCTTCCCACGAACATCTTTGGCGCCAGCCTCATTTAATTAGCCTAGCACGCAGAACAGCAAGCTTTACTGTGAAAGAATAGAGCTTCGTGCTCTTCTCGGCATGACAGTGACTTCCATTCACAATGAGTAAATGGGGCCTAGATTGATTTATTCTTTATTCTTTTAATCTTTCATATTGAGGATAATGGAATAAGCACTCCTGTGCTTTTTTACATCCAGTCCCCATGTGTATGCAGTTTTGTAAATGTCATCTGTTCCCACCGGCACTCGATGGCCCGCTCTTACGAAAAGCGAAAAGCGGAGGGTCTATGACATGAATTTGCGCGTTGCTTTGAGAGAGAAGAGTCGAAAACTAAATCTAAAGTGAACGAAAGATCTAGATGAGCGCTAAGCATAGAAACAAGAAAGAAGAATATAAGTCACACCAATGATGCCATGCAAAACAACAGACTGACACAGACGGTGACACAGGCGCTAGAAAAAAAAATCCTATTTCCTGCGTGGCTTCGTGCCCAAGAAGCGAGTGGCAGCAGCACGGCCGTCAAAGTCTGAGAGATTTGCGTTCAATTTAGATTTAGTTTTGCTGCCGAACAATTCCCCCCTCCCCCACCCCCTCACTGAATAGTTTCGTTTTGTTCACAGTACATACCGGATTTTATTTTCTGGGGACCTATTTTGGGGGAGTTTGTCTAGATATCTCTGAAATGGCAACTCACAGGACTACCGGTTTTTAAAAATCCTAGCGCGAACCCTGCCTCTCCCCCTCCCCCCTCTCCCCCCCCCTCTCCCTTGGTATGAAGTCAGAACAGAGGAGGCTAAAAGTTAGGTTCTACATAATATAGCTTTTGAATCCCCAAAGATAAGACCCCTAAAAGAATTCTCACATGTTGCATGATTTCCAATCATTGGGTTTGGGGGTAAGTGTTAGCAAATATACTTATGAGTAAATGGCAAATATTCTTGAAGTTTGAGTAAATAAAATGACGTGAAGAAATGTGTATTATAGAAAGTGTAGATTACGCTACTCAATCAAATATTGAGAGAGAGAGAGAGAGAGAGAGAGAGAGAGAGAGAGATTCATTTCTTTCTTTCTTTATTTATTAAATAATTTCATGTGTTTTGAAGGTAATGGTATAAGCAGTTTTGTGCTCATTTACATCCAGTCCCAGCATGTATGCAGTTTTGTAAATGTTGTCATCCATTCCTACTGGCACACAATGGCCTACTCTTCTGAAAAGCGGAACAGGTTTTAATGTGTGGGTAAGACGTTCGGCGTGCACATGCATACGGGACCTCAGTTTATAGTCTCATCCAAAGGACATTTGGGGAGAATGAAGTCGGCACTGATGTTAACTCCAGGGGAAAGTATCCCCTTGAACAGAATTTGAACCCATGTCAGCAGATCATGAGGTTAATGCACAATGCTCTAACCAACCAGGCTATCCTGTCCTGAGAGAGAGAGAGAGAGAGAGAGAGAGAGAGAGGCGAGTCCATGGATGGTATTGCATGATTTTTGTTTGTTTCTCTTATGAAACATTCGGGTCAAGGCAAATTGTACATATCTCAAGTATGCCACAGATCTATAATCTTTAACACTGATGCCATTTTTGACAGTCCCAAACTAACTTCTTTTTTTTTATCGCTGAGTTAATTGGGGCAGAATGGGTTAACATTAAAAAATAATTTTTTTCCTGTTTTAGAAAAAACCAGCTTGCCAGGTTTTATCTCTGCCTACCATCCATCCCATTGTCATTATCACTGAACTTTGTTCTCCTTCCCCTAACTCTTCTGTCGCACCTGCTTCTTGTGTATTTTCTCTTTCTTTAGATTTTCAAAGAAAAAGTGCACAGATCATGTGGTCATGCAGCTCAGCTGTGCACATGTATGTGGGTGATCTGATTGTCAGAGAACTATCGTCACTTTCACTTTCACTTCAGGGGGAATATTTTGTTGTTCTTACTCTGACTTGTGTGTTGTGTGTGTTTGCTTGAACTTTAGTTTGGGTCTGTTCTAGCTCTGTATGCTAAGATTAATCTCTTTTTTTTCCTTCTGTATTTTATCCATTTTATATTAATAATCAATGTTAAGACCTAGTAAGATATATACCATAAATGCAGTTGTTTAAGATATATTAAATACAAGTTCTAAAATTATTTTTTGGTGAAGTTCTGTCATTTCTTCACCATGGACATTCCAGATGGACTGGGATGCATATATATATATATATATATATACCCTTTTTTCTTTTACTGAAATTTATGTAAAAAAACCCAACAAAATCATGGTATGTATTAATCTGATTTCAGGTTACCTGTGTTATTTCATGTGAATATTGAACTTATTTTTCTATATTATATATATATATATATATATATATATATATATTATATATATATGTTAGGAATTGTGTAACAGCTGTATAGTAGCTGTACAGGCTGAGTACACTCCTGTCACAAATGACATTCCGTGTTGTGTTTCCTCCCATGGCCAAATTGTTCACGCTTTTAACTCTTTTGGACCTGATTATGTTTCAGATGAGTGGATGAAGTACATCTCGGACTGTAGCATGACCTTTGCTCGCAACTCCTTCTCTGCCATCATCACCTTGTTCGTCTACTTCTGGGAATTGTCATGTATCTGTAAGTTAGAAACTCCCTTTCATGTTTTGTGTTGTTTTGTTGTTGGTGCAAGTTAGAAATTCCCTTTCATGTTTTGTTGTTGTTGCAAGTTGAAATTCCCTTTTATGTGGTGCTTGTTGTTGTTGGGCAAGTTGATTCTTTTGTTGTTGTTGTGCAAGTTAGAAATTCCCTTTCATGTTTTGTTGTGTTGCAAGTTAAAAATTCCCTTGTTTTTCATTGTTTTGTTGTTTGCAAGTTAGAAATTCCCTTTCATGTTTTGTTGTTGGTGCAAGTTAGAAATTCCCTTTCATGTTTTGTTGTTGTTGCTAGTTAGAATTCACCTTTCATGTTTTGTTGTTGGTGCAAGTTAGAAATTCCCTTTTATGTTTTGTTGTTGCAAGTTGTTTTGTTGTTGTTGCAAGTTAGAAATTCCCTTTCATGTTTTGTTGTTGTTGCAAGTTGGAAATTCCCTTTTATGTTTTGTTGTTGTTGCAAGTTGTTTTGTTGTTGTTGCAAGTTAGAAATTCCTTTTATGTTGTTGGTGCAAGTTAGAAATTCCCTTTCATGTTTTGTTGTTGTTGCAAGTTAGAAATTCCCTTTTATGTTTTGTTGTTGTTGCAAGTTAGAAATTCCCTTTTATGTTTTGTTTTGTTGCAAGTTAGAAATTCCCTTTTATGTTTTGTTGTTGCAAGTTGTTTTGTTGTTGTTGCAAGTTAGAAATTCCCTTTCATGTTTTGTTGTTGGTGCAAGTTGGAAATTCCCTTTTATGTTTTGTTGTTGTTGCAAGTTGTTTTGTTGTTGTTGCAAGTTAGAAATTCCTTTTATGTTTGTTGTTGGTGCAAGTTAGAAATTCCCTTTTCATGTTTTGTTGTTGGTGCAAGTTAGAAATTCCCTTTTATGTTTTGTTGTTGTTGCAAGTTAGAAATTCCCTTTTATGTTTTGTTTTGGTTGCAAGTTAGAAATTCCCTTTCATGTTTTGTTGTTGTGCAAGTAGAAATTCCCTTCATGTTTTGTTGTTGTTGCAAGTTAGAAATTCCCTTTCATGTTTTGTTGTTGTTGCAAGTTAGAAATTCCCTTTCATGTTTTGTTGTTGTTGTTGCAAGTTCCAGTTATAACTGGGTCCTCTTGTCTTATCATCACCCTGGAATTACTTTCATAAGTTTCTGTTTCATAACGCAGACTTATTGCCACATCCATTCCTCCCCCCCTATATGTTTTTACAAGTTTGAAGAAATTCCCTTTTATGTTTTGTTGTTGGTGCAAGTTAGAAATTCCCTTTCATGTTTTGTTGTTGTTGCAAGTTAGAAATTCCCTTTCATGTTTTGTTGTTGTTGCAAGTTAGAAATTCCCTTTCATGTTTTGTTGTTGCAAGTTCCCCCAGCTTAATAACAACCTGGGGGTCCCCTCTCTGTCTTACTCGTCACACCTGGGAATTACTGTGAGATCATAAGTTTACCCTGTTCAATAAACCCAGAACTTGACCTTGCCATCAATCCTCTTGTCCTCCCCCCCCCAAATTGTGTTTTACAAATTTAGCTTTGCCTTGTTTTCAGTGGCACATTAAGGAAGTGGATACTGCAGGCAGGGCTTCGCGAACAAAACCAAAAACACTTTGTTCGTTGAAAGAATGATTAAAAAAAAATAAAAAAATTATCGCCACTCGTGCTTTGACACTTGGCAAGAATTTCCTGGACATTATCAGGTGCACCTTTGCTTGATCTTCTCTTTTATCATGAGAAACAGACTGACTATGTTGAAAGAACTGAAGGGAAGATTGCTTCCTGGTAGCAATTACTGCTGACTCTCGTTTGATTGTAACGTATTGTGTTCTTCTTCCTGTCAAAGTCCTTTGTGTGTGTGTGTGTTGTGTTTTGTGTGTGTGTGTGTGTGTGTGTGTGTGTGTGAGTCTGTCTGTGTGTGTGTGTGTGTGAGTCTGTGTGTGTGACTCTGTGTGTGTGTGCACTGTGTGTGTGTGTGTCACTGTGTGTGTGTGTCACTGTGTGTGTGTGTGACTGTGTGTGTGTGTGTGTTGTGTCTGTGTGTGTGAGTGTGTGTGTGTGGTGTGTGTGTGTGTGTGTGTGCTGCGCGCGCGCGCGCATGCGTGTGTGTGTTGTGTTTGTGTGTGTGTGACTAATGAGTGAGTGAGAGGAAAGAAGAGTTCCTAGATTTGAGTCATTAGTGTGTATGCAGTTTTTAACAATTAATGTGCTTCGACATGTTTTGTTTTCTAGGTTGATTCTGTGTTTAAAGAGACTTTTAAAAATATATATATTTTATTCATTTTGATGTGTGGGTGGATTTTTTTTTTTACTTAAATCTTTATCAGCTGGCAAAATGTTTTGCTTGAGGAAGATTTTAAACCTACTGAAGTTTGCTTAACCAAACTTTGTCTCACTTCATTGGCTTTTCCAGAGTATTTGCAATTTTGAGGTGTAGATGCAATTTTTTAATGTATTCTATCAACTTACTGTGATACCTTTTTGCCTTCTCTGTTTCCATCTCCTATCTGTCCCTGTCTTCAACATCTGAAATCCCTTTTACCCTGCCAAAGTGTATAACCTTTATGAGTGTGTGCATGTGTGTGTTGTGTGTGTGTGTGTGTGTGTGTACGTGCGTGTGCACGTTCGAATTTGCTATTTTCTAAAACTAGTAATTGTTGTTGATTGTTTGCGTGTTGTATCGGTCGAACGCAAGCGCTTTGATGTGTTTTTGGCAAGATATAGCGCTATATAAATTCCATGCATTACTATTATTATTATGTCATGAAGAAGTGTTGACTGGAGCGTTGTTGGTCCTGTGGTGCAGAGCAATGGGTGCCATCCATCTGATAGCCCTGGGCATCAGCAAGCTGTGGACCATGGTGAAGAGCAAGATCTTCAAAGATCAGCCGTCCTCAGGCCCATGGACGGGGTTTTCTGCTGCTGCCTCGGCGGAATCTGCTCGCAAGCGCTTCGGTGTGGAGGAGAATATCACGTTACCAGCCACAGGTCAGTTTTATAACACTGTTAGGTTAAAAAAAAAGAAGAAAAAAAAAAAAAGAGGAGAATATGACGTGTTTACAGCACTGGTGGTTTTTTTTTTTTTTTTTTTTTTTTTTTTTTCTTGTTCTGTAAAATGTCACAGTTGAAGATTGGAAACGTTTTGTGAAGTTCTGTATACATGTTATTGGTCATTTAAGTAAAATGGAGGACTGTCTGTCTGTTTCAGTGTACCAGTGATAAGTTGTAAATGTTACTGATCAGTTAAGTCAAATGGAGGACTGTCTGTCTGTTTCAGTGTACCAGTGATAAGTTGTAAATGTTACTGATCAGTTAAGTCAAATGGAGGACTGTCTGTCTGTTTCAGTGTACCAGTGATAAGTTGTAAATGTTACTGATCAGTTAAGTCAAATGGAGGACTGTCTGTCTGTTTCAGTGTACCAGTGATAAGTTGTAAATGTTACTGATCAGTTAAGTCAAATGGAGGACTGTCTGTCTGTTTCAGTGTACCAGTGATAAGTTGTAAATGTTACTGATCAGTTAAGTCAAATGGAGGACTGTCTGTCTGTTTCAGTGTACCAGTGATAAGTTGTAAATGTTACTGATCAGTTAAGTCAAATGGAGGACTGTCTGTCTGTTTCAGTGTACCAGTGATAAGTTGTAAATGTTACTGATCAGTTAAGTCAAATGGAGGACTGTCTGTCTGTTTCAGTGTACCAGTGATAAGTTGTAAATGTTACTGATCGGTTAAGTTAAATGGAGGACTGTTTCCATATACCAGTGATAAGTTGTAAATGTTACTGATCAGTTAAGTCAAATGGAGGACTGTCTGTCTGTTTCAGTGTACCAGTGATAAGTTGTAAATGTTACTGATCAGTTAAGTCAAATGGAGGACTGTCTGTTTCAGTGTACCAGTGATAAGTTGTAAATGTTACTGATCAGTTAAGTCAAATGGAGGACTGTCTGTTTCAGTGTACCAGTGATAAGTTGTAAATGTTACTGATCAGTTAAGTCAAATGGAGGACTGTCTGTCTGTTTCAGTGTACCAGTGATAAGTTGTAAATGTTACTGATCAGTTAAGTCAAATGGAGGACTCTGTCTGTTTCAGTGTACCAGTGATAAGTTGTAAATGTTACTGATCGGTTAAGTCAAATGGAGGACTGTCTGTCTGTTTCAGTGTACCAGTGATAAGTTGTAAATGTTACTGATCAGTTAAGTCAAATGGAGGACTGTCTGTTTCCATATACCAGTGATAAGTTGTAAATGTTACTGATCGGTTAAGTTAAATGGAGGACTGTCTGTCTGTTTCAGTGTACCAGTGATAAGTTGTAAATGTTACTGATCAGTTAAGTCAAATGGAGGACTGTCTGTCTGTTTCAGTGTACCAGTGATAAGTTGTAAATGTTACTGATTGGTTAAGTTAAATGGAGGACTGTCTGTCTGTTTCAGTGTACCAGTGATAAGTTGTAAATGTTACTGATCAGTTAAGTCAAATGGAGGACTGTCTGTTTCAGTGTACCAGTGATAAGTTGTAAATGTTACTGATCAGTTAAGTCAAATGGAGGACTGTCTGTTTCAGTGTACCAGTGATAAGTTGTAAATGTTACTGATCAGTTAAGTCAAATGGAGGACTGTCTGTCTGTTTCAGTGTACCAGTGATAAGTTGTAAATGTTACTGATCAGTTAAGTCAAATGGAGGACTGTCTGTCTGTTTCAGTGTACCAGTGATAAGTTGTAAATGTTACTGATCGGTTAAGTCAAATGGAGGACTGTCTGTCTGTTTCAGTGTACCAGTGATAAGTTGTAAATGTTACTGATCAGTTAAGTCAAATGGAGGACTCTGTCTGTTTCAGTGTACCAGTGATAAGTTGTAAATGTTACTGATCGGTTAAGTCAAATGGAGGACTGTCTGTCTGTTTCAGTGTACCAGTGATAAGTTGTAAATGTTACTGATCAGTTAAGTCAAATGGAGGACTGTCTGTTTCCATATACCAGTGATAAGTTGTAAATGTTACTGATCGGTTAAGTTAAATGGAGGACTGTCTGTCTGTTTCAGTGTACCAGTGATAAGTTGTAAATGTTACTGATCAGTTAAGTCAAATGGAGGACTGTCTGTCTGTTTCAGTGTACCAGTGATAAGTTGTAAATGTTACTGATTGGTTAAGTTAAATGGAGGACTGTCTGTCTGTTTCAGTGTACCAGTGATAAGTTGTAAATGTTACTGATCAGTTAAGTCAAATGGAGGACTGTCTGTTTCAGTGTACCAGTGATAAGTTGTAAATGTTACTGATCAGTTAAGTCAAATGGAGGACTGTCTGTTTCAGTGTACCAGTGATAAGTTGTAAATGTTACTGATCAGTTAAGTCAAATGGAGGACTGTCTGTCTGTTTCAGTGTACCAGTGATAAGTTGTAAATGTTACTGATCAGTTAAGTCAAATGGAGGACTGTCTGTCTGTTTCAGTGTACCAGTGATAAGTTGTAAATGTTACTGATTGGTTAAGTCAAATGGAGGACTGTCTGTTTCAGTGTACCAGTGATAAGTTTGGTCTTCTGATATCCGTTCATCTAGTACAGCCAGTCTACAGTTCATCTAGCACAGTCAGTCTAATAGATAGTGTTTGGGGTATCAGTGATAAGTTTGGATGTATATAAACAGTTAATCTTGTACAGTCAGTATAGTAGGTAGTGTTTGGGGTATCAGTGATAAGTTTAGATGTATGTAAACGGTTCATCTAGCACAATCAGTGTAATAGGTAGTATTTGGGGTTAGGGTGATAAGTTTGGATGTATGTAAATGGTTCATCTAGCACAGTCAGTGTAATAGGTAGTGTTTGGGGTATCAGTGATAAATTTAGATGTATGTAAATGGTTCATCTAGCACAGTCAGTGTAATAGGTAGTGTTTGGGGTATCAGTGATAAGTTTAGATGTATGTAAATGGTTCATCTAGCACAGTCAGTGTAATAGGTAGTATTTGGGGTTAGGGTGAAAAGTTTGGATGTATGTAAATGGTTCATCTAGCACAGTCAGTGTAATAGGTAGTGTTTGGGGTATCAGTGATAAATTTAGATGTATGTAAATGGTTCATCTAGCACAGTCAGTGTAATAGGTAGTGTTTGGGGTATCAGTGATAAATTTAGATGTATGTAAATGGTTCATCTAGCACAATCAGTGTAATAGGTAGTGTTTGGAGTATCAGTGATAAATTTAGATGTATGTAAATGGTTCATCTAGCACAATCAGTGTAATAGGTAGTGTTTGGGGTATCAGTGATAAGTTTAGATGTATGTAAATGGTTCATCTAGCACAATCAGTGTAATAGGTAGTGTTTGGGGTATCAGTGATAAGTTTAGATGTATGTAAATGGTTCATCTAGCACAATCAGTGTAATAGGTAGTGTTTGGGGTATCAGTGATAAGTTTAGATGTATGTAAATGGTTCATCTAGCACAATCAGTGTAATAGGTAGTGTTTGGGGTATCAGTGATAAGTTTAGATGTATGTAAATGGTTCATCTAGCACAGTCAGTGTAATAGGTAGTATTTGGGGTTAGGGTGATAAGTTTAGATGTATGTAAATGGTTCATCTAGCACAGTCAGTGTAATAGGTAGTGTTTGGAGTATCAGTGATAAATTTAGATGTATGTAAATGGTTCATCTAGCACAATCAGTGTAATAGGTAGTGTTTGGGGTATCAGTGATAAGTTTAGATGTATGTAAATGGTTCATCTAGCACAGTCAGTGTAATAGGTAGTATTTGGGGTTAGGGTGATAAGTTTGGATGTATGTAAACAGTTCATCTTGTACAGTCAGTTTGATATAATCATATAGTGTATAGTACCTAGAATGCAATGTTGATTTTCTGTGATTTTTCAAACCCTCATGTTCACTGCTATTGGTTTCAGGGGAAGAGGCCATGAAAAGACTGCTTGCCTGTAAAGGAAAAGATCCCTACAGGTGAGAAGCACAGCTGACAGTTCAGATTGAATGGAGATAGAGCATTACAAGTAAACACTTTGTGTAGATTTTGTTTGGCCTCAAAGAACATTTTTATTACCTGTTTTACTCATTTTTCTTAACAGATTTTTTTCGTGATTTTGAACAGAAGGGTTTTTTTTAATTTTGTGGGGAAAAGGGTATTTGAAGCTATAGACTTCAGTTTCCCCTAGTTTGTTGTCTCATTTACTACTTGCTTGTTTTGTCTGTTTGTTTTCCAGATATTAAGTGATTCTTAAACCAGATTTTGAAGAAATTTATGAGAAATGTAGGCACAGACTGTGCATTTTAGTTATATGTATTAAGATTGTATTGTATGTATTGTAGTTTATACAAAATATCCCTGTGGTAAGTTAAAAACTTGTGTTTTTCATGAACTATTGATATAGTGGACCACTTAATTTTGGAAAATAGTATGATTTCATTCATGATAGGGAAAAAAAGATTACAAAAAGTTAAAGCATTAATCTTTGTGTTCCTGATTTCTTTATTATTTTATTGATTATTGTATTTCTTTCAGTTTTAAGATAAATTTTTGTGAAATGTTGTGTATTTTGTAAAGTTACCAAGGCATCACCTTTAACTTGTACTGTGATATTACCTCTGACTTCTTTGTTTTACAAATCTTCAGTTTTTTGGTCAAAATATATACAAGAGGATTTATAAAAACAGTATTAATGATGGTGATGACTGGTTACCTGGTTTCAAATATCATCAGAAAGACTGTTGTTGAAGACAAGTTCTGTTTGTTTATAATGAAATGATTATTTAAAGGCAAAAATGCTATGATAAAA
>CM060322.1:43074353-43154353 GCA_030674155.1 Stramonita haemastoma | reverse complement strand
TGAGTGTGTGTGTGTGTGAGTGTGTGTGTGTGTGTGTGTGTGTGTGTGTGTGTGTGTGTGTTTTGGAAAGGTGGGGATGAGATAGGAATTGAGCAGTGACTACGATATCAAAGCCTTGAGAAATAAAAGGAAAACTTTTTCTATAAAATTTGAATTTAGAACTTATGACAATATCAACTAAAGAAAAGTAAAGGTGCATTACCTCTAGACCACGGATCCCCATTGATAGTGCACAGGTTGTCCCCAGGAGGTGAAGAGGAATGTGTGTTGTTTGTTGCAGAGAGACCATTTCAAGCACATGAAGGCCAATGCTCACCCCGTGTTTTACCGCATTCAGACGGACAGCAGTCGTAGGCACCGACAAGGACAGTCAGGGTAAGTAGTGGCATCCTTTATTTTCAGGTTTTAACCCCTAAACTGCACGTCCTTTATTTTCAGATTTTAACCTCTAAACTGCATGTCCTTTATTTTCAGATTTTAACCCAAAAATTGCAAAGCTCGTCATGATATTCTGACTGATGAGAGAAAAAAGTCTGTGCTGGAACTGAATTATTGCATCTATTCTTTTTATGTTACAGCAGTGTTGATTCTAGGGTGCGCCCTTGCGGGATTCCCGCATTTTTTTCAACTTTGCCGCAAAATAATGTGACCAGTGCGCCCTGACGGACGCAAAAAAACTGTGGATAGCGCATATTTGAACAAACAGTGCGCCCCCGCAACTGCCGTTTGTATAGTTTCAAAATAGCCCTACATGTGTTGGTCATTAGGTTGATACCCCAGGGACAGCAAGATGCACTGATTAGCGCCAACAGTCATCACAATCGTCACAAAGCGACTGGTCTGACGTCATTTCCCTACTCATTTACGTCATTACGTCATTTTTCAAAGGAGCCGTGTACTCCTCAAACAAGTGACGTCATTGTAACAGAGATCGTTAGTGGTGGTAGTGGAAGAGGCCGCGTCCCGGCAGGGTTCAAAGCTGGCAGACCGAAGAGTTTTCAAGGTGGTTTTTCAGATCTGGCTAGACAAGTAGCCCGTGCTTGGCAACAATAATGATGGCATAGGGTAGACTATCGGCTGGATATCAAAAATGACGTTGACCCCCCCCCCCTCTCCTCTCTCTCTCTCCCCCTCCCCCTCTCTCTCTGCATGGGAGGAAAAACAAGATTTTGATATTGGATTTCACCTCTTTTCTCATCCAGATCTAGATCTCTGTAAGTTTAACAGAAAATCTCTCTCCTCTCTCTCCTCTCTCTCTCTCTCTCTCTCTCTCTCTCTCTCTCTCTCTCTCTCTCTCTCTCTCTCTCTCTCTCTCTCTCTCTGTGGCATATGGGAGGAAAAGATAAGACTGAGTATTGGCTTTAACCCCTTTTCTCATCTAGATCTAAATCTAGTTCTCCCTCCAACTCTGAATGGAAATACAAAATGGACTTTTGACATCCCTTCCTCCCTCCCCCACCTCTCTCTCTCTCTTTCATGTGGTAAGGGGGGGGGGGTGTAAGACTGATTTTGGCTCTTGCCTCTTTTTTCATCTAGATCTAGCTCTCCAACTCAAAATGTGGAAATACAAATTTGACTTTGGCTCTCTCT
This sequence comes from Stramonita haemastoma, assembly GCA_030674155.1. NCBI lineage: Eukaryota > Metazoa > Mollusca > Gastropoda > Neogastropoda > Muricidae > Stramonita > Stramonita haemastoma. Next base: position 43,152,763 of record CM060322.1, on the reverse strand, counting down.
CCTTCCCTCCCTCCCCCCCCCTCTCTCTTTCTCCTTTCCTCCCCCCTCTCTCTCTTGTATACAAACAATGCATCTCCTGTATCTATGTAGTATGTATCCCTCCACATCTAAATGTACCACAATCTTTCCCCCCCTCCCCCCCCTTTCTCTCCCCCCTCCCCTCTCCTCTGTCTTTCCTGTGTAAGAAAATCATTTTACAGACCAGCTGCAATACATAAGGTGTATATTAAATCCTGTCTGCCTACATACCATCCTGCTTGTTTTGTTTCTCGTTCTTGAAAAATAGCAGCAATCAGAGTACTAATGGTATTATGAGCAAATGCTACATACTACTTGTCCCCTTTTTTATGAAAAAGGGGGAGGGGGGCAAATGCCCCCTTTTTTTCATTTCAGGGGGCCCTTGGGCCCCCATTTTTGAAATCCTAGAATCAACACTGTTACAGTTTTACAAAGGTTTTACAGACATGAATCAGAGTTGAAGAGAAAAGTAGTTTAACCTTTTTGGCTCCAGTGTTACATTTCTGCGACATGAACCAGAGTTGTTGTTTTGTTTTAGTTTAAATTTTTTTTTTTTTTTTTTACGTGAACCAGAGTTAAAAGAGAAAAGTATTTTAACCTTTTTGACTCCAATGTTGTTTACTACAACGTGAAAGGTTCACTTCCAATGTCACAGAAATGCGACGTATTGGTGTGATATTTTTACACACTTAGGTTTGAGAGATAGAAAGACAAGAGGTACTGTTAGTGCCCAGGGGTTCTCTTTTGTATGATCTGTAGCCATTGTTTTCCTTTAGTAGTGTGTACAGTTTGTTTATATATCAGTTTTTTTCCTACTCTGATATCAGATTTGCATTTTAGTAGAAAATGACTAGTGCTGGAATTTTTGCATAGTATAATGACTAAAATTGCATAATTTTGCTGTAGATCATTTACAAGCTTAAAACTTTTATGATCTATATACATGCTAATCCTGTAAATCCAGAAGAATCTATATATGCTTGTCAAGTGTGGAAAATTGGCTTTTTCCCTAAGCAGACATTGGCATGCAAAGTTTGTCATTTTTAAATATAGAAAACTACCGTTTAAACTTATTTCATCAAGTATTATGATTTGTCTTTTGTTTCCCTTTTTTTTGTTTAATTCCTGCACATGACCAGATTGTTAAGTGTAAAACATTGTAACCAGTGTGATTACATAACTGAAAGATGATTTTGCTTAAACAGAAAACCAGATCATTAACTCTCTTCCGCCATACTTTTTTTTTTTCTCTTCCCCCAGACTTCTTTCCCCACCCCCTACCCCTATTGTTAGCAGTAAAAAAAAAATTAAAAAATTTTTTTTTTCCCTTAACAGTGAAGCCGATCTAGAAGACTTCATCAACCGCCTGTTCAACAAAGCGTCCATGTCCCCTGACGGGGCCTCTCACCCCGGCTGGCAGTTTCCGTCCCAACAGGCAGGAGGAGGATCGTCGTCGCAGTCCTCCTGGGGTCCCTCTGCCCCTCCCTCCTCCTCCTCCACCTCCTCCTCCTCCAACTCCAAGCGATCCAGACGCAAGAAGAAGCGGAACTGAGCGTCTTGTCCAGGGAAAAAACGGTGGAGCCCATCCAGCACTGCTTGTTCAAGGACACAAGGGGGACTTGGACAGGATTCGTGCATAAGAAAAAAAAACTGGAACTGAGCGAGGTGAAGTTTGTTTGGCTGTGGTGATGAGATTCAGACTGATTGACGTTAGGGTGAAAAACGTAGGTTTGCTCACAGGGCAAGGGAGGTATTGACGTTAGGGTGAAAACGTAGGTTTGTTCATAGGGCAAGGGAGGGATTGACATCATGGTGAAAACATAGCTTTGTTCACAGGGCAAGGGAGTGATTGATGTTAGGGTGAAAACTTAGCTTTGTACAGGGGAAGGGAGTGATTGACATCATGGTGAAAACGTAGCTTTGTTCACAGGGCAAAGAAGTCAATAACATTGTGAAAACGTAGCTTTGCACACAGGACAAGGGAGTGATTTGACATCGTGGTGAAAAGGTAGCTTTGTTCACAGGGCAAGGGAGTGATTGACATCATGGTGAAAACATAGCTTTGACCAGGGCAAGGAAGGGATTGACATCATGGTGAAAATGTAGCTTTGCACAGGGCGTGGGGGAGGGGGGGGGGGGTTGTGGAAGAGGTAGCAATGTTAGTTAGTGGAAGTTATGTCTAGGCTTTTCCCTGTAGAGTCCTCTTCAGAGCAGAGAAGGTGGAAGAAATGAGTCAAGTCAAGTCAGATTTTTATTTCCAGATGGTACATTGAATAAGCATCGATTTGCTTTTTTTCAGAAACAGAGACAATCTGCAGTGTTTACATGTTGTAAGCATTGATAGCTGGCTGTTCACAGGCTGCGTACTGTGTGCCTTTCCCTGACCTCTGCCTCTGTAAGAAATTACCCCCAAAATGTGTTTGAGCAACATATGATTTTCATACCATCTGTCTAAAAGTAGAAAACACCAGTTCAGTTGACAGGAGGGAGATTTTCATTCATGTCATAAGAGAAAAATAGGAGAGGGTTTTTTTTGTTTGTTTGTTTTTAAGTACTGGGGAAGTTAGGCTAGCTGATACAATATGCCTGATAACATGATAACTCACTTACATTGCATTCTGGATCAACACTCTTATTTTTGTGTGTGAAGAAATGTGTAGCATGTAAAGGTTTCAATAATCATTAATTTCCGCATGAGTACATCTTCTAGTCTCCGATAAGCAAAATGGGTTATGATCAATCTGTTTGAGACAATGATACACAAAAGTCTGTGTAAAGATTTAGGTGAGATTCTTTAATAGTTTGTGCTTTTTGAGTTGGGGTTGTTTTTGCTTTTTTTTTTTGGGGGGGGGGGGGGGGGGGGGTATTGAGTTTTTTTGGCTATAGTTAACTTGTTTGCATCAAGCATAGTATCTACTGTAGACAAGACTATGAGTTGTGGTGAAGGGTCCATAGCAACCCTATTGGTACGATTTTTTAAAACAAATTCTTGTAACCATCAGATTGTTGTTTCGTTTCATATCTTTTTAAAACCAATGATTCTTCATAATCACGTAGCAAATAGCCCTTTTTCGTTTAATGCTATGAACAGCCATGTAAGTTTCCCAAAGAGGTGTAGGGATAGATGCAGGTTTGGCATCCCTTCCGCTTACTGCAAGAGTTATTCCCAGAATTTGAGCAGCGTTCTGCTTGGCCTACTTCAAGAGCAACCCGTACCCCTTGAAAAAAGTTTTACTGTGTATCACTAACACGCACTTGAACCACTGGATAGTCAATCCACACAGATATTTTACTTCCACCTGCTTATTTTCTTTCCAACTAGTCAGCATTCACATGGTAGCCAGGTCTGTAAAGACCACCAGTCAGGAAGTCTGTTATTTTCATCATATTCTAGCGAAAGACAGACAGACAGGTTCTTATGTAAGGACAGAAAGCAGATTGACCAGAGCTTTGTGAGGCATAATAATGAATTGCTCAGACACTTAGGAGGCCAGCTGTTAACTAGTATAGTACCATGCCTTTATTACTGTGTTCCTGTGCGTTTTCAAACCCACATGGAAAAATGTTCAGTATTACAAGTCAACGGGTTAGAGGAAAAAAAAACTAGTGCACCTGCGTGAAATCTGTACATCTATTTACCTATGTCTTAATTAACTTGTGCAGTTCAAAATTACAACGATAACAGATTTGTTTCTCCATTTTTTTTTTGGATAGTTTATTTCCAGTGTCTTTTTCTTTTTTCCTTTGCTTTTTTCTCAAGGGGGGAGTTCTTTCAAGTGTCTTTGCCCAAGGTTGGGTGAGGAGAGGCATAATGGGACTGGTAGATGACTGTGTCAAGTTTGAACAGGGGTGTTGTATAATTTGTCTCATATCAAAGTAAACATGAACATGCAGAGGCTTCATTTCAGTGACACTGTGGATAGAGCTGCTGATCGAGACAGTCAAGAGCATACAGATTGTTATTATCAGATTGTTATTATCAGCCTTTCATTACATCATGTATTTCAACTCTAGCGCCAAACTATCAGTGATCAATCTGTTAATGAACTGCAGTAAAGGAAATTGACTCCAGAGTCGAGCAAAATTGTGAAAGTTAAAAAAAAAAAAAAAAAGATTCCAATAAGACTACTGTATTGGGTGTGGAGTGAGGGTAAGAATCTATGAAATGTGTACAGCATCAGAATTGGTCTTTGGGAGGAGGAAAGGTGTACGCTTGATAGCCAGGGGAGCTGGTTATTGTAGATTGTCACAGCAAAGCGCCGTGTCTGCTTGACTGAGGCTACTCTTCATTTGAACTGCACCCTCTGAAGTTGGGAGTATGGCTGCCTGTAATGTTAGGTACTTAAGAAAGAGTCATACATACAATATTGTCTCTTTGATTCCCAGGTGTGAAGAGTGAGTCTTGAGTGTCAAATCTGGATGTCAAATCTGAGTGTAAAATCTGGATGTAAAATCTGAGTGTAAAATCTGGATGTAAAATCTGAGTGTAAAATCTGGATGACCCCTGAAGTGTGAAGCTTGAGAATGTGCTTACAGCATTTGAACTGCTGCCTTCTTCTAGCATTAAAAAAGTTTTTATTCAAAAGTTAATCTTGCAAGAGTATACTGATTCTCGCTCCTTCATTTCAGTTTTCTTAATACAGACCTGGTCAGGCTTTCGTTCCATTTTCAGTTTTTTGCCTTTGAGCAGAGAAAAGTTTGATAATAATGAAGACAGTCCATGCGTCAAGCAGTGTTTGTACTCAGGTAATATAAAAGTTGGAGGTATAGAGTTACAATGGAATTTTTCAGTAGCGGATCACCAAGAGTATTCTTTACTTTTCTGATGTAAAAAGAGGTTCCAAAGTACAGCCGTATTCAGTTACTTTGCTTTGAAAACGAAGGCATAGTGCAAGTGTATTGGCTTTAAAGAAAAATGTTATGTATGCGTGTGGTCATTTGTATTGGATATAATGCTGCACAAAGTGTCCTCCTCCTCCCCCTCCCCCCTCCTCCCTCTCCTTCCCAGCATTGCCATTCTGCAGTCTGCCATATATATCTCTGTGTATAAAAGTCAGTGAAGATTTTGTATGCCACTGACAGCATGACATAGATCCCCATGATACACATACCAAAGCACAAAGAAAATACTGGCTCTATGATTTTGCATGCAACTGAAGACTTCACTTTCTTCTCACACTCAAAAAAAAAAAAATCCTGACAACCACCACCACCACCCCGCCAAACCAACCAACCCCAAAAATCGTTGATCTGCTTTTTTTTCCTGGCTTTATAAGGAGCTCGAAAGAAGTTCTGATGTTAACTGTTTGCTGTGAGTAGAAGGCAGACGTCTGTTTTCACAAACCTTTCACATCTCAGTGAAAATGGTTTTCTTGGTGATGTTGCCTGGCATACAGGCAGCTTCAAGAAAAAGGAAAGGAGAGGCTACGAAAGGTTGGTTTTTTGGGTTGGTTTTTTTTTCATGAGAAAGAATATTCACAGCTGGTTAAGCACCAGCGAGCAAGAAGTGATCTTGTTTCAGATGACACAAGAGAATGTGGAGCTTGTAAGCCAATACTGTGGAAGTGTGTATAGTGCTGTAGAACGTGTATAGTGCTGTGAACAGTATAGTGCTGTTAATAGTTTCTGTACAGTGCTGTAGAACACTGTATAGTGCTGTGACCAGTGTCTGTATAACAGTGTCTGTGGAATAGTTGTCTGTACAGTGCTGTGGAACACCGTACAGTCCTATGGAACAGTGTCTGTATTTTTACCGGTGCAAGGACTGTACTTTGAGGAAGTGCAGCATATATATATATAAATATATGCTGATAAAACAAAAGTTTCTGTTTTACTGTGTGAAAGCAGTTTTCCTGTATATGTACAAAGATGATGTTTAAAGGGATGATGACCTGATGGCTTGAGACATACTACACAAAACTAGATTCCAAGTGCCTGTTTCTGCTTTACGTTGAGAATGCAAATGGGACGTTTGCACTCTGTGTTGATGATGAATTATGAGTACATTTTGTTCTTCTTGTTAATGAGGAATTGTATTTCTGTAAATCATCAGTGTATCGCTTAAATCAGTTTTCACCTGCATGTTTGATTTTCGATTTTTGTTTCTTGCCTTCCTGTTTTTTTCAAGACATGGAAGATATGAATATCTATCCTTATATGGTTCGTTATTATGTGATTGAATTTTTTTTTGCTCTTCCTCTCTGTCTCTTGCTCCCTCTCTTGCTCTCTCTCTCTCTCTCTCTCTCTCTCTCTCTCTCTCTCTCTCTCTCTCTCTCTCTCTCTCTCTCTCTCTCTCTCTCTCTCTCTGTCTGTCTGTCTGTCTGTCTGTCTGTCTGTCTTCTCTCTCTCTCTCTCTCTCTCTCTCTCTCTCTCTCTCTCTCTCTCTCTCTCTCTCTCTCTCTCTCTCTCTCTCTCTCTCTTTTTCTCAAACACACACACACAGGTTGAAAAAAGTTTAAGGATGTGGGGGCAGGTAGCTCCATGATAAGAGAATCCACTCCTCCTCCTTTTTATTCAATACTTACCAAAGGATTTTTAAAAAAAAAGAAAAAAGGTGTATCAGGTCCTGTTTGCACACCAATATTTTGGCCTATTTGTTTCTAAGCCATTTTCATGACCACATCCTTGTATCAATCATATCACAGATCATGAACAGTGATTTTTGGAAAATGATTAGGTCGATGAAACACCCATTGAAATGTGCCTAATAGTTTGTTATGATTCGTCGCTTATTGAATACCTACTAGTCACTATCTGTTTTCATGTTAAGGTAAAGGGATAAGGGAATAACAAACAGCTTTATCAATCAACTTGAAAGCTTAGCTTTATCGTTTCATCGTCAGAACATCTCTGATGTGTTATAAATGGAATCGTTCGAAATACGTGACTTTGCCTGCTGATTGAGTTCAGTTGATGGTATGTTGGGCATTGTAAATATGGCTTGTGTCTTGAGTGAGCTTTATTTGGGGTTTTTTTTCTTCTTTTTTTGCTTCTTTGCTTTGAAACCAGTGTGAACTGTACAGGGCTTCCCTTCCTCGTTTGATTGAGATGAAAGTTTTAATTTTATTGCGTTACCGTCACTGCATAAGTGATCACGAGGGAGGCCAGTCGTATTGTGTGGTTTTCACTTTAAAAATGTTAATGAATATATATTATATGTGACGCTCCACCACGGAATGAGTCGCTTCGCACATTACCCAATTTTGAGCTAGGAGCCATTAAAGGCAGGTGGGGGTCAAGTTGTCAATTTTGAGATTTTGATTGATTATTAAACTATATCCGTTTATCTACTTTATAATGAAATATCAAGGCATAATTTGTATTTCTTTTGCTTTTAAATGTGTTTTGAAAATACCCAAGCCCTCATTTTGACAACCTGTTACGAAAATAAACTTGCCCGTTTCTCATTTTGTCACATCCTGCAGTCTATCATTTCAATTTGTAATAATGTTGCACAGAATTGTCCGATTTTCAATCTGTTTTTTGTATTTGATAGCCAATTTATTGCACATTAATAACCTGTCAATAACTATAAATTGACCTCATGTGCACTCCGTCTCATTATGTGGTGGAGCGTCACATATATGTGCGTGCGTGTCTGCCAAAAACATACAGCATGGCTTTGCATTATTGAAAAAAGATGATCCTACATTTCTTCAATATTGGGTTGTTGTTGGGTTGTTTTTTTTGTTATCATTATAATAATTATTATTATTGTTATTATTATTATTATCATTATTATCATTATTATTATTTATCTTTATATATATTTTTTTTTACACAGGTGCATAATGGAAGTGTAAATTTGTTTCATTGACTGACTCTCACCAAATCCCCACAAGACGAAAGTAATGTTACAGAAAGTTGTTTGATGTAGTCATATGTCAACTGTATCATAATACTTAGCTGCAGATGTTAGTTGTGCAGTTCTTTTAATTTATTTCTTTTTTAAACAAGAAAGTTTTGGCTGAATTTTTTTTCATACATTTAAAGAAAGTGCAGAGATTTTTTTTTTCGTGAATTTGGTCAGGCAGTGATATACATATCAAGAAATGTTAACTAAAAGGGAAAAAGGAAAAATGATGAGGGTTTTTTTAAAAATTGAAAAATGATGAGTTACATAATATACTATAAAAAAAAAATAAAAAAAAGAAGAAGTTATTACTTTTTGTAGTTGGGATTTTGAGGATAGTAATGTCTTTATACTTGCGTCTAACATTGCTTTTTTTTGTGGTGGTTTTGTAATATCTGAACATTCCCAGTATCCGTCATGACTATAGTATTGTAGAACAGTATTATTTAACTTTTTGTTGTTGTAGGGGATGGGGGGGGGGGGGGGGGGGGTGGTACATGACTGTGTATTTTGGGGACTGTTTGAGCACACTTCCTTTCCTGACTTAATTAGGTGAAATGGCTGACCAACTCTCAGAATAAGTTGTTGTGGATAGACTCGGCCATGCTATGTTTAAAAACCCACTCACCAAAGTGTTCAGTGTTAGTATTGTGAGAATGTATACTACTACAAGTAAAGGACTAGGAGCTCCACAGAACCTCAAGAAGCTTCACATAGCTAGCTTTGATTTTGTCACCGCAAGTGATGCATTTAAAGTGTGTGTTCCTGAGAGCAAGGCTTGTTTATCAACAGAAAACGAAGGGAGTAGAGAGATGGAAGGAGAGAGGGGGAACATGGCCATTTTCCTTTTCTCTCTCTCTGTCTGTCTGTCTCTGTCTGTCTGTCTGTCTTGTCTCTCTGTCTCTGTCTCTCTCTGTCTGTCTCTCTGTCTGTCTGTCTGTCTCTCTCTCTCTCTCTCTCTCTCTCTCTCTCTCTCACTCTCTCACTCTCTCTCTCTCTCTTTTGTCATGAATCATTTTAGACAATAGTTTGTAAACAAACAAAAATGTGAAAAAATTGTGAAAATAACACAAGTGATTCTGCTTGTGTACTTTTTGAAGTCTTCACTCACTGTCTCACGGAAAGAAAGAAGATGTTAAAATGCCAAATTATGGACATAATCTCTTCTTTCTTTTTTTTTTTAAAAGTTGGCTAGAGAGTACGCCTAAAACAGGTAAACTCGCCACAGTGTCTTAATATTCCATGTAATGACTTTTTTTGGTTGTAGATGTTGATGTGTTATCTTGCTAGAAATGATACTTTTTGTAGACAATTCTGCGAAACATTATTTCTCGCTCATTCATTTATTTTGGTTTTGCTTTCCATATGGTCTTTGTGATAATGGTGTCTTGTTTTTGTTTTGCATAATCTAAAAGAAAATTTGAATAAAATGTTTGGAAAAAAATCTCATTCAGATATGTGCACATAAACAAATAACATTTATGCAGGGAAGGGGGGGGGACAGTGATGACAAAAGCTGAGTATTTTTGAGAATGAAAAAAAAATGGCAGAATTATATTTTTCATGTTTCTAGTCATAATTTTGTTGGGTGTGGAAAACTGGGATTTCTTATCTTCCAAGATCCTTGGGATTTCTGTTTTTTCCAAGAGCCTTGGGATTTGCCTATTCTTCTCAAGATCCTTGGGATTTTCTCTTCTCTTCAAGATCCTTGGGATTTCCTATTCTTTCCAAGATCCTTGGGATTTCTGTATTCTCTCAAGATCCTTGGATATTCCTATCTTCAAGATCCTGGGGATTTCCTTCTCTCAAGATCCTTGGGATTTCTCTTCTCCTCAAGATCCTGGGGATTTCCTATTCTTCTCAAGATCCTTGGGATTTCCTACTCTTCAGATCCTTGGGATTTCCTCTCTTCCCAAGATCCTTGGGATTTCCTACTCAGTCTTCCCCAAGATCCTTGGAATTCCTTCTTTCCAAGATCCTTTGGGATTTCCTATCTTCTCAAGATCCTTGGGATTTCCTATTCTTCTCAAGACCCTTTGGGATTTCCTTTCTCTCAGATCCTTGGATTTCCTATTCTTCAGATCCTTGGATTTCATATTCTTCTCAAATTCTTGGGATTATTCATCTCGAGATTTTTTTATAAATTTCTTTTTCTTCGAAAATCTTTTAACAGGCTTGATTTTAGACTGGATTTCTTCCACCCACCCCATTGATTCCACAGACAGTTCAAATATAGCAATAATCTCTCTCTCCCTCCCCTTCTTTTTTCCTTTTTTTTTGGGTGTGGGTTCTGAACTTTCAGAAAATAGAATAGTTATGTAGCAGTAGTTTCTCCATTTTGCATCATCTGCTGTGCCCAAGTCAATTTATACATAGCAGTTTAACTGTTAATGTAAAAACTATTTCCCGTTTTATTTCTCTTAGTCATCAGGGTTTGGGGTTTTTTGGTTTAAATAAAAAAGATAGTTTTCTTCAATCACTTTCAAATACTTGATGCCTCTAAAATTCCTCTTGATGATTGTGTATGGTTGGAGTGGGGATGGGGTTATAAAATTGTTTTTGTTTACCTTCTGACAGAAGGGGGAAGATGGCAGGATAGGGGGGGGGGGGGGGGGGTCGGTTTTCTTTGAAAAGGGTAACTTGGTCTTTTTTTTCTGTTTGCAAGAGAGGGGTTTCTTTGTGGTTTGCCTTGACATTATTTAATTTTCATCACTTCGGTTTGCTGGTTGTGGTTTTTTTTGAGTTGATGTTGCAGTGATGAGGGGACAGGGTTTTAAGATGTTTGGGTGCGTGCCTATACTCCACAGTATGTAGTTATGTCATAACATTACAAGTTGTAAGTCAGTGAGTGTTGGCCTTAAAGGTTTAAGTTGCAATCTTTTTCTTTCTTTCTTTTTGTAAGAATGTTTGTGCCTGATCATATCTATACTTCATGCTTGATGTGACTTGGTGGGGGGGATACAGGAGTGAATAGGCTAACCTGACAAAAGTCGTAATCGGTGTGTGTGTGTGTCATTTTCATATTACGTTTTTTTTTGTGTGTGTGTGTCAGAGTATTAATTGAATTTGATAATGAAAAAGCATTTTTGTGTTGTAGCTGACTTTTCTGCAGTGTAGCACACAAAATTGCAGTGTAGAGGCCTAACACACTGTACTGTATTGATCCCTTTTTTTTTTTCTTTTTTTTTTCGGTATTGATGCTGCAATCTTTTCTGGTCCTCTGGTTCGGCCAGTGGAACTTTGTTCAGTTATTCATGGCGATGTATTTGCTTGTCAAGCAAACTGTGTGAACGGAAAGGAAAACTGGAGTAAATGGTTGGAACAGACCAGAGCCAGTTTACTCCACTCCACAAAGAGATAAGTAGGTCGACTTTCCTCCCCCGCCCCCCTCCCTCCCTTCCCCCAAACAGTTGTGAGATGGTTTTTAAGCACTCAAGTTTGGAGGAAAAAAAAACCCACCCCCAAACTATGAAAAATTTAGGAAATTTTCGTATACATAAAGTAACGGTTGGTGCTAGAAATAAAGTTGTCATTATGTACATTGAGGTCTGAGTGAGGGGGGTGCTTGGGTAATCGTATTAAAAGCAATAAGGGTATTGGTTCAATTCTGTCCGTGAAGTTAAGATTTCCACTTTGAAAAAATGGTGTGGGTTGACTAAAATATTTCTAGGGAAGGGAACTTGAGTTTTGTTTTTTTTTGTTGTTTTTTTTACTTCTGTTTGGGGTTAAATAAGAAAAGACACAAGTAATTTGCCCAAAGACTCAACTTCTTATTCGTCCTCCTAAGGAAAATACAGTGTTTGGCAATCCAGGAATTACATAATATCACAGCTGTGGGAATAGATGACAAAATTTACTAAGCCGCAAGCACATGGGGACTGGATGTAAAAATAGAACTTTTAAAAAGTGTGTTTATTCATCATCCTCAAAATAAAACGTATCAGAGAAATGATGAAATAAGAAAAAAAAAGTAAAAAGATTGATACTGAGTTTGGCCTAGTACTTAACAACAGTGCCACAAATTGTCAATGTGCCAGCAGACTTGTCCTGGTTTCTGTGGAGAAATTTTCCACAGAAATAGTCCATGATGATAAATACTTCAGCTCGTAATTCAAGGGCCATGAGAGGAATACCCTATTTTTGTTTAAAGCTTTTTTTTTTTTTGGTTTTAAAAAAAAAATTTTTTTACTGAGTGTTGATTTCAGTTTATTTTTTTATGACTGTCTTGAATGAAACTTGTTGGGGTTTGTTGAACCTTAACTGTTTACCTTGAAAATAGATTTTCTTGTTTCCAGTTTCTAATAATGGATAATAATCATGTGTATACGGTGAAAAATAGCACTCGGTTTCCGTGTATTTTTTTTTCTTAAGTTTGTTTGTGTTCTTTGGGAATAGACACATGCCAATGAAAGAAATTGGTACTTTGTTTGAATTTCTGCACTAGTTATATATTTAGACCCAAACAATTGCTGTGCACCTCACACCTTGCGCAGATTCTTCCAGATGAAAAGGTGTTGTTGGAATAAATTTGCATGTGTGTGTGTATGAGAGGGGAGAAGGAGAGAGGAGAGAGAGAGAGGAGAGAAGAGAGAGAGATGGATGTGTGTGTAGGTTTTTAGAAAAAAGTGACTGTACATCACTGAAAGAGAAAAAGGAATAGTTGCATTACTTGATTAGGGTTTTTTTCCATCTTATTTTTGTTGTTTCAAAAATTGAGCAAAAAAAAAAAAAACTTTTTTTTTAGATTTTTTTTTTTTTTTTTATGTTTTGATTCATATTTTGTAGTCCATTTTGTCTGCAATGGAGGTCTTGGAATGTGCTTTCGTTTTTTTCAACTCTGTAAATTTTCAAAGACAGGCTGTATTAAATTGATCAGTAATCTGACATCATAGCATTGTATTGAAGCTTTCCCATGGCTTTGAGAATCATTATACCTTTTTGTGGAATGTATGATATATGATGCCTATAACTGTGTCAAGAATAAAATAAAAAACAAAAGTAATGTTTGCAGAAGTATATCTATATATAGCACCATGATTTTGGGAATGGATAGAGATGATTGTAATGAACAATGTGTTCGCTGTGATTTCAACATATTGCTTTCTGTGTTTTTGCTCTCATAAAAGTATGCAAGTATTTTTCACTTTTCATTTGTCTCCCATGTTGCTCCGTGTGTTTTTTAAGTTGTGTAAAAATGGTGAGGGATATTTGACAATAAAGAAAGGCTCATATGAATCTGAGATTGATCCCTTTTTTTGGGGGGGGGGGGGGGGTCAGGTTTTGGCCTGGTTTTCAGTTTGTTTCATCTATTCATGGGCAAAAAGCATGAGTTGTATGATGTAAAAGAATGGCTTGTTAAGTGTAGATTTAAGTTTTGCTGCCTTGTGTATTGGGACACATGCCTCTCCCAGTCATTGGACTCCAGTGTCTTCAATGGATTAGTTTCTGGTTTCTTTCTTTCTGTAACAAAGTGAAGTTTTACTATTTTCATGAAAGGGTTACGGTTAATGATTGAAGTTTTGAGTTGTGTGTTATTAAACTTAACCAAAAAAAAAAAATAATAACCATGCTTACGATAAGATTGGATTTGTTCCAATTTTGTATCATGCATCTATTGTTCATGCATATTGAATGTTCCAATGCCCTTCATGCCAATAAAAACATTGACAAAAAAATATTGTTCTGACTTCAGTGTTGAAGAAAGCATGAGAAATTTTTTAAGGTATTTTGCTCTGAACCCAGGCTAAGGAAGCATAGAGAATCGATCCACTTATCATTACTTGTATGGAAAATTATTTCTGTAATGTACATGTATACCACTGCTTTCATATCATGTCTCCCAAAAGTAACCAATAGACTGATGAAAATGGGAAATATATTCCAATAAATCAAAAACTTAAGCTGCGATGAACTCAAAAGCAAAAACTGATTGTTGCTGCCTACACAAAACGTTTTCACTGAAAATAAGTCTTAAACAATCTTAACACAGAGGATACACGAGTATAAAGTCGTCTACATTCAACATGGTTTTAGAGGAAATGCATCACTCTATAAGAGTTATAGAGATTAATATTGGTAATTTAATACTTAACAATTTTGTTCTGTTTCAATCACTGCATACGAGTTGTGGAAATTAATCTGGGTAATTTTGTACTTGACATTAACAATTTTATTCTGTGTCATAGGTCTTTTGTTGGTCATTGAAGTCACGCATGCTTATACAGCATGTGTATTATACTCAATGGTTAGTGTGTTGGATTCCTGACTGAAAGCTCACAGGTTTGAATCTTCAATCTCATCAAGAGGAGGATTTTTATGAACTCTGGCTGCTTTTCATGCAGAGAAAGTTTGCCGAGGGTCAAACAGGAAGACTGGGACCACACAGTTAGGCCTAACTAACATCCATGTTACTGATGCAATCTTGAGAGTGTTCTCATTCTGGTAGCCTCCTCCCACTGGATCTTGTTTTGTTGATTAGAGAAATGCTAAATAGGTGAGCAAGATTTGACTAAAAAAGGACCACAGAGCAACAAGGAAAAAAAGACACTCTCTCTCTCTCTCTCTCTCTCTCTCTCTCTCTCTCCACACACACACACACACACACACACACACACACACACACACAGAGTTGTGAATGAAGAATGAGTCAAAATACATTCATCTTTTTCCAGTCCTGTAATTTACTGTCCCAACGTTAGGAAATAGATCTGTCAACAAGGAATTTCTTTGCTCAAGGAATTCCAAAGTTCTACACACATGGCTCTCTGCACTGCATTCTGAATGTAAGCCACACAAATAAAAATGAATATGAAACAGGCCAACTACAATCCAAAAAGGAAAATAACCATGGAAAAAAAAAGCCACCCTGAAATTGCAAAATCTATAAAACATTTTCTGTTAACATGCATTTTTAATACTTGTACTAAAGAAATATTTGATTGAAACTGGACAATCAGTATTTTGACAGCTTTGCTTTTCACATCAAACGACAACAACAACAAACAATCCACAATGCAAATGCATGACATGTGCATGTACACAATTCCATTTGCATAAAGACACTGCATGGGTTATGAATAATACAGAGGAAGGATTATCACTGCAGACCATGATATAGCCATATGGAAACACCACACATCCTGTATCATACCCCAAAAAAAACTCAGAGAATATATATCCAAAAACAAAATAAAAATCCCAAAAGATACAATTCCATAGCAATAGACCACAGAAGAGAGAAAAAGTTCATCTCCCATTCGAATACGATTTTTCTGAAGGAATTTGTTGAAGCAACACGGTGAACATGACAGACACATCACACAACCTGCAATGTCATGACATTCCATCATCCAACCTCTCAATACCATCCACACTTCAAAACAATGCATGCTGGGGGCAATTCATAATCAAGGAATGTATGAATAACAACAACAAAAAAAAGAATTCAGGTTGACAACAATCCAGTCTAAAAGGCAAAAAACATGATGATGTTTCACAAGAATACATTTTTGCTAAGCACTCTGTCACAAGTGTGCTTCCATATGCACAGCTGAGCCAAGTAACAGAAATGTCAGTGGAGGCTAACCCACATGATAAACTTTCTGATTTTAACACAAGATATTACGGGAGACTGGGTAGCTTAATGGTCGGAACATCTGGTCTCCCCAAGCTGACGTTAAACGGCGATGAGCATGGTTGCCTAGCGGATGGGTGAGCATTCAATTTCATGCACCTTGGCTTCAAGTACAGATCCCAGCTTACACAGTTGTGAAAGTGTAAATGGGTACCTGTCCTCGCTACAGACAGTGAAGGTAATTATTACTAAAGCAGCCACACAGAGACAGAGAGAGAGAGAGATGCAAGCTGGGTCAATTCATAATCAAGGAATGCATGAGTGAAAAAAAAAATTTCAGGTTGACAATAATCCAGTTTTAAAAAGGCAAAAAATAATTGGGGAGGTGGAGGGGAGGGGCAGGGGGGACAGTTTCCACCCACAAAATGCTGGTAGGCTACCTTGAGAAGGTAAGGTCTCTGTCACCGTGCATTCCACAATGAACTGCACAGGTCATGGGGCACCTTTACCTTTTGCAAGGTATTGCGGTGTAAAGGTTTGAACCCAAAGACCACCACTTCAAGGCAGCCTGGCAGCAGAGCGGCGTCCAGAAATTTGTCCAGAATTTGTCTACAGAAATTCACAACCTTAAGGCACACACATCTAACTCCAAGTTGTAGGGGGAAAACATGCTTTGCCACTTCAATTTTCCCCACAGGGTTCTTGCTAAAAAAAAAAATAAAAAAAAAACCAACATTAGCATACAGAGTAACCCTATTTGGTGATCTTAACTCTTTAGCAACTTCTTTCAATTAATCAAACAGCAAGAGTAAACACATACGTACAAAAAAAAGTTGAAGTCAAGACTTAACACATAACAGCTTCTACCACTGAAAAAAATGAAAATCAAAACATATCTTACAGCCAGCCCAATCTCATTCTTACCAAATATCATCTCTTGTCATCCAAATTCAAGGAGTTGGTGGAAGGTGATGAAAATCATCACAAGATTTATGAAAAATCAAAACTTAGGCAGTCACAAACGACATTTCTTAACAAAAGAAAAACATCCTATCTTAATTAATCAATAAAGGAAAATAATAATAAAAAAAAAACAACAGACTTTAAGTCGATTTTGATATGGTAAAATTACATAACAAGTGGGGGGTATATTGCTAAAAGCTGTAGAATGCAGCCAACATGGGGCTTGCTGCTAACATCATTCAGTCTCAAAAAATCAAACCCATTGAAGAATCAGCTGTTCACTGTTCAATACAGTCCTACTTGAGATGAGACCTCAATGCAGCAAGAGGTGTTATTTACCATGACATGAATGACAATTCAGGAGTTTGAATGAACAACGAGACTACCAAAACTCTGTAACCTGGTTAGCAAAGCATAAACTGATACACTCTTTCACGATGATCTAAAAATAGGTGGGATATCATAAGCTTAACAGAGCTAGAACTTAAAACTACTGGCCAGTTACATGTATGTATACACCGGCCTCAACTTGCACAGCTTGTTGTTTTCCCTAGCGCTATGTAAGGTTTCCATAATAAGACATCTCCCCTATCCCCGTTTTTTATGTCCCCCCCCCCCCCCCCCCCTTTTTTTTGTTGTTGTTGAAAACACACACACACAAACACACACACACAAAAAAACGCACACACACACACACACACACACAACACACCACACAAACAAGTTTCACACACACACACACACACACACACACACACACACACACACACAGAGTTATATATATATATATATATATATATATATATATATATATATATATATATATATATATATATATATATATATATAAACACACACACACACAACCACTTCACACATTTTATTAAAGTAACTGCAGTGGTAGTGATTTCATTTCTGATAGTGATACCAGGTAAAGGTGGTTTTATAAATTTAACTTTAGACAAAGAACAGGTGAATATGATCCAGGTGACCCAGTTTTCTCTAATTCCAAAAGAAACTGAGAGTTTTCAACTATTTCCTTTTTTTCCTTTCATCAAAGTTGAAGATGACACAGCTGTCCCCCATTGCAGCTTCTTAGCCACAAGAAGTACATGAATTGAGGTAAAATATTATCTCTTCTCCCTTTTCACATCTCTCCCTTCCTAAGCAATAAGAATAATATTTTCATGCACGGTCACTTCTCATTTACGTAATATCTACAAGAAAAAATGTTTATCAGTCACTGCACGATACTACTGACGGCTAATTTTTGTTTTTTTACACTTCTGGAATGAAGTTAATACATGTGACTTATTTCTGCTCACGAATCAAGGCATAGTAGTGTGCATGAATCAAATGTGAGTTAATTTATTCTAGAGAAAGAAAGACAGTGCATGGCACTCACTGTGTGTGTGTGTGTGTGTGTGTGTGTGTGTGTGTGTGTGTGTGTGTGTGTGTGTGTGTGTGTGTGTGTGTGTGTGTGTGTGTCTGTGTGTGTGTGTGTGTGTGTGTGTGTGTGTCTGTGTCTGTGTGTGTGTGTGTCTGTGGTGTGAAAGAGACACGAGAAACTGAGAGATTGGGGTGATCTACATTGTGTTAATCTATTCTCAGATTTTAAAATGGTCTATGTGGCATATCATTTTCTGAAAATTTACGAAAAAGAAATCTTTTAATCTGTGTGTACTAGCCATGGCTTTTCTTGCACACCTCAAAAAAAAACTTAGCCCATATTCTTATTTAGGATGAAATACAAATTTTATATATATATATATATATATAATATATATATATAATATATATATATATATATATATATAATATATATTCACACTATATTTTCAAACTGTCCACACACACACACAAAAATTCTTCAAATCAGTCTTCACATTTTATTTATAGCAAGTAACCAACACAAAGGCATTTGTGGTGATAAAATTTTGTTTTTATGAACAGACAGACCAGAGCAGCGTGTTCATAAAGCGGGACCAATACAGGAAGAGATAGGTGTAATACACGTCAAAAAAAAAAACCAAAAAAAAAACCCAGGTGTAATACACATCACAGCATTATTATGCTAAATCACGTCACAACCCGTCATCACGACACATCAACGAATAATGAGCATTAAAAATGCATTCACAGATCTATCTCTTTATCATCATCTTGAAGTAGTCTAGATTATAAGGCAAAGCGTCAGGTGGGTTATCAGTTTTTGTTTTAAAAAAAAAAAAAAGCTTGGTCAGCATCTTCTTGTCTCTCTGTGTCGTTGTTGCTCTCACTCAACCCCCCCCCCCCCCCCCCCAAACACAACAACAACAAAAAAGAGAGGAAAAAAAAACCCAAACAACAACAAAAAAAACAAGACGAAAAATGATTTGTTTCTTTTTAAGAACCCTCTTTACAAATACTATAAAACAACAACAACAACAACAACAACAACAAATCAAGACCAAAAATGATTTGTTTCTTTTTTTTTTCAAAAACTATATATATAATATAAAAAAAATAATAAAAAAAAAGACAAATCAAGACCAAAATTGATTTTTTTTTCTTTTTAAGAACCCTCTTTTCCAAAAAAAACAAAAAACTATTCCAGTAAGTTCCAGAACCACAGAGAGTTACACAAACTTTTCTTGAAAACAAACAAAAAAAAAGACTACAGAATACAACCTTTAAAAAAGGAAAAAGGGGGATTCATTTTTTTTTCATATCATTATTATCATTTTCCCCTCAAACTTATCAAGGTGAACACAGCAAAGATTTTGCATTTCCTTCAAAGACTTTAAACTTTCCATTTTATTCTTGCTTGAACAAAAAACTTCATATTGAATTATGCTAAAGAAACCAGCCATCGCCTTTACTTTGTGTTAGCGACTCATACCCAGATTACAGAGGAAAAAAAGAGAAGAACAAAAAGCCAAAAAAAATCTTCCCTAACACAGTTACAGGTCACATATATTTAAAAGGATGTAAGAGGTCTGTCTTTATCAACAACTGCTGCTTACTGCTTGCACTTTGCATTGTTAATCAGCCATTGAGGTATAGCTAATAAGGCAAAAATGTTCCTAAAATACCGGACCCACCTTTATCTATTATCATCAAAAAAACCAAATTAAAAATTCCCATTATTAATCTTGACTTTTCCAATCATGCATGTTTTTCTGATTGAGAGAAAAAAAAAACATTCTCATTCTTATTTCTTTTTAATTCTTTGTTTCTTGTTTTCTGCAATATCAGATTGCTATCTGTCATCTTTTAATCTTTTTTTTTTTTTTTTTGTAATATTTTTGCACGAGTACTATGTCTACATATAATTTGTCTAAAACTGTAAAAGTGCCTTGATTTTGAAGCAAGCTTTAGTAGTGTTACAGCACTTAGGTTTGTTTTGTTTTGGGGAAGGGGGTTCTGTTTTGAATAAACACCTTTTCTTCTGACAATTTCTGCCTGTAAAAACTCCGTAAAAAAAAATTAAGCCGAATTTTAGAGTTCTCAAGTGTATGTGTAACACCCCAAACCCTCATAAACTCCATGATCAGATCAAATTTTACAGCTACTTTTGATTTCAAAGCCTATATTCATCCTTATGCCTAAAAAAAAAAAAAAGTCTGGCATTTCCATTTCTAGTTCTTCAACTGTATCTCAAAGCTAAAAAATAGTTGAGCAAGCCAAAGAATATTAAATTTTTCCAAACTGCACATAGAGAAGAATCCATTTTGTGCAGAACTTTGGAAGGATTTTATTTTCTTTGCACACAGCCAACTCCTTAGCTAGCTGAAGACTTTTTATGCATTATTTCCAATTACTGACTCTTTTAATTCTTTTAAATCAGCACTGTATGATACATAACCCACAAGACAAGAAACAAAATTTGGATTTTTTTCTCAGCAGATTTCATTAAAACCGGGATTTATGATGTGTACTCTAGATGGAAATGAAAGCCCTGTGTTGTTGTTGTGTCTTGTGCTCTGAAAGGATTCACACATCAACAACAAACAGTCATAATTGTAAACAAACATGATCAAAATCTGGAATGTTCAAACTTCAAGGAATGTTAAAATGTGAGTATGATATTCTTTTTTCTTTGGTAAAGACTTTGAATGTTGTATAGATAGATCTACATTAGCAACAACATGAGGTAAAATAAAATAAAAATTTGAGCAAAGCACTAGAAAATAACAATCAGAGTGGCTTGGAAGAGTACACAGTCTTTAGAATGCCAAGACATGAAAACGCTCAGAAAGGCTATGGAGAATGCTATCTCTCCCCCCCCCCCTTTCTCATTTTAAACAAATGCACACAAAAATACATACATATCGGTGGTCTAGAGGTAACGCGTCTGCCTAGAAAGCAAAAAGTCCGGGTTGGAGTGTGCGGTGGTTTGAAACCCGTTTGGGCAAAACTTTTCCCCCATCCATGAGACCCTGAGTGGTTGTCTTGGCGCTACTCTTTCGGATGAGACGATAAACCAAGGTCCTGTGTGTTACACATCATTATTAAGAGCATGTAAAAGAACCCACAGCAACAAGAGGGTTGTCCCTGGCAAAATTCTGAAGAAAAAAAGACACTCTGATGGGGAAACAAATACAGTTGCAGACAGAAAAAGGAAAAAAAAAGGGTAGGCGCTGCACTTGTGGCGACACGCTCTCCCTGGGGAGAGCAGCCCGAATTTCATGCAGAGAAATCTGCTGTGACATAAAGTGGTATAGAATACAGAAGAGAATAGAATGTATATTATAAATTTATAATATGTATTCCATTCATATGAAGGCGCACAACACACACACACACACACACACACACACACACACACACACACACACACACACCACACACATAGAGAAAAAAAAGTGTAACACTTAGCACTCTCTTACCAAGAAAAGTGACGATGCATCAACACAAACTGGTTTTGGTGACACATTTACAACCAACACACTTTCAAGTTCATGTTCAAACACACACAGTCATACTCAACAGATGACACAGAAACAGCAAACGGTTATTTCTAAATGCGTACTAACGAGGGATGAAAAGGAAAAGAAAAAAAAAACAAGACAAACACGCATTCAGTCAGTAACCAAAAGAGATCTATACACATGATCATAAATTTGAATGGGATTTTCCTAACATTTAACAAATCGATACATAATTTTTTGTTAAAACACAGAACAGCCAAAAAGAAAATCGTAAATACACACAAACAACAAAATTTCAAAAAAGGATCTTCCAAAGAATGCAACCAGAAAAACCACAAAAATCAGATCATCAAATAGAACAAAATGTAAACTGCAACAACAAAAAATATGAGAATGTGAACAACAACACATGACAATATATGTATGATCATATTGACCTGTCATATATTGTAATACCATTTTTGCTCAAATAAATTTATCTCAGTCCGAGCAAATTCTCAATTCTAACCATATTGAGTAATCAACAAACAACATAGTTTCAACATTTGAAACAGTGAACAACAATCAACAAATAAGCCAAAGATCTTTACATGACCAAATCACCTGTGATTTAAACCTGATTTTTTAAATCATCTGCAGTCACAAACTCACACAAAAAAAAACCCAGTAAGCTCCTGACGTCCTGTGCATTAAATGTTTCTTTTCAGTTTTCTATAAAAAAAATATAAAAAAAAAGCAGCTGTTTGACAACAGTAAAAAAAATTTTTTTTTTTTTTTTAAAAAGGTAGGTAAAGGGTCCCATAACCTTATGTGGTCATAGGGGAGCGAGGCATTAGAGACCTCAGCTTCTCTAGGGCCCAGCATATTGAAAGCGGCGCCCAACTTCTCTCCTCAGTAAATGTAGCCAAAAATCTATCAGAGAGCATCTAATGCCACAGACTGAATAAACCAAAGGCAGGGCATTTTTGTTGTTGTTGCAGCAATTGTTGTTTTTTTGCTGTGTTTTGTTTTTAATTCTATCTCATCTTACAACGTCTTGAAGCTCAAAATTATTTCTATTTTAAATTCTTCCTAATTCTAACAGGGCTATGATGTATAGCAGTATGATTATCATTTTTTTCTTTCGCCGTATTACCAGTCTCTTAAGTAAAGAAAAAAATAGAAGCAGATAGGCACATATGGGGTTTATAAATACAAAAACATTACCCCCCCCGACAAAAAAAAAAAGAAAAAAAAAGCAGCATTTCCCACTTTCAATCAGGCTCAGCAAAAAATGGATTTAATTCAATCTACCATACAAAATGATTTAAAAAGCATGCAATTTGAAAACAAAATCAAGACATGACTTCCCTCATAATTCCTGGAGGCTTTGTTAGGGCAAATGTACTGAAGTTTGTTTTTTTTTCAAGCAGTGTATCATGACAAAACTGAACCTGACAGAGTCTATCCTTCTCAAGTAGCAGGGTGCATGCTGGGTACGTTAGCGTCATCCATGCCATTATTCACAGCTGGCCTTCTTTACTCAGAAACATGCATAGGGTTTAACTGTGTATCCAACATGTTTATGAATGCACTGGCACATGATACCATGCTTTATGATATATATATACTCTCATCTGAAAGATTTCCAAGGTAGTGGAGTCAGTACCAACAATGACTCAGGGAGTGGGGGGTTCATCTTGAATTTTATTTATTCATTTTATTATTATTTTAAAAAATATCATTTATTCTTTTATATCAAGGATAATGGAATAAGCGCTCATGTGCTTTTTTTTTTTTTATTTTTTTTTTTACATCCAGTCCCTGTGTGTATGCAGTTTTGTAAATCTTGTCATCTGTTCTCAGGGCATGTTAGCAGAGGCTCGAACCAACACCCCCCATTACTATCAGGGGGGGCGATAGCCTAGTGGTCAGAACATTGCGCTGGCAATTTGAAGACCCGGGTTCGAGTCCGGTCGAGGAAATTTTCTTCCTGGAGTTAACATCAGTGCTGACTCCACTCTCCCCAAAAGTCCTTCGGATGAGACTTTAAACCGAGGCCCCGTGTGCGAACGCACGCAGAACATCTTGCGCACACGTTAAATCCTGTTCCGCTTTTCGTAAGAGTAGGCCATCGTGTGCCGGTGGGAACAGATGACAATATTTACAAAACTGCATACACACGGGGACCGGATGAAAAAAAGCACAGGATTGCTTATTCTGTTATCCTCGATATAAAAGAATAAATAAATAAATAAATAACTATCAGATCTCAAGTCTGATGCTCTGACCACTATGCCACCCCTTCCGTACCAGGACAGGAACAGACCGCCAGCTTCTGCTTGTCCATAACACACTGCCTCGCAAAATCTTTATGATCTTTATGCCTCAACAATTCCACAGGAACTTATGGAGATTTCAAACCAAAAAAAAAAAATTAAATCAACAAAAGACTGTTCAAAACAAAAACTACTGTAACTTGAAACATGATCAAAAATATGTGCTTAAAAAATCATTGAAATAGTACTTATGAAACATAAAATAAGTGCTTTAATTAAAAAAAAAACAACTAATGTAACCTGAATATGAAATAAGCGCTTAGAAAACATTGACATAAAAACTATGAAACCTAAAATAAGTGCTGTGAAAAAAACTAATGTAACCTAAACCTTAAACAAGTGCTTAAAAAAACTGTACTAAAAACTAATGTAACCTACACCTTCAAAAAGTGCTTTAAAAAAACTGAACTAAAAACTAATGTAACCTACACCTTCAAAAAGTGCTTAAAAAAAACTGAACTAAAAACTAATGTAACTACACCTGAAACAAGATCAGTGGATTGGTGGTTTAGAGGTAACGCGCCTGCCTAGAAAGCGAAAAGTCCGGGTCGGAGTTTGCGGTGGTTTGAATCCCGTTTGGGCCCAAAACTTTTCCCCCATCCATTAGACCATGAGTGGTGGTCTGAGTGCTAGTCTTTCAGATGAGATAATAATCCGAGGTCCTGTGTATCACACATCATTATTTAGCGCACGTAAAAGAACCCACGGCAACAAGAGGGTTGTCCCTGGCAGAATTCTGTAGAAAAAAAGCCACTCTGATAGGGAAACAAATACAATTGCAGACAGGAAAAAGAAAAAAAAAATGGGTAGGCGCTGCATTGGTGTTGACACGCTCTCCCCAAGGAGAGCAGCCTGAATTTCACGCAGGGAAATCTGCTGTGACATAAAGTGGTATGAATAAATAAATAAATAAAATAAACAAAATAAATAAATAAATAAATTATGTGTTAAAAAATTGAACTAAAACCTGATGTAACCTAAACCTGAAACAATTGCTTAAAAAAAACAACTAATGTAACTGAATATAAATAAGTTTTAAAAAAAACAACAAATGTAATCTGAATATGAAATAAGTGTTTAAAAAAACAACGATGTAACTGAAATGAAAAAGTGTTAAAAAAACAACTAATGTAACCTGAATATGAAATAAGTGTTTTAAAAAAACAACGAATGTAATCTGAATATGAAATAAGTGTTTAAAAAAACAAGAATGTAATCTGAATATGAAATAAGTGTTTAAAAAAACAACGAATGTAATCTGAATATGAATGATTTAAAAAAAACCACCCCCCCCCCCCCCAACTAATGTAACTGAAAATATGAAATAAGTGCTCAAATAAACAACCAATGTAACCCGAACATGAAATAAGTAAATAAAAAAAAAAACCTAATGTAATCTGAATATGAAATAAGATATAAAAAAAAACAACTAATGTAACCTGAATATGAAATAAGTATTAAATAAAAACCAACAAATGTAACCTGAATATCAAATAAATATTTTAAAAAAAACAATATAACCTGAATATGAAATAAGTATTTAAAAAAAAACAACTAATGTAACCTGAATATCAAATAAGTGTTTAAAAAAAAACTTGTTTAACTTAAAAACCAAAATAAATACTTTAAAAAACAACTAATGTAACCTGAATACAAAATAAATGCTTAAAAAAAAAAAACAACTAATCTAACTTGACACCTGAAAAAAACAAACAAAAAACCCCTGACACCTGAAATAAGTGCTAAAGTGCTGAAACCATTTACTTCTCAACTGTTTCAACGTGCAATTGTCATGTGTCTAACGACTAGTCACATGTGTGCACACGTTGACCAAGTAACATTAATCTCTTGATAAAATGACATGTTTCAGTACATTCAATGCAAAGTGGCTGGATTTCTTTGAGTTCTGAGTATGACCATAAGGACTAACCATCCAATTCACTGCATTCAGCCTACTTGAAATGCATAGTTACACTACACTACACTACACTAGTTCTTAAAAAAAAAAGTTCCCAAAGAGACCTGACCTCATTGCCAAAAGTCTATTTCAAACGTGACAGGCTACACCACCTCAGCTTAGAAATCAACTCAGCCGATATCTGACCTACTACTCAACCCAATGTGGTGGTCTAGTGAAGCCTCGGATGCTAGGATGAATGACAGTGAATACGCTGGTGTTTTCACAACCCGCACAGAAATGAGTTCAGGACTTTGCGCATGCATGCAACCCGATTTTCCACACCTATTATTTACACTTGAAAAAGTTCAGGGTAAAATCAAGGATAACGTGTATACATGTATAATACTGGTCTGAAGCTTGACGCTGATAGTGAAATATATACCTGCATTTCACGCACCTGGACAAATTTTGCGAACTAGGAGAAAATACTGCACTCTTGTAGCAATGAGAAAAAGATCTGGTATGATTCATCGTCTGCTATATAATGATTTTTTTTTTTTTAAAGAATACTGCACTCTTGTTGCAATGAGGAAAAGATCTGGTATGATTCATCGTCTGCTAATGATTTTTTTTTTTTTTTAAAAGAATACTGCACTCTTGTTGCAATGAGAAAAAAATCTGGTATGATTCATCTTCTGCTAATGATTTTTTATAAAGAATACTGCACTCTTGTTGCAATGAGAAAAAGATCTGGTATGATTCATCGTCTGCTAATGATTTTATTTAAAGAGAATACTGCACTGTGTAGTAACGAGAAAAAAGATCCAGTATTCATAAATCATCTTCTGCTAATAATCTTTATAAAAAAAAATTACACTGACAAATTAATCATACAGCAGCGTCTCGGTGCAAAACCAGCAGGTACTGGTAGAAGAATATTTCAGCTGTCATCCCAGGCATTTCAACAGTAAGACTAAAGAGTTCCTCTGAAGTCGGAGTATGGCTGCCTATATGGCGAGGTACTTGAAAATAGTCATACACGCAAACTTCTCATTCAGTGTGTGCAATTTCAATCCCACAGTGATTCCCAGGTGGGATTAGTGAGTCAAGAGTGCATACTCTGGGTGACCCACCCCAGAGTGTGAAGCTGGGGAACAACAACAACGACAACAACAACAACTAAGAGTTCACTTGAAAGCTTGAATTCAGCTGTCAGTGTAATCAGCAAGCTGTCAGTAGTTGAGAATCAGCAAGCTGTCAGTAGTTGAGAATCAGCAAGCTGTCAGTAGTTGAGAATCGTTCATTCATCCTGGACGCCTTCTGCCCGGGACCCACACTCGATGTATCTCTCCTCCACCGCTCGCTGCTCCTCCCATGAGCCAGGGTGACCACCGTGGCCCCACCCTCACTCTCGTGCATCGAAGACACGTGCTCCTGGACGCTGGCATCTTCGGAGGTTATCCACCCGCAGGTCAGGCACTGGAAGGACCGGTCCGCCAAGGCCTGCTGCTGCTGCTGCTGCTGCTCTTTGTGCTCGGCTTCCATGTGCTCGTCCAAGGTGGTCAGCTCGTACGTGCAGAAATCACACTGCCGCTGGTCGCACACGAAGAAGCGCGAGGGTCTCTTCTCCTTGTGGGCGATGACGTCGCGGATGGTGATGGGCTGGCCGGCGTGGTGGGAGAAATGGTGCGCCTTCATTTCGGACACCGTGTCCCTGTACGTCTTCTGCTCGCAGTACAGGCACATGTACATCTTTTCTGAGGGCTTTATGTGGATTTTGGCAGGGTGGTGGGAGGAGGTTGAGGTTGTTGTGGTTGTTGTTGTTTGAGTGGGAGGTTTGGACAGTTTCTTATCCTTTCCGGTGTTTCGTCGACGACTCTTAACCGGAGCAGGCACATAGGTGGAGTCGGTGTATGGGTGTGGCTGGGAGGGGTGGCATCGTTGATAGTGAGTGACCAATGCCGACTCGCTGTAGTCGTAAACCTTGCACTGAGCAGAGGGGCAGGCAAAGAAGTTGCACCTGTAATGCCTGCTCCTGTGAAGGGGGCTCCTAAACGGGACAGACACCATCTCACAGTGTTTCTCCAGGATGTGCGTTTTGATAGACACGAGTGAATCGCACCGAAAATCGCACTTGAAGCACCTCGCCTCTTGACCATCGGGCCAGACATTTTTCTGTTTTTTTCGATCGCGAAGCTTTTGACTTGCAACCCTGGCTTTTGGTTTGCTGGTGATGATTCTGTCCTAGTGATGGAGTCCGCTTCTTCAACTGAGGCAGGAGGCTTCGAGGCAGACCTGAGGGTTCTCCACTGCCGTCAGCAGCACCTGCATCAGACGTCCCACTCTTCTCTTTGGCCCTTTTCTCACAAACGGCGTCTTTAGACACCGCACACTCATTCACAGACAGTGCTGAACAAGCATTGTTCTGTTTGACTTTAACGTTGTTCTGTTCAACGTTTACGTCGTTCAGTTCAACTTTTACACATGGAAAAGTGTGTGATGAGTGCACAGTGTTTTCAGCAGCGTGGATGTCTGACGGTGAATCTGTTGTAGACACGGTGATTTCCAGGGGACTGTCAACCGGTATCAAATGCATGGGGGACACCGCGGTCTCAACCTCAAAGCTTGGGATATCACTGGGGGCCGATACCATGGGCATACTGGCATCAGACAAGCTGAGGTCTGAGGGATCGAAATACACCTTGTTTTCAGAGGAACTGACATCCGAAAGAACATCATCGAGGGAGATGATGGGTGGGTTTGGCGAGTCCTTCCCTGAATTGTTGTTGTCTGAAATCTCTCTGCTGATAACGGCATCAAAGTCTTGGAGGACCTTGGATTCTTCACTTGTATCGCTGTTGGTCAAAGCGTCGACGCTGAGTGCTGTGGTGTGAAAAGGGTCAAAACGTAACGGGTCAGGGGGGGATCCTGCATCCACACTGAGGTCTGGAAGAGGCACCCCGCTATCATCAGCGGAGCTGTCACCGTGTGCAGAGAGATTCTTTGACGCGTCTTTGCCAACCACCACTGTGAACAGAGAGGGGGGGGTTTGGCACGTATCACAGGGCTTAGGAGCGGCCTCTGCGGGGCTGAAAGTACGATCACAATCACAGTCTTCGTTACCTTTGACTTCATCAGCAGGTGTCCCGTTATCATCATCAGCAGTGCTTCTATCAGGAAAACTGAGGGCTCTGTCCACTGGCTCTTGAGGTCCATCACACACCGGAGTCTCAGTTGTTTGGTTATCAGCAGCACTGGAGCACCGGGCATCATCGGGCCCTTTCAGCAAGATACTGGGTTGACTGTTGTCAGCATGGGGAGCCTGAGAACAGCTCTCAGCAGTACTGGGGGCTGGAGGTTTACTTATAAGGCACACATCGCCTGCATCACTACCCTCTCCTTGATGCTTCTCAGCCGGTTTCACTTTCAGGCACCCGTCCTGTTTACCGTTTTCACAGCCAGCAGCGCCCACCTCTGCCTGGGCACCCTGTGCCCCACATGGGCTTCTACTGACCTGCTGGCTCGCCTGGTTACTGGGCTTGACCGCAGGATTGGACTGATGGGGGCAGTACACTTTGTGCATATCGTGGTCAAACTTCTGCTCGCCTTCCCAGGAGCACCACCTACAAAAATACACGTTCGATTTCCTCCTTTTCCTGTGAGCGTAGACGTTTCTTATAACAAGGCACTTTGATTCGTGGACATCTATCACATGCTGTTTCACTTCGCTCTTGTTAGAGACAAACTGGTTCTTACAGTACACGCACGAAAATTCCGCTTTGGCTTCTGTGCAGTGAGCAGCAGTTGTTGAGGAGGAAGGAGGTAACCCGTCATGCTCAGCCAGGCGCATGGTCGCCTGAAGGCATTCAAACCAGTCACCTTCCGTAGGCCAAGGAAGGCATTCTTGAATGTGGTTGAGGAAAGACAGCCCTGAGGTAGAGGTGAAAGAACAACTGGATTTTGAGCACAAGAACACCGTGTTGTCTTTGCCGTCCACACCAGTCAGACTTTTTCCTTTGTGGTTGATGACGATGTGACAGTGAAGGTCTCCTTGGAGTCGAGATCTGTAATCACAGTGGTAACACTTCAAGTCAACGACGTTTCCTGCACGAACACAACTGGCTGGAGAAGCCACTCTGCCGCTGTCAGACACATCGACGTCTGCCGAAATCTGTTTCACAAGCACCGGGGGTTCATCACTAGGACAGCTCTCTACCGTTTCTTGCTCCATCACAGTCACCGTCTCACAAAAAGGGATCTCTTCCGAAGACTTCATCTGATCATCGGCTGCGGAAGAACATTTTCCTCCATCACACCGTAACAAAGGTGGGGCTGAACCTTGATCCAGCTCGCAGGGGGGTACACACAGGAAAGGCTTCCCCCGGTGCTGGCGCTTGCAGTGGTTCTTGATTCCATTGTTGGATGCGCACGTGTAGGAGCAGTAACCACAGCCCCATTCCAGCGGACCCTTCGGCACAAACCTTGGGCTGACAGTGCTTAGATTTGGAGGTGAGGGTGTGGATAAGCGGGAATCACCAGAGAAACTACTGTTGCAACTGTTAGGACCGCTGACCGGCAGCTGAAAACTACTCGACGGAGGAGCCTCGGGCACCAAGTCTGGGGGAAAGACAGATTCACGGGTGGTGTCTGTGTGGGATGCTGGTTGTTAGCTGGGACCACCAGCGGCCCACTGTGGAAAGCTGACTGGTTTGCCGACTTTGAAGCAGAGTCACTCCTGGTGTTTTGTACATCGGAATCTGAGTGTAGGGACCGGACTGAACAAGAGCTTCCATCCAGAGATGGGGAAGTCTCCACCTCTCTCACTCCCTCAGGAGAAGGCGGATTTCTGCTTCCAGTTCCCACTTCCTTTGGCCTCCTTTTCCCTCCAGCCTCTTCCGTAGTTCTTCTCTCTTCTTTGTCTTCCACACCCACATCAAAGCAAATGTTATTCCGAGAATACCGCTCTTGAGTTCTCTGCTTTCCACTACGGCTGGAAGTTTTCCTGCGCTTGTTCTGCACCTGCTCGCCGCAATCCCCTTCAGAGCAGGAGGGGTGCTTTCTCTTGCGCTGACTGCTGCCACACCGACTCTCTTTGGGGTGCTGCATGCGCAGATAGTCACTCAGCAAAGTGCAGAAGCGCGTGTTGGCCGCGGTCTCCTTAAAGTCCGGGTGACAGCCAAACGAGTGATGGATGATGTCCGCTCTGGAGAAAGACTGGTAGCGACAAAACCGGCAGTGGAACCGGTGCTCCATGACGTGCTGCAAGAGCAGAGACTTGGTGGCCGTGGAGAAGGTGCAGAAATTGCACCAGTAGTAGTTGATGTCGATGGACGACACCACACACCCTTCACTGTCCACGAAGGAGGTCGGGGACAAGATGGCGCAAATCAACTCGTGCCGCTGGAGGTGGAAAATGCGCTCGCTCGCCTCGCTGCCCACCTTGGACTCCATCAGCGCCGAACTGAAATGGCACCGGTCCGCTTCGGGGATGGAACACTGCTGCGTGGGACTTTTGGGCCTGAGCAGCTGCCCCACGGGGAGAAAACCCTTGTCCGGGCTGTCCTCGTCAGTCTGAGAACTATCGTGTCCGCCCGACAACCTCACCTGTCCCTGCATCTGCTGACCCACTGGGAATGTCATGGTCTGGTCACGAATGGGTAAAACATCCATTCCAGCATCTCGCTTGTCAGGAGGGCAAACCGTCCCTGCCGTGGGCGGGTTTTCCTGAGCCACGCGATCAGCTGCCTGAGGCGGTGTGACGAATACCGTGTTGCTGGTTAAAGTCTCCATAGTCTCTGTCTGCAGGTGTGCAGGGTGTGATACCTGTGTGTGTGTCTTTACTGTAGAAATCGGTGGTCTTCTTGTTGCAGGAGTACTCTCCACAATGATGTTTAACCTTCTCCCTAGGTCCCACTTGGGTGGAGAACAATCCAAAATGTCATTCTACGTCAGGGGTCAATCTGAAAACAAAAACAAAAATCTGTTAAGAACCAAGAAAAAGAGTATGTCAGTAGTCCATCTGAAAACAAAATGGAAAACTGTTCAGAACCAAGAAAAAGAGTATATATATATAGTCAGTAGTTCATCTGAAAACAACACAGAAAACTGTTAAGAGCCAAGAAAAAGAGTAGTCCATCTGAAAACAAAACAGAAAACTGTTAAGAACCAAGAAAAAGAGTATGTCAGTACACTGAGTAGTCCATCTGAAAACAAAACAGAAAACTGTTAAAAACCAAGAAAAAGAGTATGTCAGTAGTCCATTTTAAAACAACACAGAAAACTGTTAGGAACTAAGAAAAAGAGTATGTCAGTAGTCCATCTGAAAACACAGAAAACTGTTAAGAACCAAGAAAAAGAGTATGTCAGTAGTCCATCTGAAAACAACACAGAAAACTGTTAGGAACCAAGAACAAAGAGTAGTCTGTCTGAAAACAAAACAGAAAACTGTTAAGAACCAAGAAAAAGAGTATGTCAGTAGTCCATCTGAAAACACAGAAAACTGTTAAGAACCAAGAAAAAGAGTATGTCAGTAGTCCATCTGAAAACAACACAGAAAACTGTTAAGAACCAAGAAAAAGAGTATGTCAGTAGTCCATCTGAAAACAACACAGAAAACTGTTAAGAACCAAGAAAAAGAGTATGTCAGTAGTCCATCTGAAAACAACACAGAAAACTGTTCAGAACCAAGAAGAAGAGTAGTCCATCTGAAAACAAAACAGAAAACTGTTAAGAACCAAGAAAAAGAGTACGTCAGTACACTGAGTAGTCCATCTGAAAACAAAACAGAAAACTGTTCAGAACCAAGAAAAAAAGTATGTCAGTAGTCCATCTGAAAACAACACAGAAAACTGTTAAGAACCAAGAAGAAGAATAGTCCATCTGAAAACAAAACAGAAAACTGTTAAGAACCAAGAAGAAGAGTAGTCCATCTGAAAACAAAACAGAAAACTGTTAAAAACCAAGAAAAAGAGTATGTCAGTAGTCCATCTGAAAACAACACAGAAAACTGTTAAGAACCAAGAAGAAGAGTAGTCCATCTGAAAACAAAACAGAAAACTGTTAAAAACCAAGAAAAAGAGTATGTCAGTAGTCCATCTGAAAACAACACAGAAAACTGTTAAGAACCAAGAAGAAGAGTAGTCCATCTGAAAACAAAACAGAAAACTGTTAGGAACCAAGAACAAAGAGTAGTCTGTCTGAAAACAAAACAGAAAACTGTTAAGAACCAAGAAAAAGGGGTATCTCATCTGATTCTGCCAATGTGAGGCCATTTTCACCAGCTATCATCTCACCCAAATCTTGTCAGACAACTCTAGTGAAGGAGCACAAAACCCCCCGAAAAACAAAAATCTGAGATTCTGATCTACATTTCTGCCTGTTTATGTTTTTTTTTATCAATAACTTATCTCATGTAATACCTAAAATGAAAGCTTAGTACACATCACAATGAATGATTATGTAATTTATGATGTAATATATACAATATATATTTCATTTAAATAAGACTTGTTCAGAAACTAACAAATTCATCCCAAATTGCAGATGGGATTATTCTCATGGTTTCCCTTCCTGAAGCTGGTTGAAAGGCCAATGGGAAGAGCCAGCCAGTGGCTGGTGGAAATTACCACAAAACTGATCAGCAAAATATTTTCTGAAAACATGTTTTAATTTTTCATTACTTTATTGGTCTTTCGTCAAGAACTGGTTTTTGTTTTCTGCTGTTGTTAAAAAATATTATAGACTAAGACTTGTAAACAAACTACTCACAAGCACACATATAATACTTAGTAACACACACAATGTACCATCTGGAAATAAAAATTTGACTTGATTTGACTACACAGTACACACACACACACACACACACACACACACACACACACACACACACACACACACCACACACACACACAGAGTCAAACACACACACACACACACACACACACACACACACACACACACACACACACACACACACACACAAAAGGACAAGCCATAAGACAGGCTAAGAGTCCTAAGACTACCCACACTGGAACACCAAATATTCTGGGGTGATACAATTGAGGTTACAAATATAATCTGCATGGTTAAGTACACAATCAACTGACCAAAACTGTCAATGGCATTAGTGACAAGTCAGAAGTGGAAAACACTTCCTGGACACTGCCTCAAGCGACAAAAAGAGAGAGAGGGACTGGATCTCCAAGAAAACTACTTCACACACAGAATAGTTGCCACATGGAACAGTCTCCCTGAGATTGTGAGAATGTTGTGAGTGCATAATAACAACCAACACCTTCAACTTGTTCAAGAGTCAACTGGATTACCATTGGAAATACCTGCCTACTCTGCACAAACCAAAGAGCCAAAATTAAAACCAGTTTTTCTCACTGCCAGCAACACATGACGATCACCAAGTATCTTAAGGTATCAAATATATCATGAACTTGCAAAACAAGGGGCACAGAAAGAACAGTGTGAAAGCAGCCTCACCTTCCATGAAAAGAAGACGATTATCAAAGCTATGGCCGACCTAGAGTAGAAAAAGATGACTACCACCACCTCAAAAGAGAAGAACATCTGAACATGTCATAATTCTAAGACTCTGCACTGGGCACAGCAGACTAAACCACCATATGTCCACAAAGCTGAAACTTGCTCCTCCTCCCCTGTGTACCTGAAGTAAAGAAAACCAGACCGGCGAGCGCATACATGTACGCTATTCAGCGACCTGAGGAAGAAAGTGTGGCCGACAGAGATAACCAAGCTGTACGGCCCACGAGAGGAGCTGGAAAGGACATGCCAATATTTCTTCCCAGACACATCTGACAGTGTAAAGTGAACGAGAGAAGAAGAAGAAGAAGAAGAAATCTATGGATCTATAGGCCTAGAGGAACCACAAACAAACCACCACGGTCTCAAACGTGGATCACATCAAGAACGCGAGAGCTCTGGCCACAGACTGATCTCTCCCGTGCCCGAGTTGTAATTAAAACAGTATTTTTTAAAATGAGAAGCAGACGACGGATAGAGTGATTAGAAGTACGAAGTCCACAAGCTAGACACCCAATCAAACAAAATTTGTGTCTGCTCTGAGTGTACTGCTAGTCTATATTTCCTGTTTCAACTTGGTGAGTGTTTGGGTGAAATCACTAAAATGTGTTCAAAGAATTCCCCTTGAAACAAAACCTACCTGAAGTATCAGTTATGTTTGTAAATTTTCTATACCAGCCAATGCCATAAATACAAATCAAAACTTTAAGAGAGTTCACGTACCTTCCAGAGACTTCGAGTTTGAAGAAGAAAACAACTTCTACGAAGTGAAACCACATCAGCCATTGAATCACGACAGGAAACGTTTGACTTTGCCTACTGATGATACTTCCGTCTAAAAACACAAAACTCCAAAAATCTCTAAACTCCCCCCAACCCTCTCTCTCTCTCTCTCTCCCTCTCTCTCTGTCTCTAGTCTGGTATTTTAAGTTGTATTCCTACAATAGTTATTTGCTTTACATCTTACATTATTTGATTTTTTCTTTTTATTTGAAAAAAAGTTGTTTGTTGTTTGGTTGAGAGTTTTTTTTTGTTGTTGTTGGTTATTTGTGTTCTTCATGCCCAGAGGGCTGGCTGTAATTTTGTGAAACATATTTGCTTATGCCATAACCCTCTTTAAATAGAATTTATTCAACTAACACCATTTCAATTCTCTCCTCTGCATTGTGTGATTAGTGATCGTTTTTACAAAGTTCGAAATTCATGACTTTAGCGTTAAAACACAACTAAATATTAAGAACAATAACAAAGATTCTGCCCACTTCTGCTGACTGAAAAATTGAAAATTCGGTGACAGAAAACAAAGTCTGCAAACATTTTAACAGTTCAGTATGGGAGTAACGAATACAGCGTACATTTTGATGATGTCACCACTGCTTTTTCTTTTTTTTCCTCTTTTCAAACAAAACAAAACAGCCACAAATCTCTCTCTCTCTCTCTCTCTCTCTCTCTCTCTCTCTCCTCTCTCTCTCTCTCTCTCTCTCTCTCTCTCTCCCCCCCCCCCCCAAGAAACGTTTTACTTAGTCAGTGTATCTGCTTTAACATTAATGTTCGGATCAGTTGGGAATTACATGCTTATTGAATACACATGTGTCTCTTTTGTTTCAATCGTGATCGATGTATCCAGCTAAGGATTATATGATTGAACATTATATATATCTTCTTTCTTTAAATCGTAGGTTGAACTTTCGTTATTCGTGGTGAGTGGTTTTGACTGAGGAGGGGTTGCTATTATTATTATTATTATTATTATTATTATTATTATGTTTTTTTTTTTTGCTTTTTTTTTTTTTTTTTTGGGTTGTGGGGGGGGTGTTGTTGTTTTCGTTTTGTTTTATTTGTTGTTGTTGTTGAGATTATATTACAGTCCCGGCAGGAACTACTCCGCTTTAGGGACTGTGGATAGGCTAGAAGCCAGAAGGTCAGAACGGTCTCCCTTCGGCGAGTCTCCTACAGCACCTCGGCCACCCCAAAAATAGAACAATTCTGTTGATGCAACAAGAGAGAACGGCCCGCGCAAGCGCTGCAGAGCTGCACGAGCCGAAATTTTATGTGTGCGTTTTATTTGTTTGTTTGTTGTGGTTGTTTTTTCAAGGGAAGGGTATTTTGTTTTGATAGTCCCTAATCAGGTCAAGGGTCGGATCATAAAAAAAAGTGTGTGAATGCTTATCTGTAACTTTTGAAAAATAAAGATTATTTATTCTCTCTGTCTCTCGGTCTCTCTCTGTGTCTCTCTCTCTCTCTGTGTGAAGACAAGATGTTATATTATAGTCAAATTATAGTCCTTCCCAGATTTCTCTGATATCAGGACAAGATGATGACAAGACTCCCCCATAACCAGCTTTAGGGTTAGCTCAAAAGTAGCAAGAGAAAGCTGTGGGTAGCCCTAACCAACTGATTTAAAGACACCTTCAAATACACATGACATGGGCTTTCATTCCAAAAATCGGCTTGCACAGCCACAGCATCTTCATCTTCACATGAAGGTATTGTCACCTCTACCTGTCGGAAGGATACCTGACAGCAGTCACTATCCCAGTGCCAACTCTGAACTTACCATGACCCTGTGGCCTACAATTTTTTTACCCCCTCAAGCTACTGCTTCTAGGTTCACCACTGGTGAGGTTTTACCTATACGACTATTTTTTACCCACCGTCAAAATAACTGCATTCCAACTTTGGAGATGATATCTAAACATGACACCAGTGTGCCATGAGTTTTGTTTTGTTTTTGTATTTTTTTTTATTTTGTCATGTGTTCCCACCAGTACATAATAGATTACTCTCTTGAATTGGAGTAAGTACTTATCTTAATTCCAGGGGAAAAGTCTCCTTGAATGGGTGCCTCAGCGGTGGCTTAAACCCCGGGCTGTCAGATCAGGATTGTAGTGTTTAACCACTAGGCTATCTCCCCCCCCCCCCCCCCTCCCTCTATGTGGCATACATATTAGCCTACCAGCAATTATTTCTTTCTTGTATTGACCTAAGCTGTGAAAGAAACTTGGGCAACATTTTAAGAATTTATACCAAGGGAATAACATGCAGTCTTTTCTTCACTTTTTTACATAGAAAGACGGAGATTTTTTTCAGTAACTTGTGTTGTTGTTGTTCCCCAGTTTAACGCTCTAGGGGGTCACCCAGAATGAGTTCTCTGATTCACTCATCCCACCTGGGAATCACTGTGGGATTGAAATTGCAAACTGAATGAGAAGTTTGCGAGTATGACTGTTTTCAAGTACCTCGCCATATAGGCAGCCATACTCCGACTTCAGAGGAATGTAACTTGTGTATTCCTGCTGTCTGTAAAGTCTGAACTTTACAAGGGTGAGTGAAGTCTTATCCAGATTGTAAAAAAAAAAAAAAGTAAAGGTGTCCCATAAAGTGATGATAACCTATGTGGTCAAAGGGGAGCGAGGCATCAGAGACCTCAGCTTCTCTAGGGGCCAGCATATTGAGGGCGGCACCCATCTCCTCCCCCTCACTGCTTTACCTTCCCTGTCCCCAAAAAGGGTAGTACCCATTTACAGCTAGGAGAAGTGGGGGACTGTACTGAAGCCTAGGTGTACAAACGGTCACCCATCCAATTGGTAACCAAGCTCGATGCTGCTTAACCTTTGTGGGGAAAGTGAGTGCTCTGACCACTGAGCTATCCTGTCCCCATCCATATTGTGTGTGTGCAAAAGTAAATAAAAATGTAAAATAACAGGCATGAGAAAAACACCAGGCCTATCTTTAAAAAAAAAAAAAAGCCTTATAGTTTTCATTCGTTGTACTTGTTTATCTGCAAAATGGGCAGAAGTATGCACATAACTGGCAGGAAGGTATGTGGCTGGACATTGCATTGTATTGCATGACATCTTTCAGTCAAGGCAGATTTCTGTGTAAAATTCATGCTCTCCCTGGGGAGAGAGCATTACCAGAACAGCATTGCCACTTGTTCCTTTTTATGTTCCTACCTGAATGTGTTTTTTTGCTTTCCTATCAGATTGGCTTTTACTGTAGAATTTTGCTAGGAAAAAATCTCTGATTGCCATGGATTCTTTTACATGTGTAAATATGTTAAACATCCCTAAAGTCAGAATGCAGCTACCTTCCTAGTGGGGAAGTGTTATTTCATTATCACAATGTGAGTGTAGAAGTTAAAGTTAAAGTCTGTCCCGAGCCTAAGGCTCATCAGGCCGGTGCTTATCCCGGTTTCTGTGGTGTTAAGCGACTGAGAGTCATAGACTCCCCCCTGGATAGGACGCCAGTCTATCGCAGGGTTAACCCCCAACACAAGGTTGGTACCCCTTTTACACCTGGGTGAGGTGAGAAAATAGCCGTAAAGTGCCTTTTCCAAGGGCACAACGCCATAGCCCATAGCTGGGATCGAACCCGCAACCTTTAGATTACGAGTCCAACGCCCTAACCACTAGGCTACAGCGGCGGCTTGAGTGTAGAAGTAATAAATGCATATTTTATCGCAATTTACAAAAGATGTTCTAAGAGGGAAAAGTACATTAGTAAGTCGCCATATAACAATTTGATTTCATTATTCAGACTCATGTGTATTAATCATTCATTGACGATTGAAATAGGATGAGTGAATGGCATTCAATGCAAAAATTGTCTATGTAAACA
Source organism: Stramonita haemastoma (assembly GCA_030674155.1). NCBI lineage: Eukaryota > Metazoa > Mollusca > Gastropoda > Neogastropoda > Muricidae > Stramonita > Stramonita haemastoma. The sequence continues at coordinate 43,114,053 of CM060322.1, read as the reverse complement.
ATGTAACATGAAAACTATAGGTGATGAGTTTCACTTTCTTATGGAATGTATAAAGTTTTCTGAGCTTCAGAAGAATGTCCTACCTCATGAATATCTGTATCCAAGATCCATGTTTACATTTTGTAATTTGTTCTCTTCTGACAAAAACACTTTATCAAAACTTAGCAAATTTATAGTTGAGAGTAAAGTTGTATGACACTGATGAAAAGAATGACTATATTTCTGTCAAATTCAGTATTGCAAACGTATTTTGTTAAAGCAAATTATATATGTTACAGTTGACTTTGTCTACTGAAATCCTCCATGCCCCAAGAGGGGTCAAAGGCAAATAAATCTTGAATCTTGTGTGTATACATATTGCTTTAGTTTTTTAAAAACTATATGTACATGTAAAATAATGAAGATGAGAGCAATTTGGGAGTTAGTTGATGGCTAGTTGATGGGTAGCATATGAATCACTACTTTGAAGTTAATTGCTTTTATCTATTTTGGGAAACACTAAAGTTTCGGGAAGCTTTGGAAAGTTCGAATTCGAAGAGCAGTTGGATTTACAGACTGGAAGAGCTTGACACCAATGTTTTGGCGCTTCAGCCTCTATAAGCAGTTTTTATTCCCAGCGTGCTGACTACTAACAGGAATGAAAAAGATGATACTAAGATCTGCACTGAAGCTGGGGAAAATGCCATTTCTTTGCTGCCCTTTCGGTTGTGCCTACTGACTATTGAATTTAACTACAGCCTGTGACAGACATGTTGTTACTGTGTGTTCCACAGCTTCACACTCTGGGGGTCACCCAGAATGTGCACTCTGACTCACTCACTCATCCTACCTGGGAATCATTGTGAGATTGAAATTGTACATTGAATGAGAAGTTTGCCTGTATGACTGTTTTCAAGTACCTTGCCACATAGGCAGCCATACTCCAACTTCAGAGGAAACAGCCATGTTAAATCTTATGTATTCTGTACAGATTGGCAAAGCATATTATGCTCTGTGGGTTCAAATCCTGGAGGTTAACTCAGGCATGGAGGACTACAGGTGGAGAATCTGTATCTCTGCCAGTGCCTTTTTTCCCTTCATGTACAAATACATGCTGACAGAACCCCCCCAAAAATGCATGTTAAAGATCCAGTAATTAACATTGGCCTGTCATGGCTTTCTGACACAGGAAAACACTAAGCATGCATATATAAGACTTAGTCAGCATGTTGAATAATATGAAGTTAGCAATGTGTCTGCAAACTGATTTTTCAGATTTTTTCAATCACAGCAGATTTCTCCACTTGAAATTTAGGCTGTTCTCCCTGGGGAAGCATGTTGCCTTAAGAGCAACGCCACGTCATCATCTTGTTAAACATTCCTGTTTGCATGTGTTTCCCTTTGACAGTGGCTTTTTCTACAGACTTTTGTCATGGACAAGTTTCTTGTTGCTAAAGGCTTTTACGTACGCTGAATGTGTGTTGGACTGGAGAATATGATTATCATCTCATCTGAAAGACTAGCACCTAGGGTTGCATAGCATCTTGTACACTCATCAAAACTGTAACCATCTCTTAACCTTCTTAGTCCTCGGATTTGCCCGGATTAATAATTACCCCCCCCCCCCCCAAGTCCCGATCCGGGATTTGCCAGGATTTACACACAGTAGATTTTCATCACGATGTGACCACCACTAATTGCTACCACATGTCAAAACTCTATCAGGCTAGAAGGAGAAACCCTGCAGAGTGTCTGGAAGTATTTATAGCTGCTGGTATGTACTTAGAAGGGGGAAATGGCCAGCCTGCATGTGTGCCTGACCTGATTTCGTGATGGAATGCAAAATCTAGGGGCAGCTTGTGTTCAGACACAAATGCAAGAGGATTAAAGGAGACAAAGCCATGGCTGGTGGTGTGGATAACATTAACACACCCATCCTGGGCTTTACTAGCTGGAGAGAGAAAGGCTCTGTGTGGTTTTGCTTTCCCCACACACCACACACTGCATGAAAGTATGGGATGGGTTACCTTGTGGTCAAAGTGATGAGCTCATGATCTGCTGACCTGGGTTCGAATCTCATTCAAGAGGATTTTTCATCTGGAATTAACATCATTGCCGACTCCACTCCCCCAAATGTCCTTCAGATGAGACTTTAAACCGAGAACCCATGTGCGAACGTATGCAGACCATCTTGCGCACAAGTTAAAACCCATTCCGCTTTTTGGATGAGTAGGCCATTGTGTGCCGGTGGGAATGGGTGACAAAATTGACAAAACTGCATACACATGGGGACTGGATGTAAAAAAGCACATGACTGCTTATTCCATTATCCTCAAAATGAAAGAATAAAGATTAAAGAAAGAAAAGAAAAAATTCAGTGCAACAACTCCTTAAGCAGTCTAGAGAAAAGTCAGTCAACCTTTGTATGGATATATTATAAAAGATGCTGCAAAGTCTTACTCAACCCTTAAAGTATTTTGAATGAGTAGATTTATCTTCATGTAAGCACATTTACGCTAGATAAATGAAAAAATAACCACAAAAGAACCCAGCACTCATATAAAATATGTTTGTGTATGTATTCATTCATTTTTATTAAAACAGAAATCACACTGGATTGGACAGATATACAATCGATACAAAAAACTGATAAAAATCAAACTTCAACAAGCAAAACATAGACAGACAGAGAAGAAGAAGAGAGAGAGAGAGAAGAGAGAGAGAGAGAGAGAGAGAGAGAGAGAGAGAGAGAGAGAGAGAGAGAGAGAGAGAAGAGAATCTGTCCAGATTTTATAATTGTCCTTCGATTATCTCAAATCTCAAAAGTCACCCCTTCCCAACTACTCCTGCCTCTTTTAAGTCACATATACATATATACAAATGCACACTGGGCAGAGAGAAAGATAAAAGAACATTTGTGTCTTCATCAAATCATAGGCCAAAAATACCTCATAAATGCATGCTGCCTCTTACCATAAGACACGACTTTACAGAACATCATCAGAGACAGGTTTTTCATCATGTCCTCACAGTTTGCAGTCTGTTTCATCAAAAAGTCTATCACTGTTCTCATTGAACATATCTTGTGGTAATTCAGTTACCACATATAGTTCAGTCCTTACAAACAAAACAACCCTTCACAAACTGTCTTTCACTCCAGCTTATTATTCTCCCTGATAAACTCTGCAGAGCATCGACACAGTACATTTAATATCACAGATATTCTTTTTTCTGATTTATCAACTGGACCCAAAGTAATCAAGATAACCCCTTACTTTGTTACAAAATTTACACAACACAGATTCACCTTCAAAGAAAGGCACAACCAAAACCAAAGCCATTTATGTTATTTTTTGCTGTTCCTACGGCGTTAAGCACATTCTGCCTCAAATTAATTCCCACCAATTTTTGTGTGAAAACTCGCAAGCTTGGGGCACACACTACCATTTCAACTCTACCACAAAGCAATCGCAAGCTACGTATAGGAAACTCTTGCAAAAAATTTCCGTTATTCCAAAGTATAACGTTCAATATAAAATGGTTTCCAACAATCATGATGAAAATGGAACAAGACCAAATTATCCTTGCCGCTGCTGTTATTTTGTCGGATCAGAGGAAATCCCAAATTGATTCTGCAACTTGCAAAATATTTCACAGATGACTTGTGTGCTGTAGAAAAATAGTAGAGCCCGATCAGCCTACAACTCGCTTCTACAACTCGCGCTGCTGCATAGGTGCTACATGTTCCACATTAAATGCTGACTCTGTCAATCTTGAAGGACTATAAGTTGCGCTCTAGATATAGAGTGCAAGTCTGGTAAGAAAATAGGAGGCAAGTGTTACCCATGCAGCATACCCCTCTCCACGTCGCTGGAAATCCATTGGAAAGGCACTTGCCGATAGATGGTTCCATGCTGTCACAGTAGCTGCCAGAATGATCCCTTATACACCGAATCCCTGGGACTCCAACCCCAACCCTTCCCCTGATGGTGTCCAAACCAACACCTGGTGTATGCTGGGTTTCTCTGTTGTCTCCGCTCCTACCAGCACAAATGGCCTGCTTTCCGAAAGGGAACAGGTTTCAACATGTGACAAATGATTCTGCATGCATTCACACATAGGCTTTGGTTTAAGTCTCATCCGAATGACTTGTGGGCTACAAGATAAGTGATAGTGTGCACCAAATGCCAATGGAACACCATAACATGGCTGTAATACAAAATTTCATTTCAAGAATATCACAAGACTCCAGCATTAAAACCTCTCGTGCGATGTTATTCTGCTGATCTAACACTGAAACAGAATACAGAGATTTTTTTTTTATGCAATAATTTACTCTCAATAACAATGAAAAGTACACAGGTGTTAATCACATAACAAAATGTTATCACTGAATTTTCAAATGATAGTTATTCAGAAAAACTGGATGGCTCATTTGGAGGAAGGTATAAATAAACACACATAAAGGAAAACCTCTCTGTATTGTACATAGATTAAATCAATTCAATTCAAAATCTTTAAGTTCCGAGGGTTGCATAAAAAATAAGGCATGCCATTCAAAGTCCAGAAAACGCCCACTGGTCATTTCCTAAGACACGAACCAGCAAATGACCAACACTCCACTGACTTCGTCTTCAACAGCAGCTTGCTGAAACAGCAATGTCCTGTCAACAGCAGCTTGCTGAAACAGCATGTCCGTCAACAGCCAGCCAGCATGCCGAATCGGCCTGATCAGCCAGCCCAGCATGCTGAATCCCGTCCCAATGGTTGTGTAGCCAGCCAGCATGCTGAATCGCCATGTTAGCCAGCCAGCATGCGAATCGCCATGTTTAAGCCAGCCAGCAATGCTGAAATCGGCCATGTATACCGCCATCGTAATGCTGAATCGCCATGTCCTATTCGTCAAACAGCCAGCTATCTGAATCAGCCATGTCCGTCAACAGCCCAGCATCAGAAATCGGCCATGTCATCAACAGCCAGCTTGCTGAATCATCTCCGCCCGTCAACAGCCGCTTGCTGAATGAATCAGCCATGTCCGTCAACAGCCAGCCAGCTTGCTGAATCAGCCATGTCTGTGTATCATTTTCGTTTCTGACGAGCGAGGAAGCGGTGAAGCTTTTCAGTTTGGCGATGTCCAGCAGCAGCGGAGGTGGGGGGGCTACAGGGAGTTGTTCAGGCTGTTTTGGGACACCTCCAGATCCATCACCGGCACGGAGACCTTGATCTCTCGAGACATGCTGGCCAGCCGCTGTGGAGGAAGAAAAGAAAAAAGGAAGAAAAGTTATTACTTTACATATGGAGTGGCGTGTGCGTGTACGTTTTTGTACATCACTCTCGTACAAATCTAAATGTTGTTGCTGCATGCGCAAGAATTGGTGAATGCGAGGCTTTGATTGGTTTGCAAGATAGTGCTATAATCCATTATATTATTATCATACTTCATTGAATGTACCCCCACCAAGTAAGGTGTCCCATAACCATGTGTCGAAGGTGACGTGGCATCAGAGACCCGCTTTCTGGCCACATATTAGGTGCTCCTTTCCTCGCTGCTTTACCTTCCCTGACCCTAAAGAGGGCAGGTACCCATTTACAGCTGGGTGAACTGGGGGATTGTACTGAGCCAAGGCGCAAATGGTACAACCCCCCCCCCCCCCAAAAAAGGTTTTAAAAATAAAAGGTATACTCAGTCATATAAAGAAGAAATATTGCAATAGTTAAAAAAATGTTGTGACACTACTTACACATTGAAAAACAGACACACACACACACAATAAAACTTTCAATTGTAAACAACCTTATAAACAGAACATCCATCTCATCACAAAAACCTAATGATTCTTTATCAACCAGTTCCAAACAAACATTGTTTCCAATGACAAAAGGATGATTCTGATTTTTCGTTATTCCCCCCCAAAATTGATCAAGTCTTCACAAGTTTTCAGGTTGTCAAGGACTATGAGCGACACCACCCTCCACCCCTCCAAATCATTTACACCTACAGAAAACTGGTCCCAGATATTCAGACTCTCATCTGTGACTGGAACTGTATTATTTATCATGCATAATTTTAGGTAAAAAATAATGGTAAAGGTGTCCCATAACCTATATGGTCGTAGAGGAGCGAGGCATCAGAGACCTCAGCTTCTCTAGGTCCAACATATTCAGCGCACCCATCCTCCCTCACTGCTTTACCTTCCCTGACCATAAAGAAGGCAGGTGCCCATAAGCTTGACAGCTAGTGACTGGGGGACCGTACTGAAGCCAAGGCGCGCAAACAGTCGCCCATCTAATTGGTAACCAAGCTTGATGCTGCTTACCTAAGTTGAGGAAACGAGTGCTTTGACCACTGACACATCCACAATTTTAGGACATTTTCCAAATTTTGGGGCGAAAGCAAATCTCAGCTCGGCCAGATCTTGTGGAATGCCTTTTCTTCTCCAACACACACACAGAATGACAGCAGACACTGTGACTCACTCCAACACACACAACAGAGAATGACAGCAGACACTGTGACTCACTCCAACACACACAACAGAGAATGACAACAGACACTGTGACTCACTCCAACACACACAACAGAGAATGACAGCAGACACTGTGACTCACTCCAAACACACACACAGAGAATGACAACAGACACTGTGACTGACCTGGATGGGGTCCAGCTGACTGAAGTGCTCTGAATGGTGGGAGATGGGGGAGATGGGGGGTGAGACGCCGCTGGGAATGGTGCCCTCCTGCAACAGGGTCACGCTGCGACTTAACTTTTAGTGTCACAAATTTGAAACGGTTCATTAGTGAGGAAGAGAGAGATAGAGAGGACAGAGGAGGAGGGAGGGAGAGAGGAGGGAGAAGAGAGAGGGAGGGGGAGATGGGGGGTGAGACGCCGCTGGGAATGGTGCCTCCTGCAACATGGTCACGCTGCACTTGAACTTTTAGTGTCACAAATTTGAAATGGTTCATTAGTGAGGAAGAGAGATAGAGAGACAGAGGGAGGGAGGGAGAGGAGGAAGAGAGAGAGAGAGAGAGAGAGAGAGAGAGAGAGAGAGAGGAGAGAGAGAGAGGAGAGAGAGAAGAGAGACAGAGAGAGAGGGAGGGAGGGAATGGGGGTGATACGCTGCTGGAATGGTGCCCTCTGCAACATGGTCACACTGCACTTCAACTTTTAGTGTCACAAATTTGAAATGGTTCTGTGTGTGTGTGTGTGTGTGTGTGTGTGTGTGTGTGTGTGTGTGTGTGTGTGTGTATGTGTGTGTGTGTGTGCGTGTGCGTGCGTGGGGTGTGTGTATGTGTGTGGTAGTGTGTGTGTGTTTATCTGTTTGTGTGTGTTGTTGTGTGTGTGTGGTGTGTGGTGTGTGTGTGTGTGTGTGTGTTTATGTTGGGTTTCTTGAATCGTTCCCTTTTTGTAAGAGTAGGCCATTGTGTGCCAGCGGGAACGATGACAAGATTTACAAACTGCATACACACAGGACCAGATTAAAAAAAAAAACCACACAGAGTGCTTATTCCATATCCTTGATATAAAAGAATAAATAAAAAAACAAAAAAAAATAAAACACAAACACAAAAACTGCAAAAATGACCAAATTTACACAACTGCATACACACAGGGACTAGATGTAAAAAAAAAAGCACACGAGAGCTTACTCTATTTCCTCAAAATGAAATTAATCACAAAAAAAAGAGAAAAAAACACAACAACAAAAAAACAAATTTTCTTCAGAATGAACCATGCATGTAATTATATTATCACACCTATTATAACTATATATATATATAAACAAAACAGACAGCTTCTACACCAACACACCCTCAGCCAAGCACACTACCTGAACAGAAGCAGGAGGCTTGTTGCTGGTGGACAATGATGACTGCTGCATCCTCCTTCCCCTCTCCACCCCCCTGTCTCCTTCCTCTCTCCTCCTCCTCATTTCCTCAAACAGCCTCAGCTGGTGGCGCTGCTGCTTCTGCTGCACCAGCAAAGACTGCAGGCGCTGCTGGCCTCCGATGTTGGCGGTTCAATTCTGCGATCTGTGTCTCCATGGCGCGATGGTTTCGAGTCCTTGCTGGAGGCACTGCCTGCGCTGGCAGACATCCCGCCCTGGGCCATGCCTGCCGCTCCTCCTCCTCCACTGGTCAGGGTTGTTGTCGTCGTGCTGCTGAGGTAGGAGGAAGCTCCTTGAGACAGGGGCTGAAATGATGGAGAGATACATACATGAAAGTTCTTCATAGCCTCCAACAAACCAACATTCTTCAAAGGCCTCCGACAAACAACATTTTTCATAGGCCTCCAACAAACAACATTTTTCATAGGCCTCCAACAAACAACATTCTTCAACATTCACCCACCCACAAACCACCACCACCCCACATACAACATCCACCCCCCCCCCCCCACAGCCCCCACCACAACCCCTCCCTCCCAAAACACACACAAGCCCCCCTCCCCCCCCCCCCTCCCCCCCACCCCCCCCCCCCCCCCCCCACACACACACACAACATACCTGAGCAGCAGTCAGAGGTCCCGCGGCCTGTGCTCCAAAGGCCAGCTTGCTCTGCACCAGAGGGATGGGGCGTGGCACGCTGACCGTGGCCATGACCCCCCCCCCACCCCCCCCAACACCCCAACCCCACCCCCCCCCACCTCCCAACACACACACAACCCCCCACCCTCCCCCCACACAAACCCACCCACTCCACTCCATCCCCAAACCCTCCCCCACCAAACCCACTCCCACACCCCAACCCTCCCCCTAACACCCACCTGAGCAGCAGTCAGAGGTCCGGCGGCCTGTGCTCCGAAGGCCAGGTTGCTCTGCACCAGAGGGATGGGGCATGGCACACTGACTGTGGCCATGACCGCCCCCCCCCCTCACAACCCCCCCCCCCCCCTCCCCAAAACACCCACCTGGGCAGCCAGAGGTCCCGCGGCCTGTGCTCCAAAGGCCAGGTTGCTCTGCACCAGAGGGATGGGGCGTGGCACGCTGACCGTGGCCATGCCCCCCCCCCCCCCACACACACACAAGCCCCCCTCCCCTCCCCCCCCCATACCCCCCAACACACAGACAACATACCTGGGAAGCCAGAGGTCCCGCGGCCTGTGCTCCAAAGGCCAGGTTGCTCTGCACCAGAGGGATGGGACGTGGCACGCTGACAGTGGCCATGACCGGCAGTGTCTGCGTCAGTCTGGGAGGGTCACCACGCAGCGTGTACATAGAGGAGGAGGAGGAGGAGGCTTGTACCGATGTCCCTGATTGTTGTTGTTGTTGTTTTGATGTTGTTGTTGTTGTTGTTGGCGTTGGGTGTTGTCAACCAGGCTGGGGATGTCTACCAGGGAGGTTTGGCGTTCTTGATACATAGACAGGGTTTTTTTGTGTGATGATGAACGTACACTTTGGTTCAAACATTAATGTTTTTTTTAGAAGCATATCACAAAATTATGCATCACCGCATGTTTCTTTTTTTTTTTTCATTTTTTTTTTCATCGAGGATAATGGAATAAGCTTTTTTACATCCAGTCCCCGTGTGTATGTGGTTTTATTTACTTCTGAGAGATCACAAAATAATGCAGCACAACCATTAAAACATGTTTACTACTGAGAAGCGTAGCTGCCGCTGTAGTCTAGTGGTTAGGCGTTGGACTCGTAATCTAAAGGTTGCAGGTTCGATCCCAGCTTTCGGCTATGGCGTTGTGCCCTTGGAAAAGGCACTTTACGGCTATTTTCTCACCCCACCCAGGTGTAAAAGGGGTACCAACCCTGTGTTGGGGGTTAACCCTGCGATAGACTGGCATCCTATTTATGACTCTCAGTCGCTTAACACCACAGAAACTGGGATAAGCACCGGCCTGATGAGCCTTAGGCTCGGGACAGACTAACTTTTTAACTAACTACTGAGAAGCACATCACAAAATTATGCAACACATCCCCTTGAGCAACAAGAAGCTTAGAGCTTATACATCCGTAACTGACAAACTGCATGTGTTTACAATATCTCTCGATATCAGCGTTCTGATATGTATACATGGGTTTTCCAATCAATATATAAGCTCAATCAGTGTTTACAACATATAGTCAAGTCTGGTATTATGATGTACACTGGCTTTGTCATCAATGTACGCTCTAAGTCTATGTTTACAGTATCCATATAGTCTATCACTCTGATATCAATTGGCATTGTCCTAAGTATATGCTCTAAACTTGTGTTCACAATCTGTCAATAATCTTGCTCTTGATAGTAAGATAATTTTAAAGAATGACAAAAAGCAATGGATTACATACAGCAAAACAGAATTCTCATAAGTGCCACAAATAATATACTATATGATGAAAATGCATGATGGATTAAAAAAAAAAGGAACGTTGTTATTATATTCTATGTTTGATAAGTATAACCACACCAAATTCAAAGTACCTCAATTTAAATTCCCCCCTCTCTACCCATTTTTCAGTTTTACTTGGTTAAAGTTTTTCTTCTTTGTACTGCAAGTATAATATAAAGTTGATAGGATTTGTAAGCACAATAATATTTGCTTTGGAGATTTTCTGAAGGACTAAAATATTTCAAAAAGCTTACTTGGTTTGGCGACGTCTGGCTCCTTCTCTTCATGCACTCGAGTTTTGCGTATGACAGGGGAGAGAAGCACAGCAGCTGAAGGCTGGGTGACATGGTCAGGTAATGCACTGTAGTTGTCATCTCCATGTTCACTGCCTGTGAATGAAAACAAACACTTAATTATTAAACCTTTCAAGTAAAAACAACTTGCATCAATCCTTTTTCCTTATCAGGCATGTAAACAGAATAAGTTTTTAGAATTATCACTGTATCAGGGGACAGGATAGCTCAGTGGTCAGAGCTCTCGCTTTCCCCCAGCCAATGTTAAACAGTGTCAAGTGTGGTTGCCAATTGGATGGGTGACCGTTTGTGTGCCTTTGCTTCAGTACAGTTTCCCCAGTGCATCCAGCTGTAAATGGGTACCTGCCCTCTTTAGGGTCAGGGAAGGTAAAGCAGCGAGGGAGAGGAGATGGGTGCACTGCCCTCAACATGCTTGCTCCCAGAGAAGCTGAGGTCTCCACTACGACCACATAAGTTATGGGACACCTTTATTGTGTCATTTGAACAAAATAAATGGGAAAAGGTCAGACAACTGGAAACACAGAAAACAAGCAAAGTAACAATAAAAAAATCGCTTCTAAAAGATTTTGTCCTTTTTGGTATGAGCTTTTTTTGCTGCATGTTTAGGAATCTTACAAACCTGAAGTACAAGAACACATATGCAATTGCTTCTCAAACTTCGCGATAAGCAATTTTTACAAGGTGGCAGCAATACTGTCAGACAAGTGCCTGTGTTTCTCTGGCTTTAAGGTTAGCAACCTGACAAACCAGTGGCGCAGAAGGAAAGTGCTACTCCCTCTCAGTTTTCACACAACCCAGGCACTGCCTCACTCACCAGCTGATGCTGCCTTGCCAGGGGTGGAGTGGTTAGACCCTTGCCCAGACTGCTGGTGTTTCAGCTCCAGCACTTGAGCCTGTAGCCACAACACAATTATGATCATTCCCAACAGACATGCAATACACAAAACACTAACCCCCCCAAAAGTCCTTCGGATGAGACTATAAACCGAGGCCCTGTGTGCGAACGCACGCAGAACATCTTGTGCACACGTTAAATCCTGTTCCGCTTTTCGTAAGAGTAGGCCATCGTGTGCCGGTGGGTACAGATGACAAGATTTACAAAACTGCATACACATGGGGACTGGATGTAAAAAAGCACATGAAAGCTTATTCCATTATCCTTGATATATAAAAAAAAAATAATAATAATAAAAATAAAACTCTCAGACACATAACCCTTCACTAATTTTTCAAAAAACTATTTAAAAAAAAAAAAAGCAACAAAAAACAACAACAAAAAATGCCTGGCCCGCTGTGTACTTTATTTAATGCAGGATGCAGTAAAAAAAAAAAAAAAAAAAAAAAAAAAATTTCTTGCAGTAAAAAAATTAGATCCCTAGACAGGATTTGGACAAATGAATGTACAGGGTGACCTCAAGGTCATAAGATCAAATCTTAAGTAATCAGATCTTAAGATTTGTTTTATTCGATAACACTGCTGTTACCTGACATAAATGTGTTCCATTCTCAGATTTTCGGTGCTACAAAAAGTAACCCCCTTCTTGTTTTTGTTATTGACAGAAAAATGATACCAAAACCACAGTTATTTGAAACTTAACCCTATTGCTGCTATCATATTTTGCTCAGGCACATGCTGGACGAAACAGAGAGAGCGCTAAATCATGATGAACAGCGATCGTCAACTGAGCGTTGCTGGTGGCGGTTTCTATGACGAAAGCCGTTATTCAACAGTGCAGTAAAGAGGTTAAATGTTTAGCCAAAGACCAACATTCTTTTCGCAGCAACAATACTTTTTATGCATACATAAAAACAGAGTGGTTTCTAAGTCTGGTTAATTAAACAAAACACAGAATTATCAGCAACCTTGGAAACAGAAATGTTTACCCTACAGCTTCACAGACTGTTCACAGACAGAAGAGTTTGTGTTCACCTGCAAAAGAGCCATTTCTCCTTGTGTCTGCTGACGATAGCGATGGAACTCGTTGTTCAGCTTCCCATACTCCTCCTGGGATACTATCATCTCCTGCAACAACAAATCACAATGCGGGCTACAATGATTCATAACATCTTCTGCATATTAATAACGTAGATATTCTTGTGAGAATGGAATGAACACAGGCAATGTAAATGTCCACATCTAACACAGGAAATGTAAATGTTCACATCTAACACAGGAAATGCAAATGTTTACATCTGCAAAACTGTATACATTTTTTTTCCTGGTTTCCTGTCTACATCACCACCATCGCTTTCATCCTCATCCTCTGATTGTCTTCCCAACTCACCACTCTCAACTTCAACCTCTCCACCTCCTTCAAATCTTCTTAACATCTGTCTGTACAATGTACAATCTGTCTGCCCAGATGGCAAGGCTGATCTTCTCTCTGATTTTATCTCTGAACAGAACATAGACTTAGCTTTCCTGACCGAAACATGGTTAAAACCACTGGGCAACGAACCAATATTAAAACAGCTGACACCACCTGGCTATAAAACTCGTTCTTTCCCTAGACTCTCTCGTGGAGGTGGCATTGCCATCACCTACAAAGACACTCTGCACCCAGCTCTTTCTTTCTGTCACTCCCTCCCTTTTTCACCTGCATCCTTCGAAGTCTGTGAACTCAACCTCAGCTTACCTGGCCACTCTATCACTTTCTGCTGTCTGTACCGTCCACCTCCTAGTCGTAAAAACAATCTGACATCTTCTCTTTTTCATCAAGAATTTCAGTCACTCCTGGACCATTACAGCCTCTCTCCCAAGAAACTCATCATTCTCGGGGACTTCAATTTCCACTTCGACAACCAGTCTTGTCCAGATGTCAAGCGTCTTTCTCTTTCTCTGTCCAACCACTCTCTCTCCCAGCTGGTCAATGAGCCAACACAAAGGTCAGGTCACATCTTAGACTGGCTCATTACTGATCTTTCACTTAATCTTGTTACATCTGTGTCCGTCACCAACGAACTACTTTCCGATCATTCTGCCATTCTCTTCTCTCTCAACATCACTAGGCCTATCAAAAAGAAAAAGCGCGTCACCCGTCGCAATCTCAAGGCAATTGATATTCAAACCTTCTCTTCTCAAGCTGCCCAACGCCTATCTAAACCCCCTGAACATACTGACCTTTCTGAACATTACAACACCATTTTAAGCCAACTGCTCGATGAGCATGCACCTCCCACTGATGTTGTTCTGCCTGATAGGCCCTGTGCCCCATGGTATACTCATGACATACTGGTTGCAAAGCGCAAATGCCGACAACTTGAGCGAAAATGGCGAAAAACAAAAACCGAAATAAACAAACAACTCTTTCACAAACAAATCAACAAAGTCAAAACCTTAATCCACTCAGCAAAGACTAACTATTATTCTGCTCAAGTTCTCGATGCCACGTCCATGAAATCTCTTTTTTCCCTCACCTCAACTCTCCTCGGATCTGCAAAGGCTAGCCCTTTGCCTACCGTTCACAGCCACTCTGAACTTCCTGCCATATTCTCTTCATTCTTCTCTGACAAAGTCCGCAACATCCGCTCCAAACTGGATCAGACTTCTTTCCAACCTGCACCTCCTGATCCCCAATTCACCGGCACTCCTCTTCTTGTCTTTCACCCAACAAGCGAGAAAGAAATCAAGAACATTCTGAAAGAAATGACAATAAAATCATGCGATCTTGATCCTGTACCTGCTTCTCTTTTCTTTCAGTGCATTCCACAGCTTATACCTACTATCACAAAGATAGTAAACTCATCTCTTCTTTCAGGAAATTTTCTATCCGCTCTCAAAACTGCGATAGTCACACCTCTACTAAAAAAGCACGACCTCGATCCTAACATCCTGAAGAACTATAGACCTGTTTCTAATCTGCCTTTTATCTCTAAAGTCCTTGAGAAAGTTGTTCTGAAACAACTCAACAACCATCTTCTTTCCAATAATCTCTTTCCCCCTTTCCAGTCTGCCTATCGCGTCAACCACAGCACTGAAACCACCCTGGTCCATACCTTAAACGTGCTTCTTCATGCTTCTGACTCTGGGAAAATCTCCCTTCTTACTCTTCTCGACTTATCTGCCGCCTTTGACACTATAGATCATTCAATTCTTCTCTCCCGTCTCCAAAACATGTTTGGTATTAACCCTCTTGTTGTTGAATTCTACAGAGCTAAACTGCCTGTAGATTTTGAATTCTTTGAAAGTTTTCTACCCCAAACTGACATAGTCTACTCCTGAGACAATTGTCTGTGTGCATGACAAGCTATCAAGCTGAAATTTTGTCACAAGCTAGATATATCTCTGTACTTGCATTTTAAGGCAAGTTTACATGTCTGGTCACAAAATGTCGTGTCGTTGTCACCTTATTTGTCACCAATCACAGGTAAAAGTATGTTGCATACAATAAACCAGCAAAATATATATGGAATAGACACAAATTCATACATGTAAGTGTTGAATAAAGAACTGATGCCTAACTAACGTGTTTATTAATGTTTGTGTGCAATTGTTCTTCAAGGATGTGTCACACAATGTCCTCATAATACCTGTTGTTTTATATGTCTTGATGAGGCATACTTTTTGTTTAACTGGTTTTTTGTCTTTTGAAAACAAGGAATATTCAATCAATATCTTACGTATATACTGCATTTCAGATGTCTATGTCTTACCACATGTTTGTTAAGTGCACAGAAGTGTAATATTGTACATAAGTGTCACATTGTCACCAGTGTCACCACACAGGTGTGACAAACATGAAACAACACAGAACTTCTGTAATTCTACAAAATTTTTATCATGATAGCCTTTAAAGTAGTCATAGTGATGGCACAGGGACACATCACATCGCAGAAAGCACAAAATGTGGATGTGTCCGGGGGTGTACCTATCGCTGTCACCTGTGGCACCTTGGCAGACTGGAGATCTATTTTCTTTTCCATCTCGCTATTTTCGTCATCAGCAAATCTGTCCGTTGAGTTTCAAATAAAAAGTGTGGTATTAACTAGAAAATAGACAAAAGGCATCACATTTTCTGGCGTTTATGCTGTGGACCTCCCCCCTCAGGTCAAATTTCTCCACAGCGTGTGGGTAGCACAGGTTGCCACGCTTGCAGGAATGTGCCGTGTAGTCGGGTTCATTCTTCTCTCTAACTGCGTTATTTCCTTCCTCTTCTCCCCCGTCAGCTTTTTATTTCTGACTCACTTAATATTTATCATTGAATTTTTTCTACTTCCAATGCAAACACGTTCATTTTATTGTCTAGTTAGTTAGATGAATCGTCTGCTACCAACGAAGACGCCATTTTTTTTCGCCATGCGCTATGAGTGAACGGCGTTTCTATCGCCAGCCTTGCTTTCTTCCTTCCCTCCCAAGTACACACTGTTAGTGGTCTAAATTTATCACTGGCACCATCTGAAACCTTCCCTGCATCGCCCCACCAAATTTCAGACACATTGTGTGAGAACCACGAGATATGTGTGTGATGGAAAAGTACTGCCCACGTGGTCAGGACCAACGGCCGGCTACGGCCGCAACGGAATCTAGCAGCAGGTGCTGTTACGGCCGGCTGCGGCCGCAACGGGGCTAAGACGGTTAAAGGCACAGCCCTCACCTGGTTCACTTCTTACCTTAAAGACCATGTCCATACAGTTGCAGTAAACAAGATTCAATCAGCGCCTGCCAAACTGGAATGTGGTGTCCCTCAGGGATCAGTTCTGGGCCCTCTTCTTTTTACCCTCTATACTGCTCCACTGTCACATATAATAGACCGTTATCATATCAATTATCACTTTTATGCTGATGACTCTCAGATTCAAAGCAGTGTTACACCTGAAAATCTGCCATCTCTCTTGACAAATATGACCAACTGCCTTCAAGATATCCAACACTGGATGATACAAAACAAGTTACAACTAAATGCAGATAAAACCGAAGCCATGCTCGTAGGCACCAAACACAAACTCTCCTCCATCTCTACAACTTCAATAGAATTCGGTAATACGTCAGTTCCACTATCCACTTCTGTGAAGTATCTAGGGGTCGTTGTCGACAACACACTCTCCATGCAAAAATTCATTACCCAGACCTGTCAGTCATGCTACTATCAACTACGGCGCATTAGTGCAATTCTAAAGTACCTGTCCACTGACGCAACATCCAAACTTGTCACTTCTCTTATTCTTTCACGTCTGGACTATTGCAATTCTCTTTTAGCTGGTCTGCCAGCATCATCCATCCACTCCCTCCAACGTATACAAAACTCTGCAGCTCGTCTGGTCCTAAGAAAGAAAAAATCTGAGCACATTACCCCTCTCTTGCAATCTCTCCACTGGCTGCCCGTACCACAGAGAGTAATCTACAAGATCAATACCCTCTGTTACAAATGCCTCCACAAAACTGCTCCCTCCTACCTCTGTGAATGTCTTCACTTGTACACACCTTCTCGCTCCCTCCGCTCGGCCGCAGATACTTTGTCCTTAAGAATACCTAGGTTCAACCTATCTACCGTTGGCCGCCGCTCTTTCTCTGTTTTTGGTCCATTGATCTGGAACGACCTCCCTCTCTCCCTCCGGCAAAAGCCTACTTATGAAACTTTTAAATCCAACCTCAAAACACACTTATTTCAAACCTAAGATTTTCTCCTTCTGTTCCCATCTCTTGTCTGCCCCCGCCTTTGACATCTACCTGCCAAAGTGTATGGCCTTTGTGGGTGTGTGTGTGTGTGTGCGTGTGCGCGGGCGTGTGCGTGTGTGTGCGCTTGCGTGTGTGAGTGTGTTCGAATTTGCGAGGACTATAGATTGTTATTAATTGCTTGTGTGATGTATAGGTCGAATGCAAGCGCTTTGATTTGTTTTTACAAGATATAGCGCTATATAAGTTCCATGTATTATTATTATTATTATTTATAAATACTGACTTGAAGAATAATCTGCAGTCTGTGAACATATTGTATGTGCATGATGTATACACACCCACAAGCTGGCAAATTAATCTGCAGTCTGTGAACATATGTAAGTACATGATGTATACACACCCACAAGCTGGCAAATTACTCTGCAGTCTGTGAACATATGTAAGTACATGATGTATACACACCCACAAGCTGGCACATTACTCTGCAGTCTGTGAACATATGTAAGTACATGATGTATACACACCCACAAGCTGGCAAATGAATCTGCAGTCTGTGAACATATGTAAGTACATGATGTATACACACCCACAAGCTGGCAAATGAATCTGCAGTCTGTGAACATATGTAAGTACATGATGTATACACACCCACAAGCTGGCAAATTAATCTGCAGTCTGTGAACATATGTAAGTACATGATGTATACACACCCACAAGCTGGCAAGCCATACTCTGTCCATCTGTTTTTTAATGTATCAATTCAGGTCTTCCTTTGTTACTCACAATATCTCCATCTTTTATAGTATGCACTGATAAAATGGTTCTGGAAAGGCTATCATCGCATGTAAGACGAGCCAACCCAGGCACTAAACTGCCATTTTCATGTTGCCAACTGCAGCATTTGGGGGCTTACATGTTCCTTGTCATCTTGTATGCTATGTAGTCTCTACCAAGAGTGAAATATACCTATCAGAAATAGAGAAAGATCACTACCATTCTTTTTGACGCACCATATGTACCTTACCATACCATTCCATACTGTTTATAGCCCTACAGACCACGAAAGCCATATCATGGCTGTCACCTCATTCAGTTTCAGGGGGTCCAGTAACTTTCAACTTCAGGTTCAAAACAAACACCTTCTAGTACTTTAAAATATGTAACACCGTCCATCTAAAAAAACATCAACATTATATGACACAATTCCTAAATCATTTCATTCCTTAAGGTATATAAACCAGGCTGTGCTGAGGACGCCAACCATTCCACACACACAGAAGTAAAATAATAATAATTCTATCATTATGGATAAAAAAAATCCCTATAATTCCTTTCAACATTCTTTATCACATTTTGTTTTTTCTATGGGTATGCAATTTTTGCATGTTATCTGTGTGAACATTTGCACACTCTTACATTAAGCATCATCATAATAAAAAAAATAAAAAGAAACCCATTTCCAACAGTGAACTTGATGCATCAGAGTGTCTGAGAAAGGTTTTTAAAAAGTAAAAGAATTCATGATTGAACATGGCATTTCTTAAAGTGTGGTGCTTAGAGAGGAAAATGTCTGTACAAACCTGCGTTAAGGAGTCGATGGTGACCGTTAGTTGTTGGACATCTTGAGACAGCTGTTCCCTCACCATCATCTCTGCTTGAAGGCGCAGTTCAGTCTGCAAGTGTGCACACATGTAGGCACGCACACACGCATGCAGGCACGCACGCACGCACACACACACACAAACAACACACACACAAACAACACACACACACACACATACATATACATACACATAGGTACACACACACACACAACACAACACACACACACACACACACACACACACACACACACACACACACACACACACACACACACACGATCCTATAAATCAATACACCACTCAAACTTGCTATACATTAAAAAAAAAAGTTTTGTGAGTAGAAAATTAAAACCAACCAGATACTTTACAATTCAAGAAAGAAGACTGACGCTTAAGAAATATCTACCTAATGTCTCTTCACAATGAGCCACAAAATATCAACAAGGAGGAAGAAAGAAATGTATTATGATACAAAAGCTTTCTTAATCCAGCAAGACATTAATGATACGATTCTTTCTAATTTTTCTTTTCTGACAAAGCAGAAAATACATGCTTGCTTCATTTAACAGGAACTATGCTAATGGGATGGGATAGCTCAGTGATCAGAGCACTGTGGTTGCCAATTGGATGGGTGATCGTTTGCACACTTGGCTCCAGTACAGTTCCCCCAGTTCACTCAGCTGTAAATGCGTACCTGCCCTCTTTAAGGTCAGGGAAGGTAAAGCAGCGAGGGAGAGGAGATGGGCGCCGCCCTCAATATGCTGGCCTCTGGAGAAGCTGAGGTCTCTGACGCCTCGCTCCCGTACGACCACATAGGTTATGGGACACCTTTATCTTTACCTTTTTATGCGAACGTGGCATACCTCTTTCATGTAGTGGGCAAGCTTCGTGACAGCAGTGACCAGAGCAACGGTGTACCCTGTGAAAGTCTCGTTCGACTGGACCGCCGTGTCCGACCTTCGACCTGTTCTGCGCTCAAAATCCCCAATCTCTGCTTGCAAGCATTCGAGGACCTGTGAGCAACCAAAGAAAGTGCAATATGTCAAATGATAATGATATATCATTTGTAAGAGTGTGTTGTGTGTGTGTGTGTGTGTGTGTGTGTGTGTGTGTGTGTGTGTGTGTGTGCGTGTGCGTGTGTGTGTGTGCATGTGTGTGTGTATGTGTATGTGTGTGTGCGCATATATCTGAGTCTGTGCATGTGTGTGTGTCTGTGCATGTGTGCTTACTGAGTGATTGTGCAAGTGTGTGTGTAATTCTCACCACATGCTAACTCCTATCTCAGCTATCATCTCTCATAATGTAAGAGAACACATTTTAATCCAACAGAGAACTTTTGCAACTAGTTAAAAAAACATACAAATTGTGTTTTACACACACACACACAAAATGCCATTTACTAAAACTAAACTGGCAAAAAATATTGAACAATGGAAAAAAACACAATAACAGAATAGAAAAAAAGACCCCCCCAAAAAAAAGAAAATCTCCCCCTCCACACCGGAATGCGATACACAATATTACCTTCACAAAAAAAACAAAAAAAAATTAAAGTATCACCTTACAAATTTATAAAAATCTTTGTCGTTCAAAGACACTGTAAACAAAACCCCCCACAAAAAACACAACATTTTAAAAAAAAGTATTACCTTACAAACTCATGAAAATCTTGGTTGTTCAAAGATTCTAACAACAAAAAAATTTTTTTTTTTTTTTTTTTTTTTTTTAAAGAATTACCTTACAAATTCATGAAAATCTTGGTCGTTCAAAGACACTGTAAACAAACAAGCAAAACAAACCAAATTTTTTTTTTTTTTTAAAGTATTACCTTACAAATTCACAAAAATCTTGGTCGTACAAAGACACAGTAACGCACCTGTCTCATGTCTGTCATGGTCATGGAGGAAGAGGAGCTGGCCTGTGCTAGCTCCTGAGGCTGAACTCTTCGTTTGGACTTTTTCACTTTGCCTGTGTCATTCAGGGCTGCTCGAGGAGGCGTGTGTCGCTCCGTGCTGTCTGTTCGCTCGCTGTTGGGTGGGGTGTGTGCCGCTGCAGAAGTGATCAGAGATTTCTTTTTGTTATTAGTCACTTTTATCGCTAGTATCTTTTCAGAAGGGGATGGGATAGCTCAGTGGTCAGAGCGCTTGCTTTCCCCCCAGCCAGGTTAAGCAGCGTCGAGCATGGTTGTGAATTGGATGGGTGACTGTTTGCGCGCCTTGGCTACAGAACAGTTCTGCCTAATGTGATTCCCCCAAATGGGTACCTGCTCTCTTTAGGGTCATGGAAGGTAAAGCAGTGAGGGAGAGGAGATGGGTGCCGCCCTCAACATGCTGGCCCCTGATGTTAACTCCAGGGGAAAAATCCCCTCGAACAGGAATCAAACTCGGGTCGTCAAACTGCGAGTGCAATGTTCTGACCACTATGCTATCCTGTCCCCCCCCCCTGTAAAAATCTTGCTGAAATGACAACAGCTGAAACACTTCCCTTCACCTCACAGACACTGTACCTATAATAATAATAATAATAATAATAATAATAAAATGGAGGCTTATATAGCGCAAATTCCCCAAAACATGGGCTCACCGCGCTGTACAATCAAATCAATTTAAATAGGTTACATTTGAACATGAGAAATTTGACTAGCACACCACAGCATACTACATGACCAGACAATAAAAGTAAAATAAAAGCAATATCATCAAATAATGTGCAAAACAGTACGATGCACATACACACATACACAAACACACACACACACACCTACCTCGAGGTTCCATCATGTAGGTGCTGTGGGCAGGACCCTGGCTCGGCTGACCTAGCTGAATGCTGGTGCCAGCAGGGTGGCCACTGATGGTGCTCAGAGTGTGGTTAATCTCCTGCCCCGCCCCCTGCCCTCCTCCCCCCCCTTGTTCCTGGGCCAGCAGAATCTGCTGCAGCTGCTGCAGCCGCTGCACGTCTGCCTGGGAGAGGGAGGTGGTGGAGGTGGTGGGCACGGCGTTGCTGTTGCGGTTCTCCTCTTCCTGCAGAAACTGCTGGAAGCCAGTCAGGTCCATCCGGGGCTGGAAGCTCACGCGTTCTGGACGTTGCCTCCTCCCTTCTGAGTCGTCAGAGTCCTCGTCTGAGCTGCCAGAGAGGTCGTTCAGGGCTGACTGGTTCATCACGGACTCGCTGAGTTTTTCCGTGCGGGTTCGAATCTCAGGAGCTCCTGGTAGGCTGCTGGTTTGGGGCAAAGATGTGTGAAGATGGTGAGTAAAAACTTCATGTGATATGGGTTAATGACAGATGGATATACACATGCCTTCCTCCATGCGCAAACACGCATGCATAAGCAGCATTTTTCTCTGCTTCCTTAGTTCAGCAAAGAAGTATCAATAATCAGTGGGAAGTGTGATTTTATCAACCAAGCCTTTGAAGAGATGTGCCTTTAGAGAGAAGATCAGATGAATGCAAAAGATTTTTTTAGAAGGGGAAAAAAAGAAAGAAAAACAAAAGAAAAGGATATTTAAAAGATTAAGTTCTTTCTTTTTACTTGAATGACTCACATCCCCGAAGTACTGACCAGTGCACAGAGTTATGAATGCAATGACCAAGTATCGTCAAAGTAAATTTCAAGAAGTTCTTTGCTTAGATCCTTTCTTTAGTTCATGTTGCCACTCTATGGTCTATTACATAACAGATGACATATAACACACATGTGACCTGTTCTGCATGCAGAGAAACCTACAGAAACTGAAGCATTCTGCTAAGGAGTTCCATTCTTGGAGCAATGTACAATTATGTTCATTCTTCTCAGCAGAGCGTCTTAGAATCTTTGATCAATGAAAGACCAAAAAACTATTTTCTGAAACACGCCAAAGGTTTGAGAAAGGAAACATAAACAAAAGCCACTATTTTTGAGTTTACAGTATGACAAAACAGTCTTAATAAAGAAAGAATCTAATGACATAAAACAGGACTAATAAATAAATGCAAATGTGTTATCAGTGATATTACACATAAAGCGTGAAAATGGATTTCTTGAACAATCGTAACTTGGTTGACGCATATAGCTGTTCTTTACAACATCACAAATGAAACTTTTTCTAAATGTCATATATTGAAACAAAACACCAAAAATTAACATTAGTTTTATCATGTCTATGCCTCTCAGTAAACACAGCCTAGCCCATTAACATCAGTATTCAACCGGTAATAACATCAGGATCACTGTGACATAGCAACTAGAAGTTTAGCAACAAATAGCTAAAAATCTTTATCACAAATTCACATCTAAGCTATTTCCATAGATGCCATACTGAACAGCAAGAACAAGTAAAAAAAAAATTCTTCCATATTAAATTTGAAGATACTGAGCTAATCTTCATGTAATCAAAATGAAAATTGCTTTTTTTCTCGTTTCTCTCGGATTTAGCTTTGAGTTTTTAACCAATGGTGAGATTTTGCGTATTCAACCATTTTTGCCTACTAGGAAGGTAGCTACATGCCAACTTTTGGGAAAAAATATTTCTAATCATCTCACAACAAAAATCTCGAAAACAACATCTTGGAAATGAGCACCCTTCCTTTCCTTAATCCAATTCTTCCCCTCACATATGCTGAAAAAAGAGCTGCATACAACAAAAATGTATCACACAATACCTTTGTCTTCCTCCTGGTTGAAGAGTCACGTTTGGATGTCCTGTGAATTTCTGCACAGAGACAATAAACACTGTTGTGTTAGAATTCAACATTACAGATTTTAAGATGGTGTAATAAATCTACTAATGTAAGACATGGATTTTTAAAAGATACTCTATGCTTTCAAAGCACATCAGATAAAGCAATATAAATAATAATAATAATAATAATACATGGAATTTATATAGCGCTATATCTTGTATAAACAAATCAAAGCACTTTAAAGAAAAAAAAACCAACACCATGCCACACATTTTTCATATACACACCTTCTTCTCTTGATTTCTGTGAACTTTTGAAACGCTTGTCTCACGATTTGATATTATTTGCTCTCCAAAAAGCTTCCATTTCTGTTTGAAAATACAATATTCTAACCCCCCCCCACTCCCTGCCCAAAACTCACCCCCCCTTTCCAAACAAACCTACATACAATACCACCTACCACATGTACATTACATTTGATAAAATCTTGTACAAACTGAAAATCATATATGTTACAGCTTCATTAAAACAAATAACGTTAAATAGCATAAAACGAATGACACAGTCTCTACTTTACTCTTATCATTCATTACCGCCTGTCATCTTCATGCTAAAATTACAACACTCATTACCTTGGCATCATCACCAAACAAATCTTTCACCATGGCCAGCATGTGATCACTTTTGGTCAGCACACTGTCCAGCTGAAACATAATAACGCACGCTCTGAAACCGCCTGCAATGGGACACTGCACAGCGCACAAATCCAACATCACTCAGTCAAGAATGCTAAATGTAGCGTACCCCTTCCTTTTACCTAGTCCAAGTGTGGTCAGTTCCTGCTATAAATAGCACCAGCTGGCCTCAGCTGGACTGGGATGGGATGAAATAATTTGCCACTGAGAGGAGCTGAAAGTGGGGGAAACTGACTGCTGTGACTGTGGACTGTGAAATCCCATAACACTGCTGTCTGTTTCTCCCCAACTTTTCTCTCCTCTCAGCTGCTATCCATCCCATCCCAAATGGTGCTAATTGTAGCAGAAACTGGCCACACTTGGGTCTTGGGTAGAAGGAAGGGAGTAACTTTAGCATTGAAGCAGAGACAAAGGCAGCCGGAATGATGTGGGCCGAGCTGAAGAGGGTCTCCCAGAACCGAATCCATTGGAGGAGTGTTGTTGCGGCCCTTTGTTCCCAAGGGAATTCACAGGCATAAGTCAATTAAGTCAACTTTAGCACTGGGTCCTGGACCCTTGACTGAGTTATGCACGATTTGTGCACAGTGATAAGACCCCTGCTGTTTTCAGAACAACAGGAGCTGTTAAGTTTGCTGTAGAGTAGTTAGGGCTTTTTCTTTCCTATCTCTTTCCTCTGAAGCTCTCTATTTGTTGACTTTTACTGCTTGTATCCATTTCCCAATTTCAAAACTACATGACAGAAATCAGTTGCCTTTGCAGCATGATTAAGACTCAGAGACGGGTGGGAAAAGGCTTTACATGCAAAAATACTAGCCAATGGTTAGCTATGTAGATTTCTTGTCTGTGACTTTATGAGTATAAACCGGGTACACTTGGATGAATCAAATGTTTGATGAAAAAGCTGAAGATAAACTATGAAAACACTAACGTTTCTGTGTGAGCCTAGAGTTAAGAGGTCACTAGAATAACTTACTTTTGCTTTCTTCTTTTTTTCTCCCAATTTTGAGGATTGCCAGGATGATTCAGTTCATAGTAACAATCCCCTATCAGTTATAAGAAATGAAAATCAGCAGGTAAAGAAGAACACAAGAGTAAAAACTCAGTCAGAAAAGTGGTCAAAATACTCATAACTGCAAAAACATCGAAAATAAACTAAATGAAAATAACTGTTATCTTTTTTTCCAAATTATGAAAATCCAAAGAAAACTTTGTCCTTTCATAGTTTAAATTCCAAAGCAGGAAACCAGAGAAGAAGAAGAAGAAGAAGAAGAAGAAGAAGAAGAAGAAGAAGAAGAAGAAGAAGAAGAAGAAGAAGAAGAAGAAGAAGAAGAAGAAGAGCACCACCAATAACAAGAAATTCCAAAGCAAAAGTGCGATGATAAAGGTTAATTTTAAAGCGGTTTATTTTCATGGTCACAGTACCTGATCCTGATCATGAAGCACCTCTTTCATGATGGCCACTTGACGCGCTTCGACATTGGTCAGTCCTGCCCGCTGCTTTTGTTTGTCTGCAACATTGTATCACAGCATACTAATGTTCACAACTGTGTGTCATAATCCATCTATATAAATCAGCATGGTACAAACAAGAATCTTAAAAAAAATTCAGTCTATAGAAGATCAGGTCAGGCAAAAA
Source organism: Stramonita haemastoma (assembly GCA_030674155.1). Lineage (NCBI taxonomy): Eukaryota > Metazoa > Mollusca > Gastropoda > Neogastropoda > Muricidae > Stramonita > Stramonita haemastoma. Next base: position 43,088,226 of record CM060322.1, on the reverse strand, counting down.
ATAAAAAATAAAAAAGATCCATAAAAATGTGTCAATGAGAGAGGGAATGAGAGAGTGAAAGACTAAGAGTGAGATTATGTGTGTGTGTGTGTGCATGAGTGTGTGCAAGTCAGTTAGAGTCAAAGTTTAACTTTTAATTCCAGTTGGTACATTAAATTTAAGCACTTCGAATACTTTTTTTCATCAAGCCATCCATCTTGGTGTGCATGCGTGCATGTGAGAAAGAGAAAGAGAGAGACAGACAGACAGAAACACTGAGACAGAGACAGAGAGACTGAGATGGAGACTGACCGAGACAAAGAGAAACAGACAGGAGCCAAAACACTGGTTCTGACTGACAATCATTGAACATTCTCAGTTCCATACCTTTCCTCATCTTTTCAAGCTTGACGCTGATGTGGTTCTTTGACTTGTGTGACTCTCTTCTTTCCCTCTGAACATACAAAACAACACTCACTCACAGCATGCAAAAAGACCCCATCAAAGTGATAAACATGTGAGTTTCATGATATTTGGGCAATAATGTTGGTTTACAAAATATCTATACTATTAAAGTATTACATATTCTGTTTTTAAAAAAGGGATCTCATTTAGTCATTATTTATGTATAGTAATCATCACATAATGATGTGCCAAATATGTTTTTTCAATGAATGATTGTCATCAAAACAATAATCGCAACCCCTTTCTATGCTTTTTATGGACCCCCCCCCCCCCCCTTAAATCCAACATAAAACCAACACACTATGCAATATTCTCTCTGAAACAGGATGGACAAAAACATACATACCACACATAACAAACAACCCTCTCCCCACCTAAAAAAACTCCCTCACAAAACAAAATTCAAAAAAGGAAGAAACCAACCACACCAAAACAACAACAAGAAAAAACTCATACCATACACAAACAATCAATAGATATAATCAAACATCAAACTCTTCAAACAGGCAAGAATGCAGTTTTTAAACTTTCAGAAATGAACATACGCTGGAAGTCAGTTTGCTGAAGCAAAAAACCCCCAGAAAACTCTCTATGTCCTTTCTGTACTTCTTGGTACTTCCACTGTATTTTAAAGATTGATAACAATTCTAACTGATCATCATTAGTTTGACTATGCTATAATTTATAGAACACACAACTTTACTATCTTTGCTTTTTAGGAGATGCTTTATTTAATTCCATGTTGACCCCACAGCTGTCAGTTTTCCCCACTTTCTGCTACTCTCAGATGCTATCTCTTCCATCCCATCCCAGCCCAGCTGATGTTAATTATAGCACTTATGACTTGGTGAAAGGAAGGGAAACTCAAATTCTAGCACTGGCCCTACTGGGCCCTGACAGAGTTATGCTGGATTTGTTCGTTGTGAGCCCATGTTACCCAGTATGTTTGGATAGAGACATTAAAAAATAGCATTACAGTCGTTGTCTGAGTTAAAAATATTAGGGGGAAAAAAGCTGGAGGAAAAAGAGCCCTCACATAACACAGACACCATCACTTACTATTTCGTCAGCAGTTGCTCTGTAAGAATCCAGATCACTGACAGAGTCCTGCAATAAGAAAATTAGACAAGGTATTATTTGAAGTGCATAATATATGGGCATGCTGTCATACATGCGTGCACACACACACACACCAACTCGCACTTATAAATACAGGCACAGACACAATCACAAACACACATACTGACTCTCGCACACATGGGGGTGACTTAAAATTGGGGTTGGAACAACCTAGTGGTTAGAGCACTGAATTTGTGACCCAATGCTAAGAGAGAGAGAGAGAGAGAGAGAGAGAGAGAGAGAGAGAGAGAGAGAGAGAGAGAGAGAGAGAGAGAGAGAGAGAGAGAGAGAGAGAGAGAGACAGAGACAGAGACAGAGACAGAGAGACAGAGAGAGACAGACAGACAGACAGACAGACAGACAGAGACAGAGACAGAGAGAGGCATCTATATTTTAGAAAAAAAAATCTTTAACTGAATATACCTATCAATCATGAAGTAAAAATAAGCTACAATTTTTTTTTAACTGCAAGAAAGTCCAAATGTCTGCTTGACTACACTTAACATAGTATTAAAAAAAAAAAAAAGCCCACCCAAAACCTGGCCTAATCTGAGATATGAATCCTTCAGTGTCAAGTTATGTATGTGGCTTTGAAGAACATCTGTAAAGAAAATGTAGTATAACAACTATTGACCTTAGCATTACTGACAGATCACCTGCAATCTGGAAAACACTAGATGTAGCTAGTATTATAACTCACATCCCACTGAGGCCTTTTCCTGACAAAAGCTCTCTTCTTCCGTCCTTGTCCAGGTCTGATGAAAGACATGATGACTGTTGTGTTGTGTTGTGTTTCCTCCTCTGTCTTCTCAGTCACCTACTGGGACTGTAAAGAAAAATCATCATTTATAAATCAGAATATTACGTATGCGTACAAGTTACACTTACAGACAAAGCATGAAGCTCGGAAGTATCAGAGAACTTATTAATTTAGAATTTTAAAACAAAAATATAAAAATGTGGGCTATGTCAGTATGTGTCATGAAACACACTGGGGATCTGTGTCTTCGTCAGGCATAATACACCCAACACTGAAATACACTGATGAATGAATATAACATATAATCTTGTGCTTGTTTGTACACATGAGGCAAGGTACTGACATATATATATATATATATGTCTTAGTCATTTTTGTTGTTGGTTTGTTCCTCAGCTAAAGCACATACAGAGAAAAAAAATATATCTCTCTCTCACAAACACACACATAGTAACATACACACACACACATATATATTATACATATAACACACACACAAACATTCTCTGAATGTGATACAATTTATCTTCATCGTTCTTTTTTTTGTCTAATATAACACTTTGAGTGAACAGACATCAAATCAGAGAAAGAAATTGAAAGTAACTAACACACACACACACACACACACACACACACACACACACATCGACTCCACTCCCTCCAAAACTCCTTTGGATGAGACTATAAACCAAGGTCCTGAGTGCTAACACATGCAAAACATCTTGCAAACATGTTAAAACCTATTCAGCTTTTTGGAAGAGTAGGCCATTGTGTGCCGGTGGGAATGGATGACAAAACTGCATTACAATTTATATGCATACATACTGGGGCTGGATGTAAATTTTTTTTTTTAAAGCATACGATTGCTTAGTCAATTGGCATTATCCTTGAAATATAAGAATAAAATTAAAAAAACCTACACACACACACAGTGACACACAGTGACACACAGTGACTGTTGACACACACACACACACACACACACACACACACACACACACACACACACACACACACCGTATATATATAGGGTGTAGGAATACAATCATGCATACAATGTTGGTATAACTTGTAAGGACCTTTGAATAGAAAGGCATGTATTGTTTTATATGATACACACACACACACACACACACACACACACACACACACACACACCACATGCACATTTGAAGATCATTATATTAAGCTAAAAACGAGACTAGATCTATATAATATGGTTATTTTCATGAGCTTGCTCATGTGTGCACATATGCCCCCCCCCCCCCCCCCCCCCCCCCCCACCACACACACACACACACACACTAATCCGGAATGTTCCTTTGGAAAGAAGTCTGTTAGCCTAGTGTTACTTGAAAACATAACAAACCCGTGGCTGGAACCTGGATAATTTGCCCGTTGCCGTGGGTTGCAACTGTTTTCCTTTACACGACTTTTTAACTGTAGCCGCACTGTGATCCACACACACACACACACGGTTAATGAAAGTGATCTTGACGTCAACAGCAAACACTGAAACTCAAATGCACACTGACTTTTTTGGTTGAGGCTAAGGCATAAAATCACAGCGATCGTTACGATGCCAGTTCAGACATGTTCATAGATCGGTCCTGTACTATGGAAATGGTACTTTAAGATTTCATTCCCAGACATGAAGCTGTGTTCATCTGATGCAATACCTACGTCTCTATTCCATGGACAAAAATTGTGAAGAATAATAAATCTTTGCGCTTGTTTTTAACTTGGCCTATGCCTGTGTGTTTTCTGCTTCGCGCTTGCCGCTTTGGCTGCAAACAAGGGTTAGATTCTGGTTATTTTCCTTCTCGTTTAACATATACTCTTGCATTCGTACTGCACATACAAAGGCATACATAGAAATGAAAACCACTTTTTCAGAAATACTAGCCGCTGACTCAAAACTCAGGAGAATACAAACAAAGCTAGTAAGTTTGAACTTTAAAAAAATATTTTCAGCAAACACCGTACTCCCTCACTTTTCGTCGTCTGCTAGCAGCCTCACCATAATATGCATGCAGGGGATGGGGGTGGGGGGTGGGGGGGGGGGGACAGTGTAGGAATAGAAGCAATGCTCATTTGATAATCATTTCTCACTTTCTCATCCCTACCTGGTGTTGATCTATGGCCTCAACCCCCAAAACAAGTACACAGTACACTTTTTCCTACTTTAAAAAAAAAAGTGAAAACCAGCAAACATGTTTTTGACTGGCACTCTATACAAGACACTACTTGACCCCGGAAGCTAGCCCTTATGTGTAGCCTTATTATACCAACGCGAGGCGGGGTAACTCTTGCTCAATGTATTGATTCGCAGCCTGAGTTACCACCATGACCAAGTCAAGTCAAGTCAAAATGATCTTTATTGAGGGTAAAAGATTTAAGTTTAAGTTTACACAACTTTTTTTCATCCTGCCCTCACAAAAAAATCATGTAAATTGACTTCTAAAACATTCAAAGACAAATATCAACCTTTGTTGAAAAACTAAAATAAATGAGGATTACTTTCCAACAAATCTCTCAAGATAAAAAAGAAAACAAAAAACAAACCCAAGACAGCACAACATAAGCTCACATCATACATACAAATGATAAAAATACAAAATAACATGGGCATGAATAACACCAAGCAGCCAAATGTGAGGTAGTATCGAACATAAACGCGGACTTATAGTTTGTCCATCAGATGTTTCTTCAAAAGTCTCTTAAACATTTGTTTTGAATGAACTGATTTTAGAAAAGGAGGTAGGTTATTCCACAATGTTCTTCCTGAATATGCAAGGCTTGATTCATAGAGATTATTATGGGGCCTGGGCAGTAACAGTCTATGGGTAGGCCTGTTTTTATTGACAGCAAAATTTTGCACAATTTTCTTTGGGGCTTTTCCGTTTAATATATTGAACATACATAGATACTTGTTGAACTACAGTCTGTCTTTCAGTGGAAGAATATCTAGTTCTTTGTAGTTGGTGGTGGTCAGTGTATTAGGATTCAATCGGATTAGTTTAACAGCTCTTTAATGTAGGCGGTTTATATGCTTTAGGTTTGTTTCACTTGCACTGTCCCATAAGGTAGAAACATAATTTATAAGAGATAAAATATGTGCGTGAAAGAATAGTTTTTGTGATTGTAGATTTAGAAAATTTTTGATTTTTCTAAGTTAATATAATCTTACTGAGATTCGTTTTCCTAATGTGGCTATGTGATCTGACAAATCGACAAATCGTTGTCAATTACTGCACCTAGTACTTTGTGTGAGACTACTTCTTCAATTTGTCTCACACAATCATAATCGTAATCGTACAATCGTAAATGAAGCCACTTTCGATTCTTTATTTTTTTTCTTTCTTTATTCTTTTATTTCGAAGATGATGGCATAAGCACTCATGTGCTTTTTTTTTTTTTACACCCAGTCCTCGTGTGCATGCATTTTTGTAAATTCGATTTGGCAGCAGTAGGCCCCACTGATGTATATAATGTACGCAGTCCAGCCATCTATTGATTTATTTTTTTTTAATAAAAATCTGAGTTTTGAGACACATTTTTGTTTTCATATGTGGACCTCGGAGTTTCGGAGTTTTAGCTGAGGAACGTATATATATATATATATATATATATATATATATATATATATATATATATATATATATATATATATATATATATATATATATATATATATATAATCACATCATAGCCGGCAACATATTCAGGAACAACGACATCTGGGTCTGCAAAATTCAGCAAAAACTAGTTCCTCCAAAAAATTTGCATTTTGATGAATTTTAATGTTCATGATAAGGGAGTTATCATAACCACTGTAAAAAGAAAGCAAAAAAAAAAAAAAAAAGACAACCTTTCGCAACAAAACAACATCGTTTATATCTGTGCTAGCGGCAGTTATATTGAGTCAATTGAGGGGTGGGGCATGAGGAGCGTCTGCTGCATGGGTAGTCTAACAGTAACAGCTTACCTTCCATAATTTACTTACCCAGGCTTTGCGTTCTAGAGCCTGGAGCGCAACTCCATTGTCCTCCTAGACTGACAGATTCCTACATTGATTGACTACAAATTGACTGTTGAATATATTGACTGAATATTTCTGCTTGTTGATACACAGGGAGGTAGGCTATGTGACACACAAATTCAAAGTGAAAGTCAGATAACTTACTCAATATTTGAAGTTCATGATGACTGACAATTAATAATTACACTGTTACTGATTAGCATGAGAAAAGGTGGATCTAGCTTGAAGAAAATGTTCATTAACTTATTAATCCTTACTTGAATGCATAATCCAAAATGTTGTCTTGACATCACGACTGGACTAATACCTTTGATGCGTGTGGGCATGTGTGTGTGTGTGTGTGTGTGTGTGTGTGTGTGTGTGTGTGTGTGTGTGTGTGTGTGTGTGTGTGTGTGTGTGTGTGTGTGTGTGTGTAGTCAAGTCAAGTCAAAATGAACTTTATTGAGGGTAAAAGATTAAGTTTACCCAACTTGTGTGTGTGTGTTTGTGTGCGTGCGCGCGCGTGCAAGAGTGCATAACACTTACCTGGCAAAATACCTGCCTGCTCAACACGGTGGCACAATCTCAGGTAGATGCTGGGTGTACGTTTTTTGTCATCCACGCCACAGGCCATGACTCGCCTTCCCTCCCATTAAAGAGGGATGTGTTGTTGTTTGTGTTTCATTTTGTTTGTTTGTTTGCTTGTTAAATGTGCTTTTGGTAGATTATGTAGCTGAGTGGTAAAGACTGACTTCAATCCTGTGGGTCCATGAAGTCGTGGGTTTGAATCTTGGCAGCGGCATCTGGTAAATCAAGAGTGGAGATTTTTTATGATATCCCAGGTCAGCTTCAAGTGCATTCCTGCCAGTGCCTTAATTTTTATTGATGTGTACACACATGCAGAGAAGATTAAAGATGCACATTAAATATCTCATAGCTCGTGTCAGCTTAGGTGAGTCGCGGAAACACGAACACACCCAGCATGCAACCTGTACCCCCCACAAAATGAGCTGATCTGAAGACGGAGGCCAGTGGGAAGACCTTCTGTAGAGACAAGCACACGAGAAGACCAGGCTCTACGCATCCCACCTAGTAGGGAATGGAGAAAAGAGAGAAGAATGCATACTTTGTGTGTTAAATCTTAATAATTTCATCCAGATGACAGGGGATTGGGGTCGGTACCATAGTGTGAGCTTTCAGGGGAGGACCTTCGTAACTGGATGTCTCAGACCCTACTTGAGTTTGAACCTGCTTTCATCTGATTACAAGTCCAGTATTCTAACCATTGGGCTATTCCATTCTCTCTCTCTCTCTCTCTCTCTCTCTCTTCTCTCTCTCTCTCTCTCCTCTCTCTCTCTCTCTCTTTGTGATGGGCGGTGGTCACGGAAGTGAAGCGGACAGGGCGTACATTTTCTGTGAGCAGCAGTAAAACTAAAAATTCATTAAAAAATGCCAGTTACTGGACTTCCAGCGGCTGTGGAGAGGACCTTAGGCGCCCTGCTGACTGACAATGCAGTTTCCAGCTGGAAAGTGGCAGGAGAAGGGGACAGCGTGGTTTTTGTCTTGCCACTGAAACCAGTGGACACAGCAGTGTCAACCAACATGGCTGATCCAACAGTGAATCGCAGCACACAAGCACAGTACTACAGGAAGAAATCGTTATCTCAAAGACGACGAGATGTAGAGCGTTCTGGAAAGCATAAACAGAAGCAGGCAAGTGTTGTGTGTGAAAGTGACTGTGTCCTCAGTGCCTCGAGTCTGCCTGACAGTGGAGTAGAACAGGGGAATACAGCATGTGTAGATACACATGGAATAGACCTACCAACAACACACACACAGGACATCAACACAAAAACATCAGTTAAGTTGCCATCATCGGTTGATTTAGAACCTCCCTGTATGTCTGATTGTTGTGACTGTGCTGATATGTGTGCTGATATGTGTGTTTTGCAGCCTGAGGTGAACGATGATAATATTGTTGGTGCATTAGACACAGGAAATGTCAAACAGTATGTGGCTAAGAGACAGACAAAGAAATACACACTTTAGAAAATCTGTGCTACATCATTCAGAAGGTGAAGATATTGTGAGTGCGAGTCAGACGACATTGTGATCCAGTATGCATGCCAACCAGACACTGAGCCAGTATGTGTGTACTGGTTTGTCAAACAGCAAGAGAAAAACATGTTAAAAGAGGAACGTGTCAAACTCGCCAGTTTGCAGAATGGGAAGCGAATCCACAACACACTACACACGGAGACCCTATCGAGTGCTTCAAGGGACTTAGCGACACTTAGAGAACTACTACAACGGTTTCTTGGCTAGCCTAGACCTAAGGGTGTGTAGTGTGACAAAGACTGGACGAAAGAAAGGCTCAGAATGCCGTAACATATCCGGACAGTAAAGTGTACATTACTAATCAATGCTGTGGTTTCCATGGCTTGGAGTAGCGTCGTGTGTCAGCTTAAAGCAATTTTCGTTATGGTTATTCGGCAACCCACTTCATGTATGGGCCAATGGCCTTTTTTCATGAATAAACCTTTCAAGTTCGAGTTCTCTCTTTGTGATCAGATTTTCACCTGTTTTTCATTGTTCTTTTTTTCAGTGCCAATTCTTTTTATTGTTCTTAAGTTTGCCTTTTCTCCTGTGGAATTCCAATGTTAATGCTCGCATGCTGCTTATCTTGGTCTTATAACACAATTATTACATTGGCTTGTTCAATATCTCTTTGACATAATCATCAAATTTGTGTAAACATTTTTTTCTGTTTGTGTGAAGTTTACCGGGTTTGTGTGGGTGTGGTTTCAGTTGTTTTTTTTTGTATGTTATAACCCAGTTTTGACCAGCAAATATTTTGTGTAGCATAGCTGAGGGTTGTTTTTTTTTCACTGTCAAGAAGTTAAGAAGACTCAGACCTCCATTCAAGAACTGATGGATGGAGTAAAAGTTTGAGTTCAAACGGGGATTGAACCAGCAACTTCTCAGTTTTTCTGTTATTTTATGTATTAAAAAACCTCTCTAGACTGTCACTTCTTTTTTTCTTTGTTTGCTTGCTTGTTTGTTTGTTTCTATTCTTCTATTTCGAGGATAGTAGAATAAGCACTCATGTACTTTTAAAATTTTTTTAATATACATCCAGTCCTGTGTGTATGCAGTTTTGGACATTTTGTCATCCATTCCCACCGGCACACAATGGCCTACTCTTCCGAAAAGCGGAACGGGTTTTAATGTGTTCGCAAGATGTTCTGCGTGCGTTCGCATAAGGGACATCGATTTATAGTCTCAGCCGAAGGACTTTTTAGGGGAGTGTAGTCGACACTGATGTTGACTCCAGAGAAATATTCTTCTTGAACGAGATTCGAACCCGGGTCAGCAGATGACGAGCAGGTCATAATTGTGTGTGTGTGTGTGTGTGTGTGTGTGTGTGTGTGTGTGTGTGTGTGTGTGTGAGTGTGTGTGTGTGTGTTGTGTGGTGTGTGCGTGCGTGCGTGCGCGCAGGCGTGTGCGTGCGTGTGTATGTGTGTTGTGCGTGCGTGCGTGCGTGCGTGCGTGCGTACGTGAGAGAGAGAGAGAGAGAGAGAGAGAGAGAGAGAGAGAGAGAGAGAGAGAGAGAGAGAGAGAGAGAGAGAGAGAATAATTAAGTCTCAAGATCGGATAAAAAAAAAAATCTCATGTCGTACAGCCAGAACATCCTTCAAGTGTAAAATCAATTTATTTGACGAGCAACAGATCAAAAAGGAACAGAATACACCATAATACACTGATATTCATGGTACTGAAACAAGCAACAGAAATTTTATGTAGATCTATATGAGAAGCCTGCATATTTCAGAAGTCACTGTGTTTTCCTAGAACTAGTCAATTAGCTATATATCTTTTTCTGAGAGAATAATAATTTTTAGGTAATAATGGGATATAGTGTTCACTACATCTTTAGAAGAACAATACACAATGTAGATAGTTCTAAACACTTTTGGGAGTTGTTATAAAGCATTTGTTTCACACACATATACACACACATGCGTGCCAGCGCTTCACACACACATACGCTCTCGTGCGCACACACAACACACACACACACACACACACACACACCACACACACACACACACACACACACACACACCACACACACACACACACACACACACACACAACACACACACACACACACACCAACACACACCCCCCCCCCCCCCCCCCCCCCCCCCAACACACACACACTTTTAATAAGGAATGTCGTGAAAGTTTTCAGTGACGTAATTCTGCGACGCCCCGAGAGCACCACTAGTAGACAGCGTACAGGCGACATGATGCACGTTTTCCAGTGACGTCACGGGTGCAGCAGGAGCAGCAGCAGCAACGGAACCCTCCAGGAAAACGTCATCCAGGTCCTCCCCACCACCAACGTCCACATCAGCAGGCTGGGTTTTCTCCGTGGGGGATCTGGGACTCTGAGGGGCCTTGCTATGCAGGCGTGAGGATCGGGGGCTGGACACGGGGGAAGGAATCCCGGAGTGTCTTCTCGGTAAGGGTCTGGAGGACCTATCCGCCAAGTCTGAGTCTCTAGGATCTGCGCCGCCTTCACGGCGGTCACTGCGCGTTGAGGGCAGAGAGACTGGAAGATCGTAGACATCTCTCGAGTCCCCGCCATTCCGCCTGCTGCTGGTCCAGTTTTCGTACTGAGCTGCAGTGTTGTAGTAGCCGCTGGAGGAGAGGCTTTTGCCGGCTTTTTCGAAGCTGCTGGATGTCAGGCCGTGCGGGCACCTGTCCAGGGAGATGTCTTCGTAGTCCTCTTTGGGGATGTTGCTGAGCAGGTGTTTGCTGTTGACGTATCTCTGCCCGAGGCTCCCGTTTCCGATGACGTGAATCTTGGTTTCTGAGGGAGCCACGTCATCTTTCGCCCATTCATCCGTGACGGTTCTGTCGCTGGTGGTTGATGGTGGTTTATGAAGTCGGCGAATGAGGTCTTCTTTCAATGCTTGATCTTTATCGGCTTCGTCTTTGGATTTTTCGTGACCGACCAGTGATAAAACGACGGGGGTGAAGAACGCGCAATGGAAAATGACCATGAGTAAGGTCAGCATCGTCACCTTGAATAGAACCTCGAAGGAATAGGAGGACGCGGCCAGAAGGACTAAGACACTGCACAGAAGACACAGGGCGGACACCAACACCGGGACCGCAGCCCGAGCCACGGCGTCTGCCACGCGGTCGCTGCGGTGACTGAACTCCGATTGCAGGTAAGCCGCGCTCACCTGTAGGGAGAATTGGAGGGCGAAGCCCATGTTGAGGATGACGTGAGGGATGGACACGAACGACACAGAGATTCCCAGAAAGTTCATGAGACCCACGGTTCCCAAGAGAATACTGGAGGTACCTGCCACACTGAGCAAGAAAGTGACCACTTCGGGGAAAAAGAGAAGATGAAAGACACAGAGGAAGGCTAGTGCGGTTCCCATCATTTGGAAGAGTGTGGGCAGGATAGTCAGACGTTGGTCGTAGTTGAGGAAAGCTGGGTGGTAGGCGAAGACAGGGAACCCCGCCTCAGCAGCCAGCGTTCTGGCACGTTGCATCAGACGGGTCATTTCCTCAGGGTCCGAGTCTTTCTTGGTGAAGACGTAACACCGGGAAGCCACAACGCGATCCTGAGCACCGTCCAACACCACATCACCCAGAAAGGTCTCTGACTTCACCAAGAAATCACGCACCACCTTCCAGGAAAATCCTCGCCGGGTCGGGTCAGGTTGTAGGACGAAGACTTGAGGAAATCGGCGATCCAGCAGCGGAGAAAGTCGTCCTGGATTCCGGGGTCACGCTGAGCTTTCTCGAGCAAGTCCATCATGCGGCTTGCTGTGGCGCGGTTGTAACGCGTGTCTTCAGCCATGACGAAAACCACGGGAAAGCTGAAGCCGAAATGTTTGGAGTCAGTGTGGAGGTAGTCGTGTATGTAAGAAGATCGAGACATGAGAGTCTTGAGCTCCACGCCTTGCTGCATGTTGATGATGCCGAAGACTGAAGCAGCCAGGACAGCCAGAAACAGCACGCTGATCACCACCTTCCCACCACACTACCCGTACACTTGAGCAGCATCGCTCTGCACAGGTTCTCTACCACGCCCTGGTCTCTGTACTTGTCTGTAGGAGGGTTACCCCCGCAGAGGAGGCTCCAGCATGCTGACCTGCCTTCCTTCTTCAGCTGGTGCCGTGATTGGGTGGGGCAGCAGGTCAGGGTGTGTCTCCAGGCCGTCACGCGGCGTCCGTGCAGTGCCAGACAGCCCACCCCGAAAAGCATGGTGCTGATGTAGCAGAGTAGCACTGACACACCTGTGACAGAGCAGTGGGGTATTTTTTAATTTTATTTTAAGAAGTTTTGGGTTTTTAGACTGTACTGCTTATACATCAGATATTAATACATAATGCATACATAATATACACATAATACATACATAATACATACATATATGTATATAAATAATACATATAAATATGTAATAATGTCATCTCCTTTGTTCATTTTCACACGTCATCATTAATAGTTCAGCGAAGTATTGCATGTGCCCCCTCCCCAAAATCTGTAAAAAAAAAAAAAAAAAAAAAAAAAAAGCTCCTGATGACAAAAAAAGCACCTGACGACAAAACCACCCAATGGATTGCCCCAAACTAGAAAAAAAATTGAGATCCCTCTCACCACCTACCCATTCGACTCCCAAAGGCTGTAATTTCATAAATGATACATTAATAATCACGTTAAAAATATACCGAAAAAAGATGCAATGCACAACTTCTTTACAGACAAGACTCATTAACACTTCATTACAGACAAAACTCACCCTGTTTATCTACAGACAAAACTCACCACCACTCACTTCTTTACAGACAAAGACTCACCATCACTCACTTCTTTACAAAGACTCACCATCACTCACTTCTTTACAGGCAAAGACTCACAAAAATCACTACTTCTTTACAGACAAAAAGCTCACCACCACTCACTTCATTACAGACACTCACCACCACCCACTTCTTTACAGACAAAAAGACCCACCACCACTCACTTCTTCTTTACAGACAAAAAGCTCACCACCATTCTTTTCTTTACAGACAAAAAGCTCACCACCACTCACTTCTTCTTTCCAGACAAAGACTCACCATCACTCACTTCTTTACATACAAAAAACTCACCATCACTCACTTCTTTACAGACAAAAAACTCACCACCACTCACTTCTTTACAGACAAAAAGACTCACCACCACTCTCTTCTTTACGGACAAAAAGCTCACCATCACTCACTTCTTTACATACAAAAAACCCACCATCACTCACTTCTTTGCATACAAAAAACTCACCATCACTCACTTCTTTACAGACAAAAAGACTCACCACCACTCACTTCTTTACGGACAAAAAGCTCACCATCACTTCGTCTTTACAGACAAGAATCACCTGCACTACTTCTTTACATACAAGACTCATTGTCACTTCTTTACAGACAAAGACTCACCAGTCACTTCTTTACAGACAAAAA
>CM060322.1:43064353-43066853 GCA_030674155.1 Stramonita haemastoma | reverse complement strand
GCCAATGTCCCACATGGGGTGACCCATGGGGACGTTAAGCCCTAGATATATTTGGATTAGACTGACTGTGCATCGAATTCAGGCTCGTGCAGTAGTACTCTTGTGCTTGCGCGGGCCGGGACGCAGTTGCCCATAGAATTGTGTATTTCTGGGGTGTCCCAGGTGCCAAGTGGATGACTTGCGACCACAGTCCTTAGCTTGGATCATTCCGCTGGGACTCAAATATAATCTCCAACAAAACAAAGGATTAGACGGTTTTTTCCTGTTCAACCTTCTGTCCCTATCTCTGCTTCCCTTTGTGTGTGTGTGTGTGTGTGTGTGTGTGTGTGTGTGTTGTGTGTGTGTGTGTGTGTGTGTGTGGTTGTGCGTGTGAGTGATGTGGTGTGTGTGTGACATGGGGTTGTGAGGCAGAGTTGATATTTGAGTATATGGTGAGTTAAAAATTTTTTATTAAGTCCTTTACAGTTCTATTGTAATCAATACTCTTTGTCTACTCAAAAGCCGAGATTACATTTTCTTTTTAATTATCAGTATTAAGTAAGTTGTAAAGAATTGTCATGCACTAACTTCCAAGACTGCAAATTATCAATACTACACAATATGACTGCTTTTTTGTACTATGACATTTAAAATCTCCACTTGGACAGAAATCTTAACTTTACACAAATCCTTTGTGACTTTGAATTGTACAAAGTTACATTAAGAGACAGAGACTATAAATCGGTATCCCTCAGTGCAAACAAAATTAATGTGCATTAACATCCTGCACACTCGTCAACAACCCCCTCCGTATTTCCTAAAAAGAAGGTTCTTAATCTAGGGAAAAACGGTCCCATAAGCAAAATCTCACCATTGGTGAATTCGGAGCTCTGCCAAGAAAGTAAGATACCCCCCCCCCCCAAACAAACAAAACAAACAACAAAAAAACAAAAAAAAAAAGAGAAAGTTGATAAAACATAGCCAAGCAGTGTAGTTGAGACGAGCATACCAGCACGCCTAGTTACAGAACAAGTTTGCACGAAAACAGAAGCACTGAAACATTACAAATACTAAGTCTGGATGATATAGGGAAAAGAAAAATAGTTGTGCCTGTTTCTTTTTATGTTCTATGTCTATCAGTCATTACAGCAAACGATTTGTTTTCTCCTTTTCATCCTCAAAGTAGGCTCCAGCATTGTCAAGGTCATAGGAGGACACACGCTGATGGATTGGTGGGCTGTGATGAGGCTTTTCTGAGGGCCTTGAACAGGAATGGTATTTATAATCCAGGAATAATGGGAAAACTAACCGTGAAAGGTAAAAATACCCAACAAGACACACCCAACAAAAAAAATGAGACAAAATACTGTGTGTGTGTGTGTGTGTGTGTGTGTGTGTGTGTGTGTGTGTGTGTGTGTGTGTGTGTGTGTGTGTGTTGTGTGGTGTGTGTGTGTGTGTGTGTGTTGTGTGTGTGTGTGTGTGTGTGTGTGTAGTGTGTGTGTGTGTGTGTGTGTGTGTGTGTGTGTGTGTGTGTGTGTGTGTGTGTGTGTGTGTGTGTGTGTGTGTGTGTGTGTGTGTGTGTGTGGTGTGTGTGTGTGTGTGTGTGTGTGTGTGTGTGTGTGTGTGTGTGTGTGTGGTGTGTCTTGTGAGAAATACAAAATTGTTCTAGAAGACAGCCATACAAGAGTAGTGTATTACATGAAACAGCTTTCATTTTGAGCTAGTTATACTTGAAAGTTTAAAAATCCCGCAACAATACTTAGCTAAAGAACTAGAAAAAAACGTTCAAAATTAAAACAAGCACAAAAAGACAAACCAAAAACAAACAACAACAAAACTAAAAGAAAAAAATCCAGTCTCTATTCTCAGCAGTCTGTTTAAAACCTAGTGCAATGAGGATTAACACCACCTGTAGGAGTTAACAACACCTGCTGGAGTCGCATCTTGGGTTGTAGCAGGTGTCACCTGTCCACTGCCTGCATTATGATTTATTTGCTAACTGAATGCAGCACACCATTATTGCTTCTTCTTTTTCCTTTAACGCTATGCATAGTAAATGGAACACTGCAATGAAGATGTTCCAAGATTCCTTATGTCGGTCCTGTGCCGCAGCATGTGTCTTTGCAAATAACTGCCCTGTCTTTTTTGCAGTATCGTCCAAAGTTTTTTTGTTCCCCTGTCTACCTCCCCCCCCCCCTGCCCGGCCCCCAGATTCTCCGCTCCCTACCCCCATCTAATGTTTTCGGGATGCATGTATTAGTGAGGTCATCGGATCTTGTTATGTGGCTACAACGGTGTAGTTCTCTTTTCTTTAGTGACGTCAGCAGGCCTTTGGGTGAACCACTGAGCTATAAATAAACTGGTTATGTACAGGATGTCTGTAGTGTGGACCAGTATATTGTCTGATGGCTTGGTGGGCTTGTTCATTCGTAACATGCTCATTTTGTTGTCAAAACCTCACTTTCACGGCTTGAGACTGTTTTCTAGACCCTTTGTCGGAGCTTATGCCTGGGCATGCATA
>CM060322.1:43044353-43056853 GCA_030674155.1 Stramonita haemastoma | reverse complement strand
GTGTGTGTGTGTGTGTGTGTGTGTGTGTGTGTGTGTGTGTGTGTGTGTGTGTACGTGTGTGCGTGTGTGCGTGTGTGTGAGTGCGTACGTGCGTGTGTACGTGCGTGTGTGTGTGTATGTGTGTGGGTGGGTGGGTGTGAGTGCGCGCGTCTGCATGTGTGTGTATTTGTGTGTGTGTACGCGAACGCGCGCGTGTGCGTGCATTCCCTCTAAGAAGCCGTGTATGCATAACGTACGCCCATCCCCCCCCCCAAAAAAAAAATAAAAAAATAGCGAAGACAAAAAAATCTGTACTTTCCCGTTTAAAACCAAAAAAAACAAAAAATAGAGGCCAGAACTTTCCAGTCTACCCTGGAGCCCGAGATGGGAAATATCACTGACCCTACTTCCTCAGAACGAACTGTCCACATTTTTTTGGGGGGGAGGGTGGGGGGGGGGCGTTCACCACTAATGTGCTCACTATGCATTTGTTTTCAGTAGCAAGTAAATGCACACATAAACACATTGAACACCACAAATCCAATCCAATGATGTTGCTTAGAGCCCCGCCGACCGCACAGGCCATATCGGGGCTGTCACCTCGTCCCATTTTAAAACACGTATTGAACACCACGTATAACCACCTGTCATATCATGATATATTATGTGGCTTTTTTTGTAGGGGGGATAATTTTCAGTTAACTCTGCTGCTGCTGTTGTTTATGCAACTATATGCACCTACTACCATTAATATCAATGCAACAACAGTAGTAGCAACAACAACAGTAACAACAACAACTACTACTACTGCTACTAGCACTACTACTACTACTACTACTACTACTACTACTACTACTACTACTACTATCATAGCTTCTTCTACCTACTGTTAACTACTAATACTGCTGCTACTACTTCTACCACCATCACTACTGCTGCTGTTACATCTACTGCCACTCTACTCCAATCCAGTCATGGTGTGTACAGCTTCACCCATACACCAAAATTCACCTCAGTAAATCACCAAACATAGGAAATGCCTTCCACCTGCTAAAGACAAGAGGAAATGGGCCAGATTGCATAAACTATATTATACTTTCAACACCAGCCATTCCGTTTAATTCATCACGCCCAGATAACGAAACGTAAAAAAAAGGATAAAAAAAAATACTTCAAAGTAATGAAAAATGCATATGAACAGTCGCATAGCTGAAAAATGCTGCAGACTGTATATTTTATATCCACACTTTCTTTTCGCTATAATAAAACGGTACAGACAAAAAAAAAATTGCAGTTAACTTCTGCTGTTACTGCTGATGCTGTTTCTGAAAACTGTGACAGAGTTTAATGCTGTTGTGGAGAAAAATAACCATGCCAGGCAAACACATTATCATTTGCTTTGGGCAAATCTTTGTCCTGACAAACAGAACGCCTGCTCCTGCTGTTTCTATTACTACAGTTTACTGCTGCTTAAGGGTAATACCATTGCTGCTAGCTTTTACTATCGTCGACACTATCACCCTGACTGTTAAATTTATTGTCTTTTTTCTGCTTTCTTGGTCTATCTTCCAGCCTGTTTTCCAGAAAGACTTAAAAAAAAGATAGCAATTCTCTCCTACGTCGAAGTCAGATGCGCTGGGCCTACACATTTTCGCTCAAATGACAGACAATAGTTGTTGTCTAAGCCTTCCACGAAGAAGGAGCACAAAATAATGGTAAATGAGGTCATAGCAATTTTAAGTCCAGGCCCTAGCTGCTTTCATGTTCTACACAAAAATGCATGGAGAGAAAGAAGTAAATATAGTAGAAGAAGATAATGCAGGATATTGGGCAAAACCTGCAAGTAGGGGTGACAGTATGGTTTTTGGCATGCTTTGGACCTTCCTCTACAATCCTGGCATGGGAAACAACATATTGGCCATCTGTTTCCCATTCAATTTGACATTTAAAGATATATGACCGACTTATTACAGACCTTGACGAAGGTAACCACCCCTTAACCTACCCCCTCCCTCTTCTATCCCGTCCAACTCCCTTCCTCCCTCGAACCTGCCTCCCACCCCAGCCTATCCCTTCCCTCTTTCCTACACCTACCCCCCACCAACCCCATTCCCTTTCCCTGCCCCCACTATACTCCCCCCTAAACCTCCTCTCCCTTCCCTACACCAATTTGTTTTTGGGATTTGTTGTCTTTTAATTCAGTCTTTCTGGGGGGGAAAAAAGGCAAGAGAATAGCTCAAGAAGGCAGAAAATAGACAAGAAGGAGGTGACTCAAAGAAAAAGAAACAAAGAGAGGAATAGAAAAGAGGAGAGGGAATTCCTAGCACAGAATGAAAACGAAGGATCAGGGGGTAGGAGAGAGGGGAAGAATGACGGGGTGAATCTAGGTGGGTGGAGGCAGCACGACAGGTGCTGAACATCTATGGTAAACTCAAATATCCAAATTGCCCAGTTCCAGAAATGTTGCATAACTGTATTGTTTACCATGTCTCCCATGGGGCACAGATTCATTGTTTATCACGCTAATACTGTTCACTATGATAGTAAGTATGTGTATGCAAACCGACTTGCTGTCACTTTTCATGCCAGAATTAAACCTTTGGCGGCTGAACTAAGAAAACAGACAGCCAGCCAGACAGATAGACAGATAGACAGAGAAACAAAAAGACAGATAAACAGACAGACAGGACTAAGGTTTTTCAATTCATTTCTTTTCACAGACATCCTGAAAAACAACAAAAAAGATCTTGCCTAGCGCGTTCAGCACACCTACATCGCTCTCTTCGCAAAACCAAAAGACAAGAAAGAAAAAAAGTATAGAGGTTTTTGTCTACTGCCACAATGGTCTATTGTGTCTGTGAAAAATGTTTCTCTCTCTCGCCCGACAGCTTCTAACACTCGGACATGTCCCCCGTTTGCCTGGAATGCTCGTTCATCACAATCCGTGACGTGTGGCTGACAAACTATTCCTTACCTCCCGCCACTGTCATGGCGATCTGGGACTGTTGGGCTAGCCTACCAAAAAGAGCTGAGAACTTTCACGTTTTGGATTCTATCTATCTATCTATCTATCTATCTATCTATCTATCTATCTATCTATCTATCTATCTATCTATCTATCTATCTATCTATCTGTCTGTCTGTCTGTCTGTCTGTCTGTCTGTCTGTCTGTCTATCTATCTATCTATCTATCTATCTATCTATCTATCTATCTATCTATCTATCCCTTAGTCTGGCGACCGTGGGGGCACCCATGAAGACTTGACAACCAGTTCCCTCCATTCCTCTCTCTGTTCTGCCTTTCTCAGGGTTTTCTTGAGTTCTAGGCCTGTCCATTCGCTGATGTTGTCCTCCCATCTCTTCTTTGGTCTGCCTCTTTTTCTTCCTCTTTGGACAGTGCCTTGCAGTATTGTTTTTGCAAGTCCTTTTTGTCTTGTTACATTCACATTTTACGTTTTAGATTAGCGCATGGTAAAACCCCCACAGCAACAGGATAATTCTCTGCTGTAAAACTAATGGTAAAATTAAACAGGTTTTCATATGCAAACACAGTAAATATATAAACTTTAAATCCTGTTCCGCTTTTCGTAAGAGTAGGTCATTGTGTGCCGGTGGGAACAGATGACAAGATTGACAAAACTACATACACACCGGGACTGGATGTTAAAAAAAAGCACATGAGGGCTTATTCCATTATCCTCGATGTAAAGAAAACAATAATAATAATAATAATAATAATAATAATAATGATAATGATGATAATAATAATAATAATAATAATAATAATAATAATAATAATAATAATAATAAGAAGAAGAAGAAGAAGAAGAAGAAGAAGAAGAAGAAGAAAAATAATGATTTAAATTTTTTTAAAATAAAAAAACAGAAAGGAGGAGAGGAAGGGAGAGGAGTGTGTGGCTTCATACCTTACCGTTATAAAACATTCTCCTAGGGGACTGAGTACAGCCGGAATTTCAGGCACAGAAATCTGCGATGACTATACACGTTCTATTATTCATTAGGTCCCTACAGGTAACAAGCTACCGTCATACCACGAGTCACAACAGTTACACATGTATTGGTCATTTACACATTCTTTCCTTCCTTTTTTCTTTCTTTCTTTCCTTATTAAATTTTCTTTCTTTCTGTCTGTCTGTCTGTCTGTCTGTCTTTCTATCTTTCTTTTTTCTTTCTTTCTTTCTTTCTTTCTTTCTTTCTTTTTTCTATCCTTCCTTCATTCAATGTTGTCCTCTTTCTTTAATTTCATCCCTATTTTTTTCTTTCCTTCGTTCCATTCTGTTCTCTTTGTTTTACATTCTTCGGTTCTTCTGTTATGGCTTATCAACACCCATCTGTCTAGTCATTCATCAATCCATCCATTGATAGATTTATCCCCTCATCCGCCCAACCTGCCTGTCATTCTTGCCCGTGTCATGTATCCTTACTGTAAAGAAGGGTCTTGGGAGTGACAGGTATAATATTAACTCCTATAAAGTAAAAACAAAGAAACAAGCCAAAACTGCCAACACAAAACAAGTTTTCAGCTGTATTTAAAAGAAAACTTACCAACAAACTAATGGAAACCATCAGTGATAGGTGACAGCCGCCGCAACAAAAATTATAGTTAGCCCAGTAAACTGTGTGAAGAAGGGACAAGGACGGCCTCAAACAGTGACACAGTATACACTTGTAGTAAAATTTTGTACAGGCTCCTTTTACTGTTGTCACATAGATTTCCATTTTTCAAAGTTGAGATGTTCCCCTTAGGAAGTAAGAATGAGTTGATGCCCGTAGCTCCCTTCAGAAGTGATAAATGTAATATCTTTTAACACTGTTCTCTTTTCTCGCCTTTGTTGACACATTGACAATTTTCTTTTACACTAAGAGTCCTACTTTAAAAATGTTATGGATAGTCTTTGACACTCCTTGAATTAAAGTTGCCTCCCTCTCTCTCTCTCTCTCTCTCTCTCTCTCTCTCTCTCTCTCTCTCTCCTCTCTCTCTCTCTCTCCTGCACTTAATTTTCCAACATGCCTGTGTTTATTGGTACATAAAACAGAAAGAATAGTGGAGGAATGTGTTAAGCTGGAACACCAGAGAGAGGCAACACCCATACATAACACAGAATACTTGGAAACCACAGAACCTTGCTTCATCTACACACCTTACAGGGTCTCTTTAGTTCTATCTAGGTTAAGTTTCTCCTAACCAGTGATTGAACACACCTGAAAGAGCCTTTATTCCACCATGTCCTCCCTATTGCACACATTGTGCTAGTGTGCTTTCCATGTCGCGTTTTCGCGTCACAGTTTGCTTTGTATGTATATAACATAAAATATATATGTTATATAAGGGTATATGACTGGCACGATGTGCTGCTGAATGGCTTGTAAATATTTTACAATAAATTTTCTTCATTCCTCTCTCTGTCTTTGTCTCTCTCTGGCATATATGAATGCGATGTATGTAGGTATGGTATGCCAGTATGAATATATGTATGTACATACATATGTGTGTATGTGTATATATTATGTTTTTATGTATAGGTATCTGGTATGCCATTGTGTATAACTGTATGGACAGTATGCCAGCATGTAGATCTGTACGTATATATATATATATATGTATATATATATGTATATATATATGTATATATATATATATATATATATATATATATATATATATATATATATATATATATATATATATATGTATGTATGTATGTATGTATGTATAATCATTTGTAGGTTTGTGCGTTTTCTTTTACCTCTCTCTCTCTGTCTCTCTCTGTCTCTCTCTCTCTCGTTCTCTCTCTCTCTCTCGTTCTCTCTCTGGTGGGATTCGGATGAAAAAAAGCACATGATTGCTTATTCTGTTATCCTCGATATAAAAGAATAAATAAATAAAATAAAATAAATCTCTCTCTCTGTCTCTCTCTCTGTCTCTCTCTGTGCTCCCCCCCCCCCCTGTTCTTGCCTTTTGCATGTCAAAAACGTGGCAGAACCATAACCCAAAGCAGCAGCATCACTCCAGCTAAACAAAACAGAATTTACCTGTCAAGACAAAAACATAAAGCCTAACGTATAAATTCTCTCTGGCTCAGCCTGGCCTTCGTTCTTTGGCAGACATGATTACCAAGGTCACATCGGTTGACACTTCATGTCGCGACCGTTATGTACGTTGCCGTCCGTTAGATGATGGAGACGACCGTTTGTTGTTGTGACAGATTTGTGTGTATGTGTGTGTGTGTGTGTGTGTGTGTGTGTGTGTGTGTGTGTGTGTGTGTGTGTGTGTGTGTGTTGTGTTGTGTTGTGTTGTGTTGTGTTGTGTTGTGTTGTGTTGTGTTGTGTGTGTGTGTGTGAGTGTGTGTATGTGCGTGTGAGTGTGTGTGCGTGCGTGTGTGACAGATTTGTGTGTGTGTGTGTGTGTGTGTGTGTGTGTGTGTGTGTGTGTGTGTGTGTGTGTGTGTGTGTGATGTGTGTGTGTGATGTGTTTGTGTGTGTGTGAATGTGTGTGTGTGCGTACATGCGTGCGTGTGTATGTGCGTGCGTGTGTATGTGTGTGCGTGTGTGTGTGTGTGTATGTGCGTGTGAGTGTGTGTGCGTGCGTGTGTGACAGATTTGTGTGTGTGTGTGTGTGTGTGTGTGTGTGTGTGTGTGTGTGTGTGTGTGTGTGTGTGTGTGTGTGTGATGTGTTTGTGTGTGTGAATGTGTGTGTGTGCGTACATGCGTGCGTGTGTATGTGCGTGCGTGCGTGCGTGCGTGTGTGTGTGTTTTTGTGTGTGTGTGTGTGTGTGTGTGTGTGTGTGTGTGTGTGTGTGTGTGAGTGATGTGTCGGGGAGGTACCCTTTGTCTCGCACAGTACACAATGTTTCGTTTATCACGAGCTTCGTGTTTGTCAGTCAGTCCCTGACAATTCAATTTGTCAGTGTCCTTTTTGTATCATTATTAAAACAGTAGGGGTGTTCCTCCGTGTGTGTGTGTGTGTGTGTGTGTGTGTGTGTGTGTGTGTGTGTGTGTGTGTGTGTGTGTGTGTGTGTGTGTGTGTGTGTGTGTGTATGTGTGTGTATGTGTGTGTATGTGCGTACGTGTGTGTGTTTGTGTGTGTGTGTGTGTGTGTGTGTGTGTGTGTGTGTGTGTGTGTGTGTGTGTGTGTAAGTGTGTGTGTGTGGGGGGGGTATGTGTGTGTGTGTGTGTGTGTGAGAGAGAGAGAGAGAGAGAGAGAGAGAGAGAGAGAGAGAGAGAGAGAGAGAGAGAGAGAGAGAGAGAGAGAGAGAGAGAGAGAGAGAGAGAGAGAGAGAGAGCAGAAACAGAGACTGATAATGGAGGAAAACAGAAAGGGAATATAATTATGGAGACCAACCCAACGCAGAAAATGACAGAGACAGATGAAAATGCGTGAAAGAAGACAATTGAAAAAAAATTTCCCCAAAGTGAAGACAAAACTGACAATCCCACATGTCTTCAACAACAACAACAACAACAACAACAACAACAACAACAACACAGCTACTGCTACCACCACAAAATACTGCCACCATCAACTACAGCAGCGCTTCGACTTTCACTCTTGTCTCACAGACACACACACGCATTCCTTCTTACCACACCTACCCCCTCGACCCCCCCCCCCCTCTCTCTCTCTCTCTCTCTCTCTCTCTCTCTCTCTCTCTCTCTCTCTCTCTCTCCTCTCTCTCTCTCTCTCTCTCTCTCTCTCTCTCTCTCTCGGGACGATACCCTAGTGGTCAGAACATTGCGCTGGCAATTTGACGACCCGGGTTCGAGTCCAGTCGAGGGATTTTTCTCCTGGAGTTAACATCAGTGCTGACTCCACTCTCCCCCAAAAGTCCTTCGGATGAGACTTCAAACCGAGGTCCGGTGTGCGAACGCACGCAGAACATCTTTCGCACACGTTAAATCCTGTTCCGCTTTTCGTAAGAGTAGGTCATCGTGTGCCGGTGGGAACAGATGACATTTACAAAACTGCATACACACGGGGACTGGATGTAAAAAAGCCCAAAAGTGCTTATTCCATTATCCTCGATATAAAAGAATAAATCAAATCTCTCCCACATTCTGTGTGTGTGTGGGTGGACGGAGGGGGGAGGGGGGGGGGGGCGCACGCGCTCCTGCGTGCGTGGGTGTGTACGTGTGTCCCTATCCGTAACTCGCTTCATTGTTCTTTTCACACTGAACAGAGTCACTGTTGTTCTTAAGAAACAATATACACTAATTTCTTTCTGTGTGCCAACTTATAATGAAGTTGTTCCCCCCTCCACCTCTCCTCTCTCTCTTCTTTTTTTGTGGTTTAAACTCAGCTTTCCGGTGCGAATGCAGGGTCTGTTGTGAGGTAATGGTTGTCTGAGTGCATTTCTAGAAGATTCTGTGGCCCATAGGGAAGAAAAGTGAGAGGGATGTGTTTGCGTAGCATGCATGACAACTCAGCACGGGTGTGACCTTGTTGGAATTTTCAGATTACCGTAATACAGACGAGAGGACTTATGGGCCTCTCCCTCTCTCTCTTCTTTCTCTCTCTCTCTCTCTCTCTCTCTCTCTCTCTCTCTCTCTCTCTCTCTCTCTCTCTCTCTCTCTCTTCTCTCTCTCTCTCTCTCTCTCTCTCTCTCTCTCTTAGGGAGGGGGTTTCTTAGCTTTATTCCCTGATCAGGGCAAGGGCCGGATGAAAAAAGTATGTAATGCTTACTCTGTAACCCTTGAAAAATAAAGATTATTCATTCATTCATTCATCTCTCTCTCTCTCTCTCTCTCTCTCTCTCTCTCTCTCTCTCTCTCTCCTCTCTCTCTCTCTCTCTCTCTCTCTCTCGTCTTGTGTGTGTGTGTGTGTGTGTGTGTGTGTGTGTGTGTGTGTGTGTGTGTGTGTGTGTGTGTGTGTGTGTGTGTGTGTGTGTGTGTGTTCTTCAATTTAACGTCTTTCCACTTAAGTGATGTTAGACAATAGGAAGGAGAGGGAAGAATGAGTAAGAATGAGCATAGAGCGTGAAAGGAGAGAGAGAGAGGAGAAAAGAGAGAGAGAGAGAGAGAGAGAGAGAGAGAGAGAGAGAGAGAGAGAGAGAGAGAGAGAGAGGAGAGGAGAGAGAGAGAGGAGAGAGAGAAGAGAGAGAGAGAGAGAAGTCAAGTCACATTCTTTTATTTCGAGGAGAATGAATAAGCACTCATAATTATGAGGAATTTCATCAATATAAAAACAAATCTAACTTACAACAACAATAATAAACCAAATAAAATCAAGACACAACAAGAACAATAACAAACAAAAGACAAGAAGCAAGGACAGAAGACAATAATAAAATAACAAAAGGGCACACACATAGAATAAGAATTAAACAATCAAATGATGATAATGATAACCCCCCCCCAGCATAACCGATAATAAGTAAGTAGTAAACAAGAAAACATAACAAAATTTTAATTATCATCCCAACATCACCTGGAGAGAGATTTGATTTGATTTGATTTATTCTTTTATATCGAGGATAATGCAATAAGCACTCTTGTGCTTTTTTTTCATCTGGTCCCCGTGCGTATGCAGTATTGTAAATGTCATCTGTTCCCACCGGCACACGATGGCCTACTCTTACGAAAAGCGGAACAGGATTTAACGTGTGCGCAAGATGTTTCGCGTGCGTTCGCACACGGGGCCTCGGTTTATAGTCTCATCCGAAGAGAGAGAGAGAGAGAGAGAGAGAGAGAGAGAGAGAGAGAGAGAGAGAGAGAGAGAGAGAGAGAGAGAGAGAGAGAGAGAGAGAGAGAGAAGAGAGAGAGAGAGAGAGACAGACAGACAGACAGACAGACAGACAGACGGGACAGAGAATCAGAGAGAGACGGACAGACAGACAGACAGACAGACAGAGAGATCTGTTTTAGTAAATCCGCACGTGGGGTGAAAGCAAAAACCACAGAAATACAAAGGACCCGATTCACGAAGTACAGGAGGGAGGGGGTGGTAGTGGTGGTGGTGGTGGTGGTGGTGGTGGGGGGGGGGGCAATATTAATGATACATCAGGGCATTTTATTCGCTGCTCCATTCCTTTCCGCCAGCCCATTTTTCACTCCCACCTGTGCTACATCATTCTCCAGAAAAAGACAGCGAGGAGAGAGAAAAAAACAACACAACTGTCCTAGACAGGAGACCTCGAGCTTGTGGAGAGTTGGTACGAGGGTGGATGATATAATGCCAACACTTCCAGTAGGGAGTTTCATGCAGTGGCTCTATCTTACTGTGTGGACGTTACCACAATGATGATATGCTGTGAATGTAAATGCTTGCGATGCTAGAGTTATATTCAGGAACTGAAAAGAAAATCAACAACCTACCAACAAACAACAACACTTGAACAACAATGCTTGAACAGCACTGACTAACAACAACAACAATGACAAACAGCAACGTGACAACAACAAACCATATCAACAGAACAACTAAGACAACAAAGACAACAACTGGATCTTGATATTTAAAAGTAGGCTAATAGGTAAAGGTAAAAGGTAAAGGTGTCCCATGACCTATGTTTTTGTAGGGGAGCGAGTAGTAGTAGTAGAAGTAGCAACAACGACAACAATTATAATAACACTAGTCTCGATAATGACAAGGATGATGACAATTATTTAACGATAGAACGGTATCAGTCTGAGTGCTATAATTATCTTGATTGAAGTCAATCTAACATTAACAAAAATGTTTATGCTGAATATGCTGAATAGCATTCTTCACATGCCACGTGACAAGCTGTAAAACGCAAGATAATGGGGTACCCTTAGGTATGTGATTTGTTTGGTTTTTTTTTTTCCGGATTACCAGCACAAGCGATCATCAAGAGTATCTTCAACGCGCATATATGATACTGGCAGACCAGCACTTCAGCTGACCTGACACATAAAAAAGACACCATCCCTCTTCTACAATTCGATGAAAAATTCTTCAATTATATTTCAGTTTTTGGTCATACGTTATAAGGGTATGTGGTTCTTGGATATCCATGAGGTTAAAGCGGTGTGCTCCCAATGTGATAGTCTAGGTTCGAGCCACTTTCGACGCACCAGTTCGAGGGGATTTTTCCCTTGGAGTGTACATCAGTATCAACTCCTTTCTCCCGAAAGTCCTTCGGATGAAACAATGAACTGAGGTCCCGTGTGTGAACGCAGCAGAACATCTTTTGCACATGTTAAAACATATTTCGCCTTTGGAAAACGCCCCGGTGGGAACGGATGACATTAAAAAAACAACAAACAGCCCCCCAAAAAAAACAACAACAACAAAACCGCATGCACACTGGTGTCGTGTATAGACATCATCCTTGAAGTCGTAATGCAGCTGCTTTCACGGTCTGGTAAAAACGGTTGCAGACGCAAAAATCTCATCACTGGCAAACCTTGGAGCTCTAGCCAGGGAACGAAAAACAAAATGTAGCCTAAATCCGAGACTGTCCTTCCCATTCCTTTCAAAATCCAGAGTGAGCGATGTGCATGTTATTTTACAGGATTAAGGATGATAAATCGAGGTCTCGTTGGCAAGTGGCAAGGATTTAGGACACAACAAAGAACCTGTCAGCAACGCTGACAAAAGTTGTCCTCAGGAAAATTTCTACAGTAAAGTATACTTTTTTCTTCGTTGATAAACGCGTGCTCGCCTGCTCACACGCACGCAACGCACTCACGCACGTGCATGCATGCATACACACACACATACACACATACGGGGGGTGGGATAGCCTAGTGGTCAGAACATTGCGCTCGCAATTTGATGAACTGGGTTCGATTCCCGTACGAAGAGATTTTTCCCCTGGAGTTAACATCAGTGCTAACTCCACTCTCCCCCAAAAGTCCTTCGGATGAGACTTTAAACCGAGGCCCCGTGTGCGAATAGAACGCACGCAGAATATCTTGTGCACACGTTAAATCCTGTTCCGCTCTTCGTAAGAGTAGGCCATCGTGTGTCGGTTGGAACAGATGACATTTACAAAACTGCATACACACGGGGACTGGATGTAAAAAAAAACACACGAATGCTTATTTCATTATCCTCGATATAAAGAACAGAGAAATAAATAAATAAATCAATAAATAAAAATAAATAACACAATGGGAAACGCACTTGGGGACGTGTGGTGTCGTTAAATGGTTTTCTTGTCACTAACTGGATTAAGCTGTATGTAGCTTGATGCCTTTTCCCCTGCTGTATCGTTGTGTGCATTGTGTGTGCATTATGCATTGAATATGCAATGTCTAAACCAACTGGATTAATTAAGGCCATTAACTGCGGGAACCTGGTCCAAACGTAACTTGAAATCATTTTTAAACCAACGAGCACACCATTTTCTATCAAAACACACGAAAACATAATACAAAATAGTGGCAATAAAAAGATATTACATAGATAACTTCTAATGCACGTAGCACACCGTTTTATATTAGCACACATGAAAGCACGACCCAAAATAATGCCAATAAAAAGATATTACATAGACAAAAACTTAATCGAGTTTACGAACAACACCAACGAGTAG
>CM060322.1:43021853-43039353 GCA_030674155.1 Stramonita haemastoma | reverse complement strand
CTACTACATACACTGTACATATTTTTGTCATCCCCATACTATCAGCCATAACCAACCTTCTTTTCCACAGGCTATAGACAAGACATATGGTGTATCCAAGACTTTACGTGTGTTTTGCTCACAAAATCATGCTTTCGTGACTCAAAATCAAGGACTTACATGGGAACCAACGCCGTTTGTAGGATTAAATAAATCTTTTCAATGACAATGTCAAAAGTTTATTGTGATGAGCAAGATTAAAAAATCTTTTCAATGGTAGAGTAGAGTGGGCAACTTGAACCTGTTTTTCTCCACAAACGGCTGAAATCACAAGGCCCATACTGCTTCTAACCACCGAGCTCTTATGGCCCTTGTGACTGATCTATGAGTCACCTGTAATAATCAATATTTTTCTTTGGTACACACACAACACACCACACACACACACACACACACACACACACACACACACACACACACACACACTCAATCTCTACTAAAATAAGTCAACTGCTTCATCAATCAGTCATTCAAGTCTATCATCATCAGTGAAGCCTTCCAATTTCTGTGGCTAGTCTCAATGACACAGACACACACACACACAACTGAATGAAAATACAAACACAGAGACTCACTTTACTTACAAGGATAACAAACTGAAAGCAAACAAACAACAAAAAACCGAAAATAAAACGCCACCCCAATTAACAGTCTCTCTCTCTCTCTCTCCTCCTCTCTCTCTCTCTCTCCTCTGTGCTGACAGAAAAACGTCACTCCTGTACAACCAATGAATGGTTAACAATCTTTTAGAGAAAATTTCACACCTGTACAACAGCCTACCAAAGTTTTAACAATCTTAATTACTATTTCACATCAAATCCCAAGAAAAAGTGGATGTGCAAAAAAAACCCCAAAAAAACCCCCAGACAAAACTCATGCTTGTAAACCATGCCACAGTCATTCTGTCAAATCCATGTACACACACAAAAAAAACTGTACAGTTGCATGGACACACACATATGTATATACATTATATTTATGCTTGATTACAAAGATGAGAACAACAGGACAAAAAGAAAGTAAGTCATGGGTCTCTTTTTGCTCTTTGGTTGTCATCATTTCAGCTGTGAACTCAATTAGCTATCACACTGTTTTGTGTCTCACATGTATACAAAAAATGTCTCCAATCAATTTTTGTTATCACATAATGTTGATCTTACTCATGTTGTTATCTCCATGAATACCGGTGTGTGTGTGTGTGTGTGTGTGTGTGTGTGTGTGTGTGTGTGTGTGTGTGTGTGTGTGTGTGTGTGTGTGTGTGTGTGTGTGTGTTTGTGCAGGGTCAATAAAGGTCAAACTTAACACCTCCAATTCCCTTCAAATATCCAACGCTGCCAACCTTGAAAAAAAAAAAAAGACACTGCATACAAAGTACCTTGATCATTTCATTTCTCGAAGTAAAAAAAAACAACAAGGCCAGTACAGTAACAAAAAAAAGCACTCAGTTTTTATGATATTCTCTTGTGTAATTCATACACACATAGATTTTGATTGATGCTTGCTGTAAGGCTGAATCATTTATTTTCATCAATACTACTGTATACAGGTAGGTAAAAAGGTAAAGGTGTCTCATAACCCATGTGGTCGTAGGGGAGCAAGGCGTCACAGACCTCAGCTTCTCTAGGAGCCAGCATGTTGAGAGCCGTGCCCATCTCCTCTCCCTCACTGCTTTACCTTCCCTGACCCTATAGAGAGCAGGTACCCACTTACAGCTGGGTGAACTGCACTGAAGCCAAGGCGCGCAAACAGTCATCCATCCACTTGGTAACCACGCTCGTTGCTGCTTGACCTTGGCTTGGTAAAGCAAGTGCTCTGACCACTGAGCTATCCTGTCCCCACTGTATACAGCCAAGTAAAAAATGAGCACCATGTTAGGGCCGACACCATAACTGAGACAAACATTCATGTCAAATCCAAATATCAATGACCAGGAGCCAACACACTGGACATACCAACAAAACGATCAGTCTGGAAATGTGAGGGACTCCTGAACATGGAAAATAAAGCATCATCTACTCGAAAACTGGGCCTCCTCTTCTTAAAAACCAGGCCTCTTCTACTTGAAAACTGGGCCTCTTTTTCTTGAAAACTGGGCCTCTTTTTCTTGAAAACTGGGCCTCTTTTTCTTGAAAACTAGGCCTCTTCTTCTTGAAAACTAGGCCTCTTCTTCTTAACAATGGAGCATACTCTACTGAAGCAAATTGCAAGTAAAGCTTAGCTATGCCCCGGTGTGGTGGCTATTGTTATTATTATGTGCATCTACCATACATTATTTTTGGTCATCTTGTCATGCAGCATACTCTCTCTTCAGAGGATGTTATATGCTTGCTCAGCAAAGTGACCACAGTTAAGTTGTGTGGGACCTACGGACAAAAAAAACAGTCCCATGGTTTGGGAAACAAAAATTAAAAAAAAAAAAGTCAGTAGTTTGGTGGTTCAGAATACATCTCAGATCTGTCTAAAACATAAAGAGATGTACAGATCTAATCCTGTTGGAGCTGGCCTATACACCTCCACGCATTTCACATGACTATGAGACCATGTGTAAAGGAACCCACAGTAATAAGAACAGCTGTTTTGGGAATAATTCCTATCAACACTCCACCCCCCCCAAAAAAAAACAACCCCAACAACAATAACAAAAGACAACAACAAAAACCAAACCCCAAAACAAATACAAAAAAAAAGCAAACAAAAGTATCCAAAACACACACGCACGCAAGCATGCACACACACACACACACACACAAACCCCAAAAAGCTAACAAACCAACCCAAACAAGCATTCACATTTTGGCAAATGGACAATAAAATGCAGAGACAATGAAAAAAGAAAATTGTGGCGCCATTTTGGCTATGCTTTCTTTTTTCCCTCCAGGGAGAAAAACCTGACAGTACATATAGAGATGGGATGACTACAAAGTTGTACGTACAAATTAAACACTCATCCTGCAGAGAGAATTAGACCTCATTATCACCATCACAATATAAAAGTGTTAACTTCAAAATACTCTCTCAGGGATAATCTGACTTGCAAATGTCATAATCACACATGAAACATAAAAACCACCACTTAAAAAAAAACCAACACACAAAGAAAAGAAACAAAAAAGACACCCCCCCCCAAACCCCCACCCAACAAACCCACAACAAACCCAAAAAACAAAGACAACCACCCCGCCACCCCCTCCCCAAACAAACAAAAAAACCGCCCCCCCCCCCCCCCCCCCCCCCCCACGAAAATTTTTATTTAGTTACATGACACACATTCAGGGATCATGGTTATTATGACAAGCTTTCCAAAAGCCAACCATGTCATATTATACATACCAGATCATAGTTATTATGGCAAATGTTGCAAGAAACCATGACGTGTCAAAGTCGCATACAGTTAACATTTATCACCATTATTATGGCTAACACATCATATTCAAAAGAGATAAGGAAAAAAATTCAATGTACAGTTTCTGCTGGCATTATTTCAGCCCAAAAGAGTTGAGAGTCAAATCAAGCTGATTCAATATGCATTGAAGGGGGGGAGGGGATGGGGGGGGAAGAGACATAAACTTCAGATATTTTCTTCAAAACTTCAATGTCCCAGGAAAAAAAAAATTAACTTGAGCAGCACACATGTGCCAAACAATCCAAAAGGTCCAACAATGAAAACATTATGCACATTTCAGTCAATATTGTCACCACGTGCTGAAGAGAATGTACATTATGCTGTTGTGCATAACAGCCCCAAAAAGCGTTTGTCCAAAAAAAAATCAATTGTTCAAAAATGAAGCGACAAGATGCGAGAGCAAGTCCATTGAAAAAGCCATTACTTTTCCCACACTTTAGTCAAATATATACGCTTTTCACTGGCATGCTGATTGGTCATACATCTTTCATTCAAGGGAAAAAAAACAACAACACCAAACCAATGAATTAGAAATATTCCACAAACATTATGTGCATAATGTACATACATACTGGCCTTATATCAAAATAAAGTTTTCATTTTCAATTATACAAAGAAAAAGAAGAGGACAAAAAAAAAAAATTACTGAGGAAAAGGTTCTGAATCATTCTTTCACTTAATTCCAAATATAGACAGGGTAAACCCATGAGAAGAGCATGCACTGAATATCATCTGTAATTCTATAAACTATGAAGTAAAGACTTCTTTCCTTCCTGATAAGCCATTCAATGTCATTGTAAAAAAAACTGGAAGCATTATTCAGAGCAAATTCACAAAAAGTATTTTATGCTAAAAAAAATACATTTTTCGTTGTCTAAAGGAATCTTTCTATTTACTTTGGTTGATAGCTCAGATGTCTGTAATCAAAACATTGCATGAAAAAATGTCCCCCCCCCAAAAAAAAAAACCAACAAAAAAACCTCACCCCCCCCCCCCCCCCCCGAAAAAACAAACAAAAAAACAAAAAAATCAACACACCACCCAAACACAACTCCAAACTTGTCTAAAAGAAAAAAGCCAGCCAGCTGACTCCATCAAAAATATTGCATGATTATTCCCCCCTTCCCCCCCCAACAACAAAAAATCTTATCTTAAAAACAAAGTCAAAGAAACACATCTGGAGTGTTCAGTGATGATTATGTCCTTGCTGTAGCGCTGAAGTGTATACAGCATCACCCCCAGCGAGCTGTCCCATTGCTGAGGCGATCAGAAGGTTAATCCTAAAAAGGTTAAAGGTAAAGGTGTCCCATAACTTATGTGGTCGTAGGGAGTGAGGCGTCAGAGACCTCAGCTTCCCTAGGGGCCAGCATATTGAGGGCGGCGCCCATCTCCTCTCCCTCGCTACTTTACCTTCCCTGACCCTAAAGAGGGCAGGTACCCATTTACAGCCTGGGTGAAATGGGAGACTGTACTGAAGTCAAGGCGTACAAATGGTCACCCATCCAATTGGTAACCATGCTCGATGCCACTTAACCTTAGCTTGGAGAAAGCGAGTGCTCTAAACACTAAGCTATGATATCCTGTCCCCATTAATATCTGATATCAGAGTTAAATATGAACATTTAATGGGTAAATTCAGAGGACAGGCACAACTTGTGTGACTGTTCTGATATAAACTAGCTAATAAATGAAATTTATACAGATATGAGCAAAAAGCCTCTGAATGTTCTTATAATAGTACTGTGAAACAGCCATTTGGTACCTTTATTTTAATTAAAAGCAGCAGGGAAAGTCAAGTATTGGGTCATAAAAAAGCATTTGTAGAAAAAGAATATTTCATAATACCTATTTTTAGTAGAAATTTGACAGACACTGTGAATATCTGATAATGATAACTATGATAACGATAATGGATAATTGAATAGTGCATACCTTCACAGCACTTGTATTCAAATGTGATGTCTTCTTGGAATTCTCTTTCATGAACTGACAAAAATTATGGCAAGGAAAGAGGAACTGACAAAAATTATGGCAAGGAAAGAAGAACTTAAAAAAAAAAGAAAAAGATCATAGCTTGTCTACATGGTTTAAGATGATCAATATCAACACATAATTTATCAATATGTATATTTTCTACCACTACTTTCACCACTAAAGCCTAAAAAAATATGAATTAAAACAGTAGCGAAGAAGATGCCAGTAAGAATTGCAATATGACGTCAGTTAATAAATAACAAACAAAAAAACCCAACAACAAACAAACGAAAAAGCTCCTTTGCCCCACCCCCTTGAAACCTTTACAAAAGAAATTTGTCTCGCTATTTTAATTCGATCACAAACAACAACAACAACAAAACAGCAACAAAACCTCTATGTGTAGACATTTGCATAAAAATGTCTGCAAAACATTTGGAATCCTTCAGTATTTTCAATGAAATATGAGGAGGCATTCGATCTACTCTTTCAGAAATGATGATACAAAAGACTTTCCAGTATGTTTTTAAGGGATGGATGTGTCTTAATAGTTTCTTCTTCTTGTTGGTTTTTTTTTTGTTTCTGATACTTCAGATGACAAATGAGAGTACAAAAAATCTTCACACAATCTAATGGGCTTGGCATGGCATAAATGCAACTTGCACAAGAGCTACACAAATCATGGATCTATCATTGACTACTCCATGGTGATAAGATAGGTGACGACAAGATCAACGACTACAATGTCATCAACTAACATCTACTGTATTGTCAAAATGTTCTGCGTTGTGAGTTTTTGATAAGACAAGCAGAAATGAGATCCATGAATGTATTTTTAGAGATGAGAGTTCAAAATTATGGATCAAAATAACACACATGGAATACAGGTCACTGGAATGACAGAGTTGCCCTTTGTGTGAATAAAACAAAGTAAACAAACGAAACAACAAGAAACATAAAACAACCTCCCCTCCCCCCCCCCTCCAAAAAAAAAAAGAGCCAATACACCACAGTAATAGTGATTCCCATACAATAATGCTCAGATGAAGATCTTACAAAAAGATATACCCATTCAGTGGTGACTGTTGTTCTTCATGATCAAGTAGCTAAGAATACAAAGATTTCAGAAAACAGAAGCGAATGAACAGAGTATACATGCACACACACACGCACACACACACTTCATCAAGACTAACACACAAACACACACACACTCACACACACATTTCATCAAGGCTAACAGTCAAAGATAAAACAACTGCCAGCAACATTAGAATATCAACAAGAAAATTCATCATATAAGCTGTATGCCACACACAAATTATACAATATCTTCAGAGCTGGGAAGATAAGGCTGTGCATCGAGTATTACACAGCTGCTTGTCATGTAAGCATTACATTTATACAATACCTAGAGCAGTGCATAAAGGATTATTTAAGGCACAACAAAACTGCCTGGAGAAGTTAAAAAAACAACAACAAAAATCCAACAACACGACATTGTGCTGCTTAACTGGATAATGTACAAATACCTATTAAATATGTCACAATCTCTACTAAAATCCACCATTTTATTCATATCTTAGATCTCAAAGGAAAGGAAATTACCAGTTACAATTTCTTCATAGCACCAGACCTCCATGAGCAGGGTTTTTTTTTTTTTTACTTCTCCAACAAAATGTTGCGTGATTCTTTACAGTATATGTGTGTTAAGACACTAGTTTTATACAAATGTTTTGATTACTTGTAGAAGGTTTAAAGCTCAACTTTGTTTCTTTTTTTTTTAAAAAAAGAAAAGGCATGGTAAGATTTTCATGCAAACTGTACATACATATAATTTCCACTGATTTATTGAGAGAAAAATTCCATCGCTAGGAAAAGGCAGGGGAATTCACTAAGCAAAGAAATAACAGAAATGTATACCGGATTAAAGTAAAAAAAAAACAAACAACAACAACAACAAAACCCCCCAACAAAAACCAACAAACCAAACCCCCCCCCCCCCTCCCCCGAAACCAGAACAACTAACAAATAACCATAAAGAACAATATTACCAATACACAAACTGAATGCTGCAGCAATGACAGATCTCCTGACTACATGGTTAACTCTTGTATTTCATGTTGCCTCCCACACACAGCTTGACTTCACCCTTGAACTTCTTGAGAAGCTGTTGGAGGTACACACACAACACACAAACACCACACACACACATGCCATCTCCCCACCCACCACCCAACCATCTGAATCAAACAAAACAATTCACAAAAAAACAACAAAAAGCAAAATAAAAACACCCACTCATCCACCACCAAATGCAAACCAAAGGTCCCACAAGAAAATGTTGCTGTTGCCACATACAACAATAGCTGTAGGACATAGGAATGCTACAAATTACTCTTTAATTGATTATATATTTATATTATATATTATAATATATATATAATAAAAATTATACTCTATATTATATATATATATATATATATATTTATATATATATATATATATATATATAAAAAACCATTTTCTATGTTTCTCTTTGGTAATGCTTTCACATAAAACTGCCATTTTGGGGACTAGAAATGTAATTCTCTACAGCCATAGTACAGAACCTCCAGGAAAAGCCTAAAGTCCATTAAGTTTAAGATTAAAAATTTGGTGATCTAATTAGCAGTGATATCTAGCAGTCTAATAATCAATGATTCTGGCTTAGGTTAATTCCTCCCCTCCCCTCCTTGCATAGTAAAGTAGGGATTTTTTTAAAAATCCATATTGTCAAATACACTAAGATAAAGAAAGATCACCAGACAAATAATCAATCATCAAACATAAAATAACTACAACAACCGTTAACAGTACTAAAATAACACATTAACTTTCAAGAAGTGGAACACAGAAAATAAGCAACAAACCTTTTCCCAAACAACTCGCAACAAAAATAAACAAACATTCACAACAGTGTTTACAAAGTACTCACAGAAGTCTTCAGTATCAAGACTAAACAATAATCTGATAAACAGATAACAACAACAATAACAACAAAACCGAACAAAATCAACAGTATTTGAGTTTGCCTAGGAGACAAAGAGCAAAAACAGAACAGCCACAACAAAAACTCAGCAACACAACCACCACCAACACCAACGACAACGATAACACTAACAGCAACAACCCCAACACCATCAGCAAATGAAGAAGAAAGGGCAGGAACAACAAGTGTGTCAAACTAAAGAATACTCTTTTTAACAATAACCATTATACTTTCCAAACACCCAGCACACTAAGCAAGCTTGGAAGTTAAGGTAATACAATTCAAGCAGCAAACATATTTGTAATGTCAATTACCTAAATCAATTTACATAAACAATAACAATGTTCTGAATAAACAAACCTTAAAATCAAACAGAAAAAAAAACACACAACAAACAAAACAACAACAGGCCAAAAAAAAAAAAAAAAAAATCTGGAATAGTAAACAACTAACATGGAGTCCTTTTAAGGTAATGTTCAAAATAAGTACATTTTCCTCGTCTTTTTATTTCCTTTCTTAATTTTCCTGATATTTTAAAGTTGATCTTCGTTTTCTTTCCATGAATGATAAAGTTAATGCTTACAAATGATCCCAATCAAAATGAAAAATTGATGACTACAAAATGAAAAGAAAAAGAGAAAGACACATCGAAATAAAATATCTATTTCTGGTCTATTCTCTCATTTGTGCTGTTTATAGACTATGATGACTACAGAGGCCATTTCCTTACTGTACATAGAAAAAAAAAGTTGTGTGTGAAAATGTACACGTGCAGTGTGCACAAGCACTTTTGTGCTAGTAAAGGAGCCATTGTTTAAGAGAGTACTTTAGCAGAAATATACAAATCAAATTACCAACAACAAAAATCCACACAGAAGCGAACAAATGTGACATAACCAACAGCACCTATGTAGAGTTGATCAACTAAGACATAGAACACAAACTCAAGCATTTCTTTATTTCTTACCATAAAGACCATAGACAAGAAAAATTAAGAAACCATTAATTAAAGGTGTGCACTTGACTCTCTCCATTACAGATCTCCAGTCATGCTTGGTCTCGAAACGCCAGTATGTGTCAGGATTAGGGTTCAAAACTCGTGAGACAGTTTAAAGCTTTAGACAGCGGAACCTCAGACAACGATACACTCGTGCCTTAGTTTATACATACATACATACAGATCTAGACCATTCTATACAGTTTTTTCTGCATTGTTTGGCATCTCATTCTGCATTGTTCTTTCATTTTATTTTATAAAATTTAGTTTAGCTTTAGTTTAAACATACATACATACAGATCTACACCTTTCTACACGCATTCTCTGCATTGTTTGGCATCTCATTCTGCATTGTTCTGCATTCCACTTTCAACAATCCTGCTTTCACTACAGTGTAACGGTTCTGGTCTGCATTCTCTGTGTAATAGTTTGCATTCACTCTGTAAGTACTACTGCATTGCATTCACTCTGAACTGGCCTGCATTTAATCCGCACTACATTGCATCCCTTCTGAACTGGTTTGCATCTAATCCCTACTAGTTTTCATTCGCTCTGCACTAGTTTGCAGTCACTATGTAATTAGTTTTCAGTCACTCTGGACTAGTTTGCAGTCACTATGTAATTAGTTTTCAGTCACTCTGGACTAGTTTGCAATCACTATGTACTGGTTTCCATTCACAATGCATTTGTTTGCATTCACTATGCATAAGTTGGCATCCATTCTGCACTAGTTTGCATTCACTATGCACTACTTGCAATCACACTGCATTAGTTTGCATTCATTATGCACAGGTTTGTTTTCATTATTAGTTTGCATTCACTATGTACTAGTTTGCACTCACTATGCATCAGTTTGCAATAACTCTGTGCTAGTTTGCATTCACTAGGCTTTGGTTTGCACGCACTATGTACTACTTCGCATTCACTATACATCAGTTTGCAATATGCACTACTTTGCACTAGCTCTGTACTAGTTTGCATTCATTATGTACTACTTTGCACTAGCTATGTACTAGATTGCATTAACTCTGAACTAGTTTGCATTCATTACGCACTAGTTTGCATTCACTATGCATCAGTTTGCATTGTCTCTGCATTGCTTTACATTCACTCTGCACTATTGCATTTACTGCTTACTGGTTTGCATTTCACTCTGCACTATTGCATTTACTGCTTACTGGTTTGCATTTCACTCTATACTATTTTGTCTTCATACTCCACAACTTTGCACTCACTGCGCAATTTACAATCGCTCTCTATACCATATTGCACTCACACCAGACTCGTGTCCATTCGCTGCCATATTCGTTTGCATTCATTCTGCAATAGTTTGCATTCGTTACATACTGGTTTGCATTCCCTTTGCATCGACTGGAATTATGCTATATCATTTTGCATTTACACTGCATTTTTTTGGCATGCATTAACCTGCATTCACTGTGCACTGAGTTGTATTCATTTTGCAATCATTTTATTCAACACAGTCAACTCCCTCTGCTCTAACTGGCATTCAGGTTGAACTACTGAGCATTTATTGTACAAGAGTTAAGTGATTTGCTAAGTGGTCTGGTGTCTACGCCCTGTGTTGATTGATGCTTATGTGTTTACTGAGGAATCGCATTCTTTACCAAGTACTTGTCTCTCTGAAGCTGCCTTTTTAAAAAAAAACAAACAAACAAAAAAAAACTGTTTTGCGCTCGTCACCTTTCATTATGTTCAGTCTAATATGCAGTGTTTTGTGTGTGTGTGGTGTGTGTGTGTGTGTGTGTGTGTGTGTGTGTGTGTGTGTGTGTGTGTGTGTGTGTGTGTGTGTGTTATTCTTTTTTTAAACAAAGTATTATGTTATGCAAACAACTTTAACCAACACTGTTTTCTTTCAGCTACTGTAAATATTTCTTTTTTTTAAAAAAAAAAGGGAAAATCCAACAAACAAACAAACAAAAAAATCAAACAAATCAATAAAACATATAAACAACCCAACACCTGTAAATAATTTTTAAACATCATCTGCATTATGCTGCACATATTCTGCATAGACAGTATCAATCTGTAATACTTTTTGCCGATGACACAATTTAGTTTTACTGATGAACTTTAATGTTAAGTACTAAAAACATCATCTATCAGGCAACTGTGTACCCTATGGGTGCTATCCCCACAAAACCTGGATCTACGTTTGCACCCAGCAGAAAGTTTTAGGGCCATGGGTCTCTTGGCACTACAGCACATTAAGAAGTTGCATAGATTCTTCCAAAAGGGTCAGTATTTACTGCTTTCTGACCAAACTGTTCCCCTGAACTAGACAGAGCTCCTAGTCTTTATTTTTATTTATTGATTTATTCATTTATTCTTTTATTTCAAGGGTAATGGAATAAGCACTCATGTGCGTTTTTAACATCCAGTCCCCGCATGTACGCTGTTTTGTAAATTTTATCAACCGTTCCCTCCAGCACAAAATGTCCTACTCTTCTGAAAAACGGAACAAGTTTCAATTGTGTGCGCAAGATGGTCTGTAGTCTCTTACAGTGAGAAGGGTTGTACACTTATAACCGGCCTGCAGGAGCTCAAAGTTCTACACATGACTTCATTATCAAGTATCATGTGAGGAGCAACTCCAATAGAATGCATTTTGTTGTGAAAATGTATCTCTTACACAATCATACAAATGACTTTGCTATCAAGTATCATGTGAGGAGCAACTCCAATAGAACGCATTTTGTTGTGAAAATGTATCTCTTACACAATCATACAAATGACTTTGCTATCAAGTATGTGGTCAGCAACTCCAATAGATAGCATGTTCTTGTGAAAATGTATAGATCTCTTACCCCTCTTTCCAAACCCCCAAAATGTTACATCCTGAGCTTTCATAAACTTGGTTTTAGATTGCTTTGTTCTATATATTGTTCTCTGAGTGGCATATGATTTTTGCATTTACTTGACTCACAGCAGAAACTGCGGATTTTTTCTTTACGGGTTGCCTGCTATACAGCAACCAACCATCTCCTAACCCTTCCCTAAGTAGCACCCACAACTAGGTTACAGATGCATATATATAAATGTGCTCAGTGTACATGTACAGGAAAAGAGGGGTTACCTCCTTAAAGTAGGGATAGTGTTAGGCATTCCCATTCATGTGATTTTCTGTTCATGATCTTATTTTAGGACAAAAAAATGTTTTGCTAGTGGTTTTCTTCCTTTCCTTTTGTGTAACTATTGATAGAAAATAGTTTAAAATAAATATGATGTGATACCACACATATTGAACACAATCTTATCTGATACAGCAAATGCTTACAAATGTAGTAAAAAAAATAATACAAACTGGCATATATAAACAAAATGTAACACACATGCATGTAATGAAAAAAACCCCAAACCAAACCCCAAAAAGCAAAATCAAAACAAAAAGAAAGCAAAACAAAACAACAAAAAAATCAAAGGAAGACAGAAATTAAGGCTTTTTCAATGCCTGATAGAATATAATAATCTGCCAAGAAAAGCAAAAGAGTACAGAGCAGAAATGTTTATCAGAAAAATACTGGCACTTTAATCTTAATTATTGCTGCATCGAACAACAAGAAATTTATTAAAAAAAAAAACACCAAAAAAAACTAGCAGCAACCATTAACCAAAACTGTAGTTCCAGAAAAAAAAAGAATCTGGAGGTAGAGAAAAGGCGAGAAAGATGGGGAAGGGGAAATCAATAGTTCTGTAAAATACACAAAATCTACACCGAGCAATTTCTGAAATCTATTATCGTTTCAGTGCAATAACCAATACCATGGGATGAAGGGAAATAAGAAAACTGCCATCTAATCTCTCTCTAATATCAGCCTCAAATTACCGTGCACTGATTTGCTCACAAAAATATCAATGTCATCCTGAAAAAAGGGACACAACCTTAAGTCTTACTGCCCAAACTTCAAACCCCTCATCTCAACACTCAAACTGACGTTTTGGCATAAATCAACCATGTACATGGCCAATGTTTTTCTACCAATAATTTTTCTTTCTGAACAAACTAAAACAGCCCCTTTCTTTAAGTTTTTTGTCTGTTTGTTTGTTTTTAACAATATATCACTATTATCCATATCACAACACTATCAAAAACTGAAAACTGTTAGCCAAGCCATGTTGACCACAATGAATATCCCTACTTCTCTCTCTATATATTTATATATTAATCTTCAAGTTGCTTACGATTTACAAAATAAAAATGTTTCCTGCACACCAATGTGTATAATAGTCAATTGCCTCTTTCAGATTTTGATGGCCATTATTACCAGCTGTCACCTCCATCTAAGTCTTCTCAACCTAATCATGGAATGAAGCCATCAGTGGTTACTGACCAGTGATGTTTTAAGTTTACTTGTAAATTTATGCTTTTCATAATTCGATGCACTTCATAATTCAAACTGTGCAATTTAGTTAACCACACAGCAAAGTTCATTTTTAAACAAAATGCACATTGCTCTTCCATTTATAAAATTTAAAGAAAAAATTCCCCAAACCTAACATGGTTATCAAAATACTGTGCATATCTTATCCGGGCTACAATGTTGAAATAATTCATTTTTTATAGCTCTAATTTTGGGATTTTTAACCAAAAAAAACAACCCCACTTGTGCCATCTTTCATTTAAAGTCTCTTGAAGATCTCCTCACATGCCATTCATAATGGCAGATTCAACGCTGTACAGTACCAAACAAGTTGCATGCAATAAACCAGAACTTTTTCTCAAAAATGATCAAATTCATCCAAACAAGGTCTCTCATCATATCATAGGCAGACAACAAACTTCATCATGAATACAATTCCAAGACCATACGGCATAGCCAATCGTGTAAAACAATACTGTCGAAGACAAGAAAAGAGGAGTATATCATATATAGAGAGTAAAAAACCTGGGGTCCAAAAACAGAGCAAAGCTGGAAGAACCAGGAAAAGGTAAATATATACGATGTTGTGTCTCCATGGCCATGAGTTGGAACTGGGGCCACTGAGCAACGATCAGAATGGCACTGGCACTGCTGCTGCACTCAGCAAGCTTCGTTTCCTTTTGTGTTGCAACTGTTCTCCAACTGTCACTGCAGGCAGACAGGCAGAGAGAGATGGGGAAGGGGTGGCCCTTGTTTTCTGCAAAAGCCCAAACAAGAAAATACTCCAAGTTTCAATTTGAATATTGAAATGTTACATTTTCAAAAATGACCCTGGAGGTCAAGACATATGTTTGGTGCAAGAAAGCTAGGATTTAACCTGTTGATGTTGCTAAAAAGCAATATCACTCTGTCTTTTAACTAATAAGAGTGTATTTGATCATCTATGCAAATTTATATATTGCTTTCAGTTAATGCATGCAAGTGCACATGTGCTTGCATGTGCGTGCATGTGTGTGCATTTATTTTATTATTTTTCAAAAATTTATCTACTTATTCTTTATATCAAGGATAATGGAATAATCACTTGTGTATTTTTTTAAATCCAGTTCCCATGAATTTGTGGATTTGTAAATTTGTCATCTGTTCCCATGTGTGTGTGTGTGTGTGTGTGAGTGTGGTGTGTGTGTGTGTGTGTGTGTGTGTGTGTGTGTGTGTGTGTGTGTGTTTGCACGTTTGGTAGCACTCTGAACGGAAATCACTTGGAGCTTCTGTTTATAAAAGAGTCATAAATTATCAATCATTCTTATGCTCATGTACAGATACATGAAAGCTTATAAATGCATCGCTGAAAGCTGTTTACAGCTCAGCTGACCACAAAGGTCATTGCCAGGGCTAACTGTGTCAATAAAAAAAACAACAAAACTGCATTGCCTTTAGAAAGTAAGAAAGCAAATTTTGCCCATGAAATGCATGCTCCAAAACTGCTTGCTTGCACACACAAACACACACACACACACACACAC
Organism: Stramonita haemastoma; assembly: GCA_030674155.1. NCBI lineage: Eukaryota > Metazoa > Mollusca > Gastropoda > Neogastropoda > Muricidae > Stramonita > Stramonita haemastoma. The sequence continues at coordinate 43,024,004 of CM060322.1, read as the reverse complement.
ACACACACACACACACCACACACCCACCACACACACCCACCCACCCACCCAAATTCCAAACACACACACATATACACGCGATACAGAAAACGCTACCTATCCAAACTCATTCACCCTCTGAAAACCGATCACTAAAAAAAAAAACCCAACTGAATCACTTACAAACATAACTTGAAAACCTCTGCTGTGGATAGGAGGACTAGGAGTGGGAGCGAGTCAGCCAGCCAGTCCCATCACCAGTCAGTGCTGTCGTCCTTGTTCCAACACCGTTTCTGGGCCTGCAGCATCTTGCTGCTCATCTCCCCATGCGAGGGAGGCGCCACCCCGTGGGCCACAAAAATGTACAAGAAATTGCAGACGCGAAGCCCGCTACTGACAGGGTGAAGCGACCGCTCAGCTTGGGCGCCACGCCCAGGCGGTCCATCAAAATCCCGATGTAGGCGTCCTCGTTGGGGATGGGCTTCACGTACTTGCTCTCCTCCACGCCTGGGAGAAGATCGAAGGAGAGGATGTAGCCGCTCCCGCTGGCGTACATGGGGTAGTAGTCCGGGAGGTAGTCTTCGGGCGACACCGACCACTTCTCGTTGGGCCGGCGGATGACTTTCAGCTTCTCCTTCTTGACCACCATGCCTCCAGCGTACAGCTTGGAGGTCTGCGTGTTGTGGTGGAGCAGGAACTGCTGCAACAGGACCGTGTTGGCGAAGCAGTCGTCGTCCGTCTTCAGCAGGTAGGGGGCCTGGCACCGCGACAGGACCCACGACATGCCATGCATCACCTTGTGCGTCAGGTTGCGGTACGAGTCCAGGTACCCGCCACGGAGCAGGTCCCCATGCCGCCGACTCTCCTCCTCCAGCCTGGAGGAGACGGCGGTGTCGTTGGTCTGCCCCACCAGGAACACGCACTGCCAGCGAATCTGTCCTGGACGGGCAAGGTAGGGCTGCACCAGGTGTCGCGAATCGCCGTCCTGTGCTCGAAGTGATCGGGGGACGACGTGACGAGGACGATGAACAGCGACGCACGCCGACAGACCACCGAGTCTGACGCGTCATCGTGTAACTCAGCCAGGTCCCAAAACTGCTGACGACGGTGGTGATGCGCCAGAATGACAGACGCGACGAGGAATTTCCCACTCCCTGCGTCTCGACCGTGAAACCTCAGCCTGCGTCTGGCATAGTCACCACCACCACCACAGGAACACCATGACCCCCAACTCTTTCACCCCGGAATCTCTCTGGAACGGATGCTCCACCGACACCAGCACGAAGGTGTAGTGACGAAAAAGACGACGAGCAGGATGAAGACGGTCCAGATGCTGGTGGTGAGGAGAATGCGACGTGAGGCAGACGACAGGCCTCTGGGCGCCGTGGCTTTGGGCTCCAGGTACACGCTGAGAGGACGCGAGACGCCGCCCTGGAACTGGGGGGGGCCTGTTGCGGGGGCGGAAGAAAAGTCGCTTTGAGGGAGGACCACGGGGTCACAGACTGCATGGCTGCTGTGTCACAACCGTGTCACATTCTTCACCCTTTCCTTCCGAGGCAGTGGTGGTCCTTACATCTGCCAACAAAAAATAAGATATCATTAATGTTTTTGTTTTTGGGAGGGGATGTCATTTCTGTTCACCTTCACCCTTTCCAAGGTAGTGGTCCCTACACCTTGCCAACAAAAAATAAAATAATAATTTCTTTTTTTTTTGGAGGGAGGGTGGGGGATGGGGTGGGGTGTTGGATGTTAGTGCTTTGGGCCCTTGGTTCCCTGTCTGAGAGGTGTAGTGCATTAAAAATCTTCATCATGATGATCATTTACACTACTGTCTGTTACTAAACACAAGTACACTGCAAACATCCGAGATAACACATGAATCTGACCTTTCCATAGACCTGCCTGTTCTCATGACCCATGACCTTTCTTTCCCCTCTCCCCCCCTAAGTTCCCCATGTATTCCAGCATCCTACCCTCAGCACACACAAAATGAGAGGGAGGAGGTATGGAGGGAGGGGGGGAGGAGGAGAAGGCGGAGGAGAGAGAGGGGGAGAGGAATGAGAGGAGAGAGTAGGGGAAGAAATGGAGGGAGAGAGGAATGGCAAGGGGAAGGGGAGGAGAGAGGAGAGAGGAGAGGAGAGAGGAAGGAGAGAGAAGACTGACAGACTGAAG
>CM060322.1:43004053-43016753 GCA_030674155.1 Stramonita haemastoma | reverse complement strand
GAGAGGAGAGAGAGAGGCCCATAAGTCCCCTCGTCTGTATTACGGTAATCTGAAAATTCCAACAAGGTCACACCCGTGCTGAGTTGTCATGCATGCTACGCAAACACATCCCTCTCACTTTTCTTCCCTATGGGCCACAGAATCTTCTAGAAATGCACTCAGACAACCATTACCTCACAATAGACCCTGCATTCGCACCAGAAAGCTGAGTTTAAAACCACAAAAAAAGAAGGAGAGAGGAGAGGTGGAGGGGGGAACAACTTCATTATAAGTTGGCGCACAGAAAGAAATTAGTGTATATTGTTTCTTAAGAACAACAGTGACTCTGTTCAGTGTGAAAAGAACAATGAAGCGAGTTACGGATAGGGACACACGTACACACCCACGCACGCACGAGCGCGTGCGCCCCCCCCCCCCCCCTCCCCCCTCCGTCCACCCACACACACCACAGAATGTGGGAGAGATTTGATTTATTCTTTTATATCGAGGATAATGGAATAATCACTTTTGGGCTTTTTTACATCCAGTCCCCGTGTGTATGCAGTTTTGTAAATGTCATCTGTTCCACCGGCACACGATAGCCTACTCTTACGAAAAGCGGAACAGGATTTAACGTGTGCGCAAGATGTTTTGCGTGCGTTCGCACACCGGACCTCGGTTTGAAGTCTCATCCGAAAGACTTTTGGGGAAGAGTGGAGTCAGCACTGATGTTAACTCCAGGAGAAAAATCTCCTCGACTGGACTCGAACCCGGGTCGTCAAATTGCCAGCGCAATGTTCTGACCACTAGGGTATCGTCCCGAGAGAGAGAGAGAGAGAGAGAGAGACGGGGGGGGGGTCGAAGGGGGTAGGTATGTGTGTAAAAGGAATGCGTGTGTGGTGTCGTGAGACAAGAGTGAAAGTCGAAGCGCTGCTGTAGTTGATGGTGGCAGTATTTTGTGGTGGTAGCAGTAGCTGTGTTGTTGTTGTTGTTGTTGAAGACATGTGGGATTGTCAGTTTTGTCTTCACTTTGGGGATTTTTTTTTCAATTGTCTTCTTTCACGCATTTTCATCTGTCTCTGTCATTTTCTGCGTTGGGTTGGTCTTCATAACTATATTCCCTTTCTGTTTTCCTCCATTATCAGTCTCTGTTTCTCTCTCTCTCTCTCTCTCTCTCTCTCTCTCTCTCTCTCTCTCTCTCTCTCTCTCTCTCTCTCTCTCTCTCTCTCTCTCTCTCTCTCTCTCTTTCACACACACACACACACAAAACACATACACACACGACACACACACACACACACACACGCACACACGCACACCACACACACTCACACACACACGCACACACCCACACACACACACACAAACAACGCACACACACACACACACACACACACACACACACACGTACGCACATACACACACACACACACATACACACACACACACACACACACACACACACACACACACACACACACACACACCACACTAGGAGGAACACCCCTACTGTTTTAATAATGATACAAAAAGGACACTGACAAATTGAATTGTCAGCGACTGACTGACAAACACGAAGCTCGTGATAAACGAAACATTGTGTACTGTACGAGACAAAGGGTACCTCCGCGGCACATCACACCACACACACACACACACACACACACACACACACACACACACACACACACACACACACACACACACAACGCACGCACGCACAAAATATGTAACGCACGTACACACACACACGCACACACATACATACACACACGCACGCACGCACACACATACAAATCCGTCATGCACGCACGCACACACACACACTCTCTTATACACACACACGCGCGCGCGCGCGCGCCACACACACACACACACACACACACACACACACCACACACGCACGCAAGCACGCACGCACACACACACACACGTACGCACGCACGCACGCACACACATACAAATCTCACAAACGCACGCATGCTCGCACACACACACACACGCACATGCACACGCACGCATGTACGCACACACACACACATTCACACACACTCACACGCACATACACACATACACACACACACACAACACACACAAAACACACACACACACACACACACACACACACACACACTCACACACACAACACAACACAACACAACACAACACAACACAACACAACACAACACAACACAACACACACACACACACACACACACACACACACACACACACACACACACACACACACACACACATACATACACACACACACATCTGTCATAACAACAAACGGTCGGCTCCATCATCTAAGGGACGGCAACGTACATAACGGTCGAGACATGAAGTGTCAACCGATGTGACCTTGGTAATCATGTCTGCCAAAGAACGAAGGCCAGGCTGAGCCAGAGAGAATATATACGTTAGGCTTTATGTTTTTGTCTTGACAGGTAAGTTCGTCTTTGTTTAGCTGGAGTGATGCTGCTGCTTTGGGTTATGGTTCTGCTACCGTTTTGACTTGCAAAAGGCAAGAACAGGGGAGGGAGGGGGGGAGCACAGAGAGAGAGAGAGAGAGACAGAGAGAGAGAGAGACACAGAGAGAGAGAGAGAGAGAGAGAGAGAGAGAGAGAGAAGCTCAAACCTACAAATAAATATACATATATACATGCGTACATATCTACATACTGGCATACTGTCCATACAGTTATACACAATGGCATACCAGATACCTATACATAAAAACATAATATATACACATACACACATATGTATGTACATACATATATTCATACTGGCATACCATACCTACATGCATATATGCCAGAGAGAGACAAAGACAGAGAGAGGAATGAAGAAAATTTATTGTAAAATATTTACAAGCCATTCAGCAGCACATCGTGCCAGTCATATACCCTTATATAACATATATATTTTATGTTATATACATACAAAACAAACTGTGACGCGAAAACGCGACATGGAAAGCACACTAGCACAATGTGTGCAATAGGGAAGACATGGTGGAATAAAGGCTCTTTCAGGTGTGTTCAATCACTGGTTAGGAGAAACTTAACCTAGATAGAACTAAAGAGACCCTGTAAGGTGTGTAGATGAAGCAAGGTTCTGTGGTTTCCAAGTATTCTGTGTTATGTATGGGTGTTGCCTCTCTCTGGTGTTCCAGCTTAACACATTCCTCAACTATTCTTTCTGTTTTATGTACCAATAAACACAGGCATGTTGGAAAATTAAGTGCAGGAGAGAGAGAGAGAGAGAGAGAGAGGGAGGCAACTTTAATTCAAGGAGTGTCAAAGACTATCCATAACATTTTTAAGTAGGTCTCTTAGTGTAAACAAAAGAAAATTGTCAAAGTGTCAACAAAGGCGAGAAAAGATAACAGTGTTAAAAGATATTACATTTATCACTTTAGATGAGAGCTACGGGCATCAACTCATTCTTACTTCCTAAGGGGAACATCTCAACTTTGAAAAATGGAAATCTATGTGACAACAGTAAAAGGAGCCTGTCCAAAATTTTACTACAAGTGTATACTGTGTCACTCTTTGAGGCCGTCCTTGTCATTTCTTCACACAGTTTACTGGGCTAACTATAATTTTTGTTGTGGCGGCTGTCACCTATCACTGATGGGTTTCCATTAGTTGGTTGGTTGGTTGGGTTTTAAAATACCTGATCAAAACTTGTTTTGTGTTGGGAGTTTTGGCGTGTTTCTTTGTTTTTACTTTATAGGAGTATTAATACCTGTCACTCCCAAGACCCTTCTTTACAGTAAGGATACATGACAGCGGCAAGAGTGACAGGCAGGTGGACTGACGAGGGGATAAATCTATCAATGGATGGATTGATGAATGACTAGACAGATGGGTGTTGATAAGCCATAACAGAAGAACCGAAGAATGTAAAACAAAGAGAACAGAATGGAACGAAGGAAAGAAAAAATAGGGATGAAATTAAAGAAAGAGGACAACATTGAATGAAGGAAGGATAGAAAGAAAGAAAGAAAGAAAGAAAAAAAAAAGAAAGATAGAAAGAAAGACAGACAGACAGACAGAAAGAAAGAAAGAAAATTTAATAAGGAAAGAAAGAAAGAAAAAAGGAAGGAAAGAATGTGTAAATGACCAATACATGTGTAACTGTTGTGACTCGTGGTATGACGGTAGCTTGTTACCTGTAGGGACCTAATGAATAATAGAACGTGTATAATCATCGCAGATTTCTGTGCCTGAAATTCCGGCTGTACTCAGTCCCCTAGGAGAATGTTTTATAACGGTAAGGTATGAAGCCACACACTCCTCTCCCTTCCTCTCCTCCTTTCTGTTTTTTATTTTAAAAAATTTAAATCATTATTTTTCTTCTTCTTCTTCTTCTTTCTTCTTCTTCTTCTTCTTCTTCTTCTTCTTCTTCTTCTTATTATTATTATTATTATTATTATCATTATTATTATTATTATTATCATTATTATCATTATTATTATTATTATTATTATTATTATTATTGTTTTCTTTACATCGAGGATAATGGAATAAGCCCTCATGTGCTTTTTTTTAACATCCAGTCCCGGTGTGTATGTAGTTTTGTCAATCTTGTCATCTGTTCCTACCGGCACACAGTGGCCTACTCTTACAAAAAGCGGAACAACTTTTAACGTTTATATATTTACTGTGTTTGCATATGAACACTTGTTTTTTTTTTAATTTTACCATTAGTTTTACAGCAGAGAGTTATCTTGTTGCTGTGGGGGGTTTACCAAGCGCTAATCTAAAACGTACAGTTTTTAGTTCTTTTTGGTAGCCCAACAGTCCCAGATCGCCATGACAGTGGAGGGAGGTAAGGAATAGTTTGTCAGCCACACGTCACGGATTGTGATGAACGAGCATTCCAGGCAAACGGGGGACATGTCCGAGTGTTGGAAGCTGTCGGGCGAGAGGAGAGAAACATTTTTCACAGACACAATAGACCATTGTGGCAGTAGACAAAAACCTCTATACTTTTTTTCTTTCTTGTCTTTTGGTTTTGCGAAGAGAGCGATGTAGGCGTTCTGAACGCGCTAGGCAAGATCTTTTTTTGTTGTTTTTCAGGGTGTCTGTATAAAGAAATGAATTGAAAAAGCTTGGTCCTGTCTGTCTGTTTATCTGTCTGTCTGTTTGTTTATCTGTCCGTCTGTTTGTTTGTTTGTCTGTCTGTTTGTCTGTTTGCTTGTCTGTCTTCTTAGTACAGTGGCCAAAGATTCATATCTGACATGAAGAGTGACAGCAAGTCGGTTTGCATACACATACTTACTATCATAGTGAACAATATTAGCGTGGGAAACAATGAATCTGTGCCCCATGGGAGACATGGTAAACACTAAAGTTTTGCAACACTTCTGGAACTGGGCAATTTGGACACTTTGGGTTTACCATAGATTTTCAGCACCTATTGTGCTGCTCCCATCAACCCAGATTCACCCCCTCCTTCCCCTTTCTCTCATACCCCCTGATCCTTCTTTTTCATTCTGTGCTAGGAATTCCCTCTCCTCTTTTCTATTCCTCTCTTTGTTTCTTTTTCTTTGAGTCACCTCCTTCTTGTCTATTTTCTGCCTTCTTGAGCCATTCTCCTGCCTTTTTTCCAGAAAGAATTAAAACATAAATCCCTCCCACACCAAAATCCGATGCACTAGGCGTCACTCGTCACATGTTTAATGGCACTGCAACGCATTTTCGCTCATATGATAGACAATAGCTGCTGTCTGAGCATTAGACCAGGAAGAAAATGCCTTTGTGGTCAGTGGGGCTATGCACCACATGAAATGAAATAAAATCTGTACCGTTTTATTATGGCGAAAAGAAAGGGTGGATATGGAATATCCAGTCTGCAGCATTTTTCAGCTATGCGACAGTTCATACGCATTTTTTATTTCTTTTCTCTTTTTTTACGTTTTGTTATCTGGGCGTGATGAATTAAATAGAATGGCTGGTGTTGAAAGTATGATATAGTTTATGCAATCTGGCCCATTTCCTCTTGTCTTTAGCAGGTGGAAGGCATTTCCTATGGTTGAGGCCATTTAGTTGATTATTTACTGGGGTGAATTTTGGTGTATGGGTGAAGCTGTAAACACCATGACTAGACTGGAGTAGAGTGACAGCACAAGTAACAGCAGCAGTAACGATGGTAATGGTGGTACAAGTGGTAGCAGCAGTAGTAGTAGTTAATTAACAGCAGGTAGAAGTAGCTATGATAGTAGTAGTAGTAGTAGTAGTAGTAGTAGTAGTAGTAGTAGTAGTAGTAGTAGTAGTAGTAGTAGTAGTAGTAGTAGTAGTAGTAGTAGTTGTTGTTGTTGTTGTTGTTGTTGTAGCAGCAACTGTGCTAGTAGCAGTAGTAGTTGTTGTTACTGTTATTGTTGCTGCTATTGTTGTTGCATTGGTATTAATGGTAGTAGGTGCATGTAGTTGCAGAAACAACAACAGCAGCAGAATTAATTGAATATCATCCCCTCTTCCCCCCCCCCCCCCAAAAAAAAAAGTCTTATAACATATCATGATATAACAGCTGGCTTCACCTGGTGTTCAATGTGTTTATGTGTGCATTTACTTGCTACTGAAAACAAATGCATAGTGAGCACATTAGTTGTAACGCCCCCCCCCCCCCCCCCCCCCCCAAAAAAAAAATGTGGACAGTTCGTTTTGAGGAAGTAATGTCAGTGATGTTTCCCATCTCCGGCTCCAGGGTAGACTGGTATAGTTCTGGCCTCTATCTCTTTTTTTCTTTTTTTTCTTTTGGTTTTAAACCGGAAAGTGCAGATTTTTTTGTCTTCGTTATTTTTTTTGGAGGGTGGGCGTACGTTATGCATACACTGCTTCTTAGATGGCACACACACACACACACACACACACACACACACACACACACACACACACACACACACACACACACACACAACACATACACACACCGCACACATATACACACACGCATGCACACGCAGACGCGCGCGCGCGCACACACACACACACATACACACAGACCCACGCAGGCACACTCACGCACGCGCGCACGCACACACACACACACACACACACACACACAAAGACGCACGCAGGCACGCTCACGCACGCGCGCGCACACACGTACACACACACACACACACACACACACACACAAAGACGCACGCAGGCACGCTCACGCACGCGCGCGCACACACACACACACGTACACACACAAACACACACACACACACACACAAAGACGCACGCAGGCACGCTCACGCACACACACACACACACACACACACACACACACACACACACACACACACCACACACACCACACACACACACACACACACACCACACACACACACACGAGAAAGAGAGACAGACACAGTGACAGAGAAAATAATGAGGGAACAAAGAAAGACAGAAAGAATGAGAGAAGTAGATAAAAAAAAAAACACCAAAGACAGACGTACTGAGGACACCCTGCACAGTGTGACAAGGAAGAAGCTTACGTGACCGTTATGGAAACGGCTGTCTATCTGTCTATTTCCGACAAAGAAACGACAAAGGCTGATTGTTCTGCGCTATATGACAAATGCAAGGTATTTGCATGTTGATCCAGTACCGACCGTGTCGGAGTCCACAGCGTAAATTTAGTGTGAAGTCCACGATAAAGTCAGACTTGTTTTTTTCAAGAAAGAAACGGGGTTTTGTTTTCTTTCTTGGTGACAAAGACTTTCTGTGTGTGTGGAAAGGCTGGTTTGATAACGCGCGCGCGAGCGTACACACACACACACACACATGTATATGCACAAGCACGCACACGCGCACACACATACATGCACCTCTGCTCACGCACACACATGCACATGCACGCGCACATACATATGCACGCGCATACACACACGCGCGCACACACACACACGCGCGCGCACACACACACACACACAATACACAACACAACACACAACACACACACACACACACACACACACACACACACACACACACACACACACACACACACACACACACACACACACCGCACTACATTAATATTTCAAAAGGAGGTAACTTCAGGGTTTTATTCAACAGCTTAGTGTCCTTTTTAAAAAGAAGAATTCTTTCTTGTGATTTTCTAATACACCCATTCACCTTCTAACCCATCCGCTCTTCCACACCCATTAATTAAATGAGTAGTAGTAGTAGTAGTAGTAGTAGTAGTAGTAGTAGTAGTAGTAGTAGTAGTAGCAGTAGTAGTAGTAGTAGTAGTAGTAGTAGTAGTAGCAGCAGCAGCAGCAGCAGCGGCAGCGGTAGTGGTAGTGGTAGTAGTAGCAGCAGCAGCAGCAGCAGCAGCAGTAGTAGTAGTAGTAGTAGTAGTAGTAGTAGCAGTAGCAGTAGTAGTAGTAGTAGTAGTAGTAGTAGTAGTAGTAGTAGTAGAAGTAGTAGTAGTAGCAGTAGCAGTAGTAGTAGTAGTAGTAGTAGTAGTAGTAGTAGTAGTAGTAGTAGAAGTAGTAGCAGCAGCAGCAGCAGCAGCAGCGGTAGTGGTAGTGGTAGTAGTAGCAGCAGCAGCAGCAGCAGCAGCAGCAGCAGCAGTAGTAGTAGTAGTAGTAGAAGTAGTAGCAGTAGTAGTAGTAGTAGTAGTAGTAGTAGTAGCAGCAGCAGCAGCAGCAGCAGCAGCAGCAGCGGTAGTGGTAGTGGTAGTAGTAGCAGCAGCAGCAGCAGCAGCAGTAGTAGTAGTAGTAGTAGTAGTAGTAGTAGTAGTAGTAGTAGTAGTAGTAGTAGTAGTAGTAGTAGTGGCATGAGCAGCAACAACTGAACTATCCCGTCCCCAAGTGGTAATAAATGATAAAGAAAAACTCTTCTTTTCTTGTGAAGACATGAACATTTAGGAATAAAGGAAAAAAATTGGCAGCCTACAAGAAGAATTGTTTTGCCACTGCGGAATAGGGCTGGGCGGATATTTTTCATGCTTTCGTGTCCTCAAGATTGATGACTGTGTGGGCTGGATTAATCCCACCTCCCACTTCTCTACACGTACGCACACACACGCACGCACACACACACGCACGTACGCACGCGCGTGCACACACACACACACACGCATGCACACGTGCGCACACACACACGCACTCACGCATGCATGCAGGCACGTGTGCGCGCGCTCACACACACTCACACACACGCACACACGCACACACCCTCACACACACACACACACACACACACACACACACACACACACACACACACACACACACACACACACACACACACACACTTCCCTGTCTGATATCACTATTTAGTGGAAGGACGTTAAACTGAAGAACAACAACACACTATAAAGAGGGGGGGGGGGTGAATCAGACTTTGACAGTTTTGATATTCCAGTGTCTTATTTTTCTTTGTTGCCGCGACTAGAAAAAAACAAAAGCAAAAAGTTTTAGGCACAACCATCAAAGTAACGAAAAATCAGGAAAACAAATAACAGGAGAGTACTTTGACACGTTTGCAGTGTTGTGTCATTTTATCTCTTTGGTGTTCACATCTACCAAAGTAACGATTAAACAAACAAACGAAAAGAGGAGAATACTTTGACACATTTACATTGTGTCATTTCATGTCTTCGATGTCCACAACCATAAAAAACCCAAGCAAACTAAATCAGAAGAGTACTTTAACACATTTACATTGTGTCATTTTATGTATTTATTGTCCACAACCATAAAAAAACCCAAGCAAACGAACAACACGAGAGTACTTTGACACATTTACATTGTTGTGTCCTTTTATGTGTTTGTTGTTGACCCCAGAAATGACAGGTGGCTGTAGGAAAAACAAGACACCCCCCTCCCCCCACCTCCCCCCACCCCCCCCCCCCCCACCCCCCAACTGCAAACATGAAAACAGAAGCAAACAAAAATCACACAGTATGTAAACAACAGGATATATACATGCATACATATATAGACAGACAGACAGACGGACAGACAGACAGAGACAGATTTTCAATGACGTGGCAAATGAAAATCGGTGAATACATACACATGCACACATAAACACACACACACACACACACACACACACACACACACACACACACACACACACACACCACTTTTTTTTTTTCTCTTTCTTAGATGGATGGCTTGATGAAAAAAAGCAATTGCACTGCTTACTCAATGTACCATCTGGAAATAAAAGTTTGACTTTGACTTTGACACACGCACCTGTGATATTACCTAATCTTAAACTTCTATTTTTTTTCCGTAATGAAGAAAGTGCTTGCCTGGGTTAAGCATAATTATGCATTGTAAATTCACCCTGCATGTTCGCAAGGAGAAAGAAAGAAAGATAGAAAGAAAGAAAAAACATGGTGTCATTTATCTTTCAAGGCAGAAACGGCGTAGAAACCGCACCTCGGCTCTTAGAATCTCTGAAAAGAAAGACAAAGATAGAAAAAAGAAAAAAGAAAAGGGCTGTGTTGTCTGTGTCTCGGTAAAACATGAATTTATGTCCCCTGAAAATGAACTGCAGCGAAAATAAAAGAGACAAGAAGAATTCATAATCCTGAAAAAAGGTGTCCCACGACGAACGCATTCTCCGCTTCGCCGATGTGTGCGCTGGGCCTGACTTGTCAGGTGCTTAATGGCAGCGCAGCACATTTTCGCTCACATGGCAGACAACAATAGTTGCTGTCTTCGACGACAATGACGAAGAAGAAAATGCATGGTGGCGTTTTTTCCCTTGAACCAAAGGAGCAAATATGCAGCTGCTTGCTCGATTTTATGCCTCACAGCTTGTGTTTCTTTGGTTTAATAAAGAAACTATGGGGACAGGATCGCCTAGTGGTTAGAGTGTTGCGCTTGCCATTTGACGGCCCGGGTTCGAGCCACCACCGAGACCCTGCTCAAAGGATTTTTTGTTTCCATTATAGTTAGCTTCAGTACTGACCGCACTCCCCCAAAAGACTTTCGGGTGAACTATAAACCGAGATCATGTGTGCCAATTTATGAGGAACATCTTACCCACACTTAATAAAAACCTTCTCTGCCTTTCGGAAGAGTAGGTCATTCGTGCTGGTAAGAACAGATAACCAAAAAACTAAACAAAAAAGTAAGTAGAATAAAAGTACAAATACACTGGTGTCATGCTCAGACATTATCCCTGAAGTCAGAATGCGGCTGCCTTAATGGTGGCCAAAACATAGTTGCATACGCAATAACCTCACTATGGGGGAACCCCAAAGCTCTAGCCGAGGAAAAGAAGAAAAAAAGAAGGAAAAAGAAAAATGATCTGTGAAAACTAAATGGAACAATAGCAAATATGAAAGCACTGTGTTGCCATCTCCAGAGAGCAATCCAATTTTTTTTTTATACGAAAACAAAAAGCGTGTGTGTGTGTGTGTGTGTGTGTGTGTGTGTGTGTGTGTGTGTGTGTGTGTGTGTGTGTGTGTGTGTGAAAAGCACCCTTTGTTAATACTGTCTCGATGTGCTGTGTGCCCTAAATTGTTTTTTTTAATCCCTGTTTGTACCTGTAATCAACAGAACATTAAAAAAAAACAAAAAAAACTATACATTACATTTCGGGTCACTATAGCCTGTACGCTTCATCTCTAAATTGTGATCGCGTTTGACGCATACAGCCAAAGGTTGCATCCGTGACGGATTAATATGGTCTTTTTCGTTGCCCATTGTAATCTTGTTTGCAAGTTTGTAGGGCAAAATACTTTATTATTCATGTGGTCCACCCAGATTTTGATATTCTACACGTAACCTGAAAATAACTGTTGTTGTTGTTTACATAGACTGAGATGTTCCAGGATGCTGTACTTTACCTGTCTGGCTGGCTACTACACGTGTTGAGGGGTTAACAGATAAAGAATAGCATTCTGTGTGAATTTATACTCCCTCTCTCTCTGTTTCTATGTCTGCCTGCCTCTGTGTCTGTTGTCTGTCTGTCTGTCTGTCTGTCTGTCTGTCTGTCTGTCTGTCTCTCTCTCTCTCTCTCTCTCTCTCAAAAAAAAAAAAAAAAAAAAAAAAAAAAAAAGTATGTAGGCCTAATGCTTACTCTGTAACCCTTGAAAAATAAAGATCATTCATTCATTCATTCATTCATTCATTCATTCATTCATTCATTCTCTCTCTCTCTCTCTCTCTCTCTCTCTCTCTCTCTCTCTCTCTCTCTCTCTCTCTCTCTCTCTCTCTCTCTCTCTCTAGGATTAAATATATGAATCACAACATCAGTGCATATGCCCTCACACACACACACACACACACACACACACACACACACACACACACACACACACACACACACACACACACACACACACTTACACACACACACTCACTCACTCTCACACACACACACACACACACACACACACACACACACACACACACACACACACACACACACACACTATAAAAAAGGAAACCAGTTGACCAACATTAGCCCCTTTATTCTGATCAGATTTTGTTCTGCTGTCAAAGAAGGCTTGCTAAAATATCACAGAAACTGTATGCTTTCCTGCACAGCTAGTCTCATGCCATTTTTACCAACTATTTTCTCAAGTTATGCAAGCTGACAAGTAAAAACACAACAACCAAGTATCTGGCATTTTCTCAAGTTCAAAATCTTATCGGCTGGCTTGAATTTTGGGAGTGCTGGTGCAAGTTTTGTTTTATTTTTTGAATAAATATTTGGAGACAGGATAGCCTAGTGGTTTC
>CM060322.1:42993989-43003953 GCA_030674155.1 Stramonita haemastoma | reverse complement strand
AATGTTAACCTGGGCTGACAATGATAACACTAATTGACAAATTCATTCTCAGTCATGCAAAATAGGTTTATCACCCTTTCTAATCCGTAATGTCGGACAAGTGACTGACCTACTTTTTCTGCAGACGACCCGTTTCGAGACACAGCACAGCCGGCTGCTGTCACCTCAACACAAATGTTCACATAGATCTACAATCGATCTATACTATTAAAGCATATTCAGTTTACAATTCTGGCCTATAGAAAGACAACAGTGATCAAATTAAAAGTGAAAACACAAATACTTGCCCCTAGTAATACGCCATCACCCCTGTGCTCGTTTCCAGCTTCGCTCTTCTATTGGCTGCCTCTGACCGATGACCTTAAACATCCTTGACCTCTACTTTTGCGTCAAAACATGGACACGTGGGAACCACAAGGTTTCAGATTTATTTATAGCAGCGCAACGGAGTACTTATACTATTAAAACAAACAACAACAACAAACTGTGTTGCTGAATAATCACAGCTTCTGCTTCTTTGTTTGCTTGTATATAAATGAATTTTGCAACGGATAACATTGACAGTGTAATCGTACTGTGCAGGAATCTGGTTTTACATGCGTAACTGCATCGTGCATGTTGTGCAGGATCCGTTAAGGTGTATCGAAAGGCACCCATGGTTAAGAAAGTGGGAAAAGGTTTGATATAGGAAAGCATTCGTGCCCATCACCTCAGTCTCGCTATTTTGTTTTGTTTTGTTTTGTTTTGTGTTTGGTTTTTATTTTTGCTTTGTTGTTGTTTCTTTGTTGTTGTTTTGTTTTTAAACTGGTGCGTTTTCGCTCAACTAATGCACACACACACACACACACACACACACACACACACACACACACACACACACACACACACCACACACACACCGCACGCACGCACACACACACACACACACACACACACACACACACACACACACACACACACACACACACACACACACACTGTTTTTATGTTGAATGTTTTATATGTCAATTTTATTGATTTTTTTTTTAAAGGGCAGGATGAAAAAATCCCTTAATCTTTTACTCTCAACGAAGATCATTTTGACTTGACTTCACACACACACACACACACACACACACACACACACACACACACACACACACACACACACACACACACACGCGCGCGCGCGCGCGCGCGCGCGCGCACTCTCTAACAACCAGGCTGTTCCATTCCCACACGTATGTGTGTAATATAAGAGAGAGAGAGAGAGAGAGAGAGAGAGAGAGAGAGAGAGAGAGAGAGAGAGAGAGAGAGAGGAGAGAGAGAGAGAGAGAGAGAGAGAGTGGCGTTGAGTGTCAGGGGAAGAGGGTGTGGTTGGTAATGTATGGAGAAGGGAATTTCAGGGATCAATGCATGTGAAATGATAAAAAACCCTTTATGTTACTAACCCACTGATTTACAATAAACGAAAAGAAAAAAAAGCAGTTCTAACAATTCCTAACAAAATCGATAATTCTAATGAAAAATGTAAATAAATTTCAGTTATTGAGTTTTACACGAGAAAAAAACACTATTATAAAGTACCCCACCCATCCGAAAAAAAATGACAAAAATACACAAGTATAACAAACACTAAAACCACACTCAACCCCCAAACAAGAACCAGAGCACCTAACAACAACACCGACAACAACAACGAAAAATCAGCTATAAACAGCAATATCTCTTAGCCCCCCTCCCCCAAAATCAATAAGATAAACAACAATAGGAATACAAATACCGTGAACAGGATACTTAAA
The DNA here is from genome assembly GCA_030674155.1 of Stramonita haemastoma. Classification (NCBI taxonomy): domain Eukaryota; kingdom Metazoa; phylum Mollusca; class Gastropoda; order Neogastropoda; family Muricidae; genus Stramonita; species Stramonita haemastoma. Next base: position 43,002,172 of record CM060322.1, on the reverse strand, counting down.
AAAAAATCTTACAAACAGATACAAATAACTTCTGGATTAGAGCGTCTTTAAAGTCCAGAGCAATCACAATAACAAACCAAATGGACTAGGCCTATGCATAAACGATCTATAAAAAAAAGTCATACATAAGTGACCGATTGTTAAGCATTGCTGATGGAAAAGATACCATCAAAACGGGAATATACCCATCTAATCTGCGGCATGTTAATATATGATCTGCTATTATTATCATTAGGGCAGAAACAAAAAAGCATTTCCAGCATATTCCGTCTTAAAGCAGTTCAATTTCTATCTACAATTTAAGGAAACCATCTGTTTTTACCATATATATAATGTACTCCTGTTATATGGAAGGACTCAAATTTAACGCAGTTCTTTGTGTGCATATCAACGGTCAAACTGTTTTTTCTCACCCTGAAATAACTTTTATTTTGGTTTTAGTAGGCCTACAATATATGATAGCACTCTTGTAGTGAAAAGGAGAGTATTGGCTGTGTCACCTTCGATGACCAGTCAAAACAATAAAATCAAAACAAACCCACCAAACATACACACAGACACAGACACACACAGACACACACAGACACACAGACACAGACACACAGACACTCTTGTAGTGAAAAGGAGAGTATTGGCTGTGTCACCTTCGATGACCAGTCAAAACAATAAAATCAAAACAAACCCACCAAACATACACACAGACACAGACACACACAGACACACACAGACACACAGACACATGTTTTGACCTCTTTCCCCAACACCAAAGTAGTAATAAGCAAAATTGCTCCAACGAAGAATGCTGATTTGCAGAGGAAAAGAGACGTGTTCAATGCTATAACATGTTCCGAATTATTTCAAGAGAAAAATGTTTCTTTCCTTTCGCATGAAAACCTGAACACTCACAAAAGTAATTTCAGAGACCCCCTGCACCCCAACACCCAGGGATCACGTGTCCTCGCCAGAAACATCGGCCGACACGTGCATGCCTTGTTCTGGGAAAAGCAGAAGAGGAAACGCAGACGTTGGTATTACGACAACACTTCACGCCAGGCACCAACCTACAGATCTACCTGTGAAGACTACCTTCAGCAGCCAGGGTACAGATCTAACCAGTGGCCTTTCACTTTTCACCATGTCCAATCCCCATGGTGGAGACGGCAGAAAGAGCATGATTATTATTTTAATGTGTTGAGAAACACGGACTGGTAATTCATGTACATTAACGTGCAGTGCACTAGTTTTAGTATTATCCAGTTTTTGCTCACATCTGTAGTAGCTGTTTTACTTAATCCAGTGTGAACATTCTTGAATGAGTAGATTGTCTTAAGTTTTGAACAGTTCTTTAGTCAGTTACAATTGGGGGGTTGTTGGGGGCTTTTTGTTGTTGTTTGTTTGTTGTTGTTGGGGTTATTTGGGTTTTTTTAGGGGGTTGTTGAGGTTGTTTTTTTTCTGTTTTTTTTTTTTTTTAAAGTCTGTTTCTGGGGTATTTAAAAAAAAAATCATTAGTTATAAACATTGTACATTACTATGCCTTCCAAAAAACGAACTGCATTTTCCATCATGCAGTGGAATGCTAGATCTATTTCCACTAATCTATCTTATTTAGTCCAGCACCTTGCTGAAAATGATTATAAAATTGTGATGTTACAATCACTCAAAGTAAGTAGAAGTAAACTGCCCAAGCTGCCTGGCTATTACTATCCACCAGTCCATCAGCAAGTCGATGCTGTAACTAAAGTCAGTGCAGCCATATATATTCAAGAAGGGGTGGATTACTGCATATGTCCTTCACCAGTGCCTACCCAGACCTTAGATATACATTCATGTGCAGCACGAGTAAAGTTAGGAAAAGATCTAATAATAAATGTTGTGTCTGTGTATCTGCCTAAGGGACCAAATGATCTGAATACTGAGTGGATACACAACCTTCAAGATAATGAAAAGTGGTTCATAGCAGGAGACTTTAATGCACATGCTCCTTTTTGGGATAAAGAATGTAAAAAAGTATCCCATAATCGATTTGTAGAAAATATAGTTGATTCCTGTCTATACCTGTTAAATGATGGCAGTGTCACCAGAATTCCAGACATTGCTAGTCACAAAGCATCAGCCTTAGATCTTTCGTTTGTGTCTCCTGCATTGGCTCCAGAGTGTGAGTGGTCAACGTATAAAGACACACTTGGCAGTGATCACCTACCTATTGTCACAACTTTTGGTGGAACAACAACTTGCTGTGACACTCAGGAAGACAAAATCCCCAAATTTAACTACAAAAAAGCTGACTGGAAGAAGTTTGAAGACATTCTTGCGGTTTACAACACTGACAGCTTTGACACTGACAATATTGATCACTTTTATTCCAGTTTTACTAAGACCATTCTTCATGCTGCCACTTTATCTATCCCCAAAATTAACATGCTAAAAACAAGTAAACATCAGGGAAATATCTGGTGGACACCAGCTTGTGAGGAAGCAGTCAAGAATAAACGCTTAATGTATAAAATTTACCTAAAAGACAAAACATCAGAAAATAATGTTAAACAGAAACAAGCAAAAAATCACTGTAACCTTGTTATAGCTCAGGCTAAGAAACAATTTTGGACTTCTTTTTGTTCCACCGAAATTTCAGATCATAAAGATCTTAAAAAGTGTGGAAAAAATTTCATGAAATGAAAAGAGGTGTTAGTTTACCAGCTTGTCCAGTGAGACTGGAGAACAAAGAGTTTCCATCAAATTTAGAAAAAGCTGAAGTGTTTGCAGACATGTTTTCAAATTCCATGCGTCTTGAAGGCTTGTCACTTAAGTGCAAAAACTATAGAACGGAAGAGGAAAGTAAGACAGAGTATAGGGACCCAGTCCCTGACAACAGTTCATATATTAATGCTCCAATTCAAGTTGATGAAGTCAGAGATGCCTTACTGTCTCTTTCCACTAAAAAAACATCTGTCGGACTAGATGCAGTTTCTAATGACATGCTAAAACATTTACCGACAAACTTCATTTTTCTACTTCATAATCTGTTCAATAAATGTTGGATTGAAGGTGTTATGCCAGTAAATTGGAAACATTCCATTGTCATTCCCATTCATAAGCAGGGAAAGCCCAAAACAGACAAAACTAGCTACAGACCAATTGCTTTGACCTCACATACTGCAAGCTAATGGAGAGAATTATTCTAAAAAGGCTGATGTATTTCTGTGATAAAAATAAAATAATACCAGTCAATCAAGCTGGTTTTCAAAAAAATAGATCTGCTATCGATAACTTGGTTAAGCTATCAACCCATATAAAAATTCAGTTTGCTAGAAGAAAGAGCGTTCTGGCAACCTTTGTTGATATAAAAAAGGCGTATGACCAAGTTTGGAATGCTAAGTTGCTATGTAAACTAAAAAACCTGGGTTTTTCTGGGCATTTATTTGATTATATCAAAAGTTTTTTGACTAACAGAAGAATACAGGTCAGAGTAGATAAATCATATTCAAGTTTTAGATCTCTTCATATGGGACTACCTCAAGGTTCTGTACTATCACCTCTCTTATTTAATGTTTTGCTACATGATCTCCCCATGAAAATGTCAAAGGAAGTCACCCTAGTGCAATATGCAGATGACATATGTATGTGGATGAATGTTCCTATGAAACGAAACACACCAAAAAGATTGTTAAACTACATTAAAAAAGTATATCAGAAACAACTTAACAACATCGATAATTATATGCTCGAAAATGGATTTACTTTATCCTCAGAAAAAACTTATACTGTGCTTTTTAACAATAGCAGTAATCCAGATGAGCTACCGGCATTTAAAATTGGGACCAACATGATAGAGTATAAAAATACCATAAAGTTCTTGGGTGTTATTCTCACTTCTAAGCTAACTTGGAATGCACATATCGAACACAATTTAACTAAAGCAAAAAAAAAGCTTAAACTTGCTGAAGATGGTAAGTAAACAGTTTTGGGGCCAAGACACATCAAATCTAAAATGTTTAGCTACATCTCTTATTCGTTCGAAATTATCATATGGCCAAGAGGTCTTTTTCAGCGCTCCTAAGTATTTACTTAAAAAGTTACAAAGTATAGACTGCAAAGCATACAGGCTTGCTCTTGGTGTGCCTTATCACGCCTCAGCTCTGGGAACGTATAACGAAGTCGGCATATTACCTTTAGATGATTACCGTCAATTAGCATGTGCTAAATATGTGCTTAGAAACAGAACGACTAGAAACTTTATTTCAGAAGAAATAGAAGTAAAATCAGAATTGAATTTTCCGAAAAGAGCAAAATCTATAACCTCTCTAATGCCTGTAAGTACATACGTGTCTGAACTTGTAGAAAATTCTGAAATCAATCAACACAGCATGGACACAAGAGAAGCAATCTTACCTTGTCCATCGTGGGAGATGAATAAAGCACACTTCGACATAGACGTGTCTAATGTAAACAAGAATGACAATCTAAACATAATGGTTTCCGATGTTCGATCCCACATCCATCATAACTATTTTGATCATTTACAAATTTACACAGACGGGTCACGTCTAGATAATCAAGAAACAGGTTCTGCTTTTGTTATACCAGCGTTAAAAATCGAAAAATCATATCATGTTGGTAAACATCACTCAATTTTACAGCAGAACTAGTAGCAATATTAATGGGTCTTACTTATATTCTTGATTTGCCATTGTGTGTATTTCAGATCCTTCTTTGCGTTGATTCTAAGTCGGTATTGTATGCTTTAAAATCCCCATGTTACAACAAAACTTCGAAAATTGTATTAGAGATTAAGCATGTCATACATCTCTTGACCTTAAAGGGGATAAGTGTCAATTTCTGTTGGGTGCCTTCACACTCTGGATTCTTTCCAAATGAGTGGGCAGATAGAGCTGCTAAAAAGGGTGCAAAACATGGACGGGATTCAATAGAATTGAATGTGCCTTTATCCTTGCAAGAGGGATACAGTCTACTAGAACAAAAATCATGGAGACATGTCACCAAAACTAATCAGCAAAATAAGATATTTTTTAATAGAACTGTGATCAATACCAATAAGTTAACAGTTGTCAACTACGCAAAGACTTGTGTAAATGTTTTCACATCAAGAAGAATTAATGCACTATTTTATAGAATGAAACTAAACGCATTGATAACCAAGTTCAGCAAAAATGGTAAATGTCTGTGTGGTGAGAATATCACTAATACTCATATACTTTTTGACTGCAAGAGTGTAAAGCCTTTCATGCCCCATTTTTCTGAAAACTCTCTCACCAACATATTCAGTAATTTAAAATTGGCATTTGAAATTGTAAAGGGTCTCTATCACAGTCCGATAGGACATTTGTTATAGTTACGTTAACGTTAATGAGTTCTTATATTTCTGTTATTTCTATTGCATAACCAAGTTTCCTTATGGGGGGGGGGGGTTGCTTGTTTGTATTTGTTGTTTTTTAGGATGGAGGGTGACACATGTTTTTGAGGTGGTTGTTTTTTTTTTTTTTTTTTTTGTTTTGTTTTGTTTTTTTTTGTTTTTTTTCTTCACATCGTCTAATATCACTGAGAGTGAACAGACGTAAAATTGAAGACAACAACAACAACACAGACACACACACCACACACACACACACACACACACACACACACACACACACACACACACACACACACACACACAGAGATCAAAACTTCAAAATAAGCACCCCCACCAATGACATGACCAGCACAGTTCTGACCCACTTAAAAAGATCTTTCCTTTCATTTTCTTTTCGTTTTACAATAAAAGAAAAATCCTAACCAAAATTTCGCAATATTCCATGGTGCCCTGCACTGTAGATGTGTTCCCCAACATTTTAACTTCCCCCTTTCAAGTCCACAATTCAATTCACAATAGTTTATTTCCATTAACTCTTTTGAGCTACAAAGAAACAAAAAGAATATATATATATATATATATAATATATATATATATATATATATATATATATATATATATATATATATATATATATATATATATATATATATATATATATATGAATGACAGCTATAAAAGAGGAAGAGGAAAAAAAAGCACACAAAGACAATAATAATGAAAATCAATTAGGCATGGTTATAGGCTGTTAGGGTTGATGCACCCCATATAGATGGCAAATGAATCATGTACTTTCTGGAAGTGTACAGGTATCTGAAGTGATAAAAGAAAGAGAACAACAACAAAAGTTCCAGTTCCTAAATTGGAAATCTCTGCTAGGACGTTAATTTAATCACAACAACGACAAAAATTGCATAAATGATAGGGAAAATGAGCCAATAACTAGATAAAGCATCAACATCACGAACCAGGTCACATGAAAGAGGAGAAAAAAAACATAATCAAAGGATTAAGAATAATACGATCATTAAAAAAAGGATATATATATATATATATATATATGCCTATATATCTATATCTATCTATCTATACATATCTATATATCTCTATATATCTCTATCTATCTATCTATCTATCTATCTATCTATCTATCTATCTATCTATCTATCTATCTATCTATCTATCTATCTATCTATCTATCTATCTATCTATCACACCATTAACAATCTACGAAGGGTAACTGCTCTCTACTAAAAAATACATAACCATATAGAGTTGTCTCCCTTTTACCTGACTGAGAAGTCCGTTCACAATTTCATAATTCACATTATTTTATTCCTGTTGACTCTTCTGAGCTTAAGACAAACAAAACACACACACACACACACACACACACACACACACACACACACACACACACACACACATCAGGGAATGCATATTGGCTATCAAGAGCAAAAGATGTGTGCACAAAAGACATGGCTATACACTGTTAGGGTTGCTGCAATCTATAATTATGTATGGCAAATAACTTATGCTTTCATGCTGTATACAAGTGTATAGTGATAGAAGAGGGAGAGCAACAAAAGTTAGGCCAGATGTGATAGGAGAAAGTGGATGAGACATCAACATCATGGGCCAGGCTATCGAGAAAAAAACCACATGAAGAATAATACAATCATTCAAGAATATTAAAAGCAAAAGAACAACAATGGCTACTCTCTCTCTCTCTCTCTCTCTCTCTCTCTCTCTCTCTCTCTCTCTCTCTCTCTCTCTCTCTCTCTCTCTCTCTCAAGTACTACATGTATACAAGTAAGACCAGAGAGGGGAGGAGTCACACTTTTGTGTTAAATAAATTGAAACAGCTTATGACTTGAAAAATTAAAAACCTTTTCGGGCAAAAGTGATACATTTATATATACATGTTCATGTGGTTATGGAAGTATATGAAAAAATATATCAGGGGAACATTTGAAGACCTTGTTTAATGAATTTTTAAAAAAATCCGTTTTTTTTTTCTGTTGACCTTTTTCATCAGTGATTCAAATTTATAAAAGTTAGGGTGGTTTGTGTAATACCTAGGCAAATATTGGTTGTGCAAGTTCTGCAGTGCTGGGCATTCCATAACAAAGTGATATTCATCACCTAAGCGATTCATATCACACAGAGTACAGAGTCCTTCATCATGTGGTAAATTTATATGTCTTCCTTTCTCTGTTGGTAGGTTATGATTACTAGTTCTGATTTTTTTTTTTACATCACAAGCTGTAGCATTGTGGTAGGTTGTCAAATACTGTTCAAATGGTATTTGGTGCTTAAACAAAGTGTAGCTGTTGGCACTCTCGACAGTTTTTACCCATTTTTTGCATATAACTATCTTTGAAGTCTTTTTGTTTTTTTTAGGTTGGGATTTACTTGTCTTTAAACTGTCAATCATGTCTTTCTTATATTTTTTCAGTTTTTTTTTTTTTTTTTTTTTTTTTTTTTACAGTGGCTTTGTATTGTCTACAAGCTGTTTTCATTAGAGAAATATTTTCATCATTTCTATTGTTCATATAAATGACGGTAGGACGGTGGCAGGATGGTTAAGACGTTCGCCTGCCAATATGTAAATCGTGAGTTTCTGGGTTCGTACCCAGCCTCGCCCTTTCTTCCCAGTTTGACGAAAAAATCGAACTGAATGTCAAAGTCATTCGGATGAGACTCGAAACCGAGGCCCCGTGTGCGAATGCACGCAGAACATCTTGCGCACACGTTAAAACTCCGTTCCACCTTTCGGAAGAGTAGGCCATCGTGTGCCGGTAGGAGCGGA
>CM060322.1:42986489-42988989 GCA_030674155.1 Stramonita haemastoma | reverse complement strand
ATAAACGAAAAGAAAAGTAAAAAAAAGAAAGAAGTAAAATAAGAAGACAGAAAAGATGCGAAAAAACAACAAAAAGAAAAGATGGAAAAAATAAAAACAAAACAACCAACCTCGCACCCCCCCTCTCTCTCTCATGCCCGCTGCACAAACACACACCGCGCGCGCGCGCCACACACACACACACACACACGACCGTCACTGAGTCAGGACCACACGCAGAGAACGATAATAAAACCGAAAATATAAAAAAACCAAAAACAAAACATATCCCTGATAAAGCAAACCAAAACAAATACACAAACCAACCAACCAACCAACCAACCAACCAACCAGCCAACCTGTTGGGTTGTTCACATTGCCAAGGGGTGATGTAGGGCAAAGGTAAAAGCTCTGTCATAATATCACACTGGAGAGGAGACGTGACAACAAACGATTCATTTAAATGGAATGATATCCCAGACAAAAAAAAAGGTGACAGACAGAAAGAAAGCAAACGATTGTATAAAAGAAGAAGACCCCCCCCACCCTCCTAGCACACACACACACACACACAACACACACACACACACACACACACACACACACACACATACACACACACACACACACACACACACACACACACACACACACACACACACACACACACAACACACACGATTGGTTTATAGCGTGTGACAGAAAATGCATGCATGTATGTGTGTGTGTGTGTGTGTGTGTGTGTGTGTGTGTGTGTGTGTGTGTGTGTGTGTGTGTGTGTGTGTGTGTGTGTGTGTGTGTGTGTGCGTGCGTGCGTGCGTACTATGAAAACCGGTGTTTGCTTGTTTTCATGCCTACGTCAAATCATGGGGTTGAGAGAAGGGGGTGGGTGGGGGAAGGAGGAGGAGACGGGATAGTGTGGTGGTCAGAGAGATGCGCTCGTGATCTGCTAACCCAGGTTCAAATCTCTTTCAAGGGGATTTTTCCTCTGGAGTTAACATCAGTGCCGATTCCATCCCCCCTCCACCCCCTCCATCCACCCCTCCCCCCAAAAAAAATCATCGGATGAGACTATAAACCGTGGTGCGCTATGCGAATTGCACACACTTCCTACTTTTCGCAAGAGTAGGCCATTTAGTCCAGTAAATCTACGACGAAAAGTGCCTTAACCTCAAAAATATTGCAAGAGTTTGTTTTTCTTCACAGATATGTAATACTATGGTAGACAAACAACATTGCAAAAATCGAAGTGAATCTAACGAGAATTATGCAATTTATAAGGGTTTTTATTATGTAATATATATTCATGTGCTATGCATATGCATGTAGTTGAAAGGAAAAGCATTTTGCTTACCTTCTCTGCAGTTTTGTTATTCAGTTTAGTCCAAGTGTTTATAAAAATCAATGGCACATATGTCCGAACATGTGATGGTCAAGGTCACACCAAGGTCAAGGTCACATGGACCTAACAGTGTTTTTTTCTGGGCCGAAACACTGATCTTTTAATGTCATTCACCTTAAGATATGTCAGTTTTTGTAAGAATCAATGCTCAGTTATTAATTATGTCCTAAACCTTTTAGTCAAAGTCATGTCAAGGTCAAGGTCACCACACAGTTTTTTTCCTTTGGTAGCCAAAGTTCGCAAAACAGGGTCAGCGAACGCCACACTACTAACTGTTTGCTTCAAAAGCCTCTTCCTTTTCGAGAGGGTCTCCAACAGAATTGGAGCATTGAAGCCTGTGACAATCACCACAAGCAGGGGAGCAGTCAAGTCCATGCTTCCTGCATGTGCACCTCCTTGTATCACAGTCAGCTTTACAGTTACAGCGGATGACTCGGATGACTCCGAGAAGCTTTGTGGGGGCAGGTGGCAAGTTTGTGGTGATGGGGACAAGTTGGTTGTCTATGCTCTTTCAACCCCAGTCTTCAGGCCGCAGGTTATTATTTCCAATCCACTGCTGGACCTGCAAATACACTCGCTGACTGTGATACCTGGCAGCAGCAGAAGTTGGCGGTAAGCCATGAACTTGAAGAAACGTTGTTCCCACAGCCACTTTCGAGCAAAAGCATTGGTATCTGAGACTGTCAAGAGTAGACCCAGACTTTCCATCGTAGAGACACATCAGAATCTGTTGACCAGCATCAGCAACTTCATGTTCTTTGTCTTCCATGAACACCTCAGCCAGCTTGCACAAATGTTCTAAATTCTGAAATTTCCGCAGGCCTGTTCGTTTCCCAATACCAAAAGCACGAGAGGTTGTGTCACATCCTGTCGCTGCATGGATGACTGGCAGAATGTGGCACAATTTGCCAAGAGACAGTTGCATATGCTTAATGTTCCAGCATTTGCTGGGTTTTTCTCTGACCTTTTTACTTTGTTGCAGAAATATATCCTTAGCATCTCTACTGGCATGGTGAATCAAGAGAATCAAGAGATCAGTGTCATCCCCAACAACAACAGTGACCTTGCTTTTTGCGCATTCCAAGGCTTCAGCAACTATCATGCAATCAGCATCACCTT
>CM060322.1:42978989-42981489 GCA_030674155.1 Stramonita haemastoma | reverse complement strand
CACACACACACACTATGGCGGATGACCTCACAGAATGACCAACAATGACCAGTTCATATTCTTGACAAATGTATTACCTTTGTTAAGTAGTTTAACCAATGTAAACAAGGAATCCAATCCAATCTTGTTACTTATAGCTTCTCTGTTTATAGGATCATGTCAAATTTAACTGTCTTGGATATAATTATAGCCCATCTTATTTTATTCTGAGACTTGAAATTTTACGAGGTGTCAACCCTGATAATTATGGCCTCTGTGATCTGTGGGGGCTATAGACAAGAAGATTGGATTAGATCTTATTTTCTGCAATTTTTTTTTTTAAAAGAAAGAAAAATCGTGCTATGAAAGAAATTAAGGAAAAGTTATTATTTTTTTTTCTTTAAATGGTTTAATATAATTATTATCATTATTGTAAATATGACAGCAACATAGTGAGGAAAAGTGAGACTGCTGAGAAGAGTGACAGACAACGAAACGGGAGCAAAATGTGATAAGAAAGAAATAGAAATAAAAAACCAAAATCCTTGTCTGAAAGTGACACTGTATAGAAAAAAAACAATTAAACCCCCCCCCACTAAGTGAAGAAAAAAAATTCGCCCAATGTGGGGCTCGAACCCACGACCCTGGGATTAAGAGTCCCATGCTCTACCGACTGAGCTAACCGGGCGCTGTTCAACAGGCACAAAAAATAATATAAATACAGCTTCAAGCTAGCTTGAAGGTTCTTTCAGTCTGTACTTGGATGCCGCCGTGTAGACCCTTTTCTGTGGGCCTTTATTTTCTTCTTCTTCTTTTTTTATTTTTATTTCGAGGATCATGAAATCAAATTTTGAAATTGAGAAAAAAAGCAATAAAAAAACAAAGTGAAGAAAAAAACTCGCCCAATGTGGGGTTCGAAACCACGACCCTGGGATTAAGAGTCCCATGCTCTTTTACATGCAGTCCCCGGTGTATGCATTTTTTTTTCAAGAACATGATCTGGCATTGATCGGACACTGCAACAGTGTGAGCATGTGTGATTAGGGTGTGGATGCGTGCATGCGTACATGTGTATGTGCGTGCGTGGGTACATGCGTGCGTGCGTACATGTATACGTGCATGTGGGTGCTTGTGTGTTTTGCGGGGAAAACTCATCTGATAGGCTACGGCTCGTCTCCCCGCCACCCATTATAAAAAGCAGGAACTGATTCGGAGTGTGAACGATAATTATCTGTAAAAGGATATGGAGCATCTTCCTTATCAAAATTTACACTTGTGAAAACTTAACCCTTGATAAAATCAGGCCTAAATCAAAATTTGTTGTACGAGCAAAGTGTTAACTCTGCTTTAATGAAAATATTTTCTAAATGTAAAGCTAAAATTAAAACAAGAAAAACAGTTTCAAACTGAGATAGTTCAGCCAATTTAATAAAGAAGCAGTATGAAACAGTTTTTATTTTACTTTGTTATAAAAAGTGCTTCTTTCCGGGTTATTTAAAAAAAAAAAAAAAAGATTGAGGCTGCAATGAATTTTGTCTCCCACGAAAAACTGATGTAAAAAATCAGGATCTAGTATACATTTTTTTTTTTTTCCACATCAAAACACGAAGAAAATCCAAACAGCATAGCTTTTTAAAAAAAAAAAAAAAGAGAGAGAGAGGAAAAAAAAGACACCCTCCCCCCTTTAAAACCAGCATAGCTGGTAAAAAAAAAAAAATTCGCCCAATGTGGGGCTCGAACCCACGACCCTGGGATTAAGAGTCCCATGCTCTACCGACTGAGCTAACCGGGCCTTGATTGAAGTGCCGAAATTTTACTATATAACGCTATTTTACCACTGCGTTCACGGCATTCTGTCATAGCTTTAGCCATGCTCTTGGCGGCGGCAGCAACCTATCAAAGTCATTGTGACGGAAACAACAAAAACTGTCAACGACAATATATCGATATTAATTGAGAAAATCGAAACCATTAGGGCTTCAGACACTCCACTTGAAAGGTCATTCTCTCATGAAGTGGGGCTTCATGCGCTGTTTCAAATGTTGGTTTCGGCTTTCGGTTGATTGATAAAAAAAAAAAAAAAAAAACAGTTTGACTAGGCAGGTGAAGAGTTAAGATAAATATATTTCACGTCATCTTTCCCTTTTTTTTTTTTTTTTTTTAGGCCATAGGCCATCAGCTTGCTTGTTTTGTGGAGAAATGGCGGGAGACTTCTATAGATCTACATGTGATGGAAAGTCAGGAGCTATGCCCTAGGTCTAAACTAGGCCTAGTGGTATTACTTTGTGCAACGCATGCGCACACGTAGCCTACTTTCGACTTAGAGAATAGGCCTAATCGATATGCTCTCTCTCTCTCTCTCTCTCTCTCTCTCTCTCTCTCTCTCTCTCTCTCTCTCTCTCTCTCTCTCTCTCTCTCTCTCCAGGGACGGATAATCTAGTGGTCAGAACATTGCGCTCGCAATTTGACGACCCGGGTTCGAGGCCGGTTGAGGAGATTTTTCTCCTGGAGTTAACATCAG
>CM060322.1:42968989-42973989 GCA_030674155.1 Stramonita haemastoma | reverse complement strand
GGGTTAGTTAGACTGGGAGGACAGAGGAGATAGCTGAGAGGTGAAAGGAGTTGTTTAAATCTTGTTTGAAATGATTTTGTTGTTGTTGTTGATGGTGATATTTCTCAGCCTGCACTGACAATGTAGGTTTTTGTCTTTGTTATCTGTTGTGTGTGTGTTTGTGTGTGAGTTGTGTGTGTGTGTGTGTGTGTGTGTGTGTGTGTGTGTGTAGTTGTGTTGTGTGTGTGTGAGTGTGCGCGTGCGTTGTGTGTGTGTGTGTATGTAGGTTTGGTGCGTGTGTAGTGTGTGATGTGTGTGTGTGTGTGTTGTGGTGTTGTTGTGTGTGTGTGTGTGGTGTGTGTTTTATTTTCTAACAGCGGAAATGCAGTCGCATTTTCACTTATTGTTTCTGTTTCATGTTTCCAAGAACAAAGTGTTTGATTCTTTCCGATATTTTTCATGAGGAATGCTCAACATAGAAGTTTGCAGGAAAAAATGGCAAGACTATCCTTTAGACATTGACATAGAGCCATGAGTAAAGGCTAATTGGTGATAACTCCTTTAGACATTAGACATGGATTGCATGAGCAACAGCAAAGGTGACAACACCTTTAGACACAAGACATGAGGGCATGAGCAACGGCATTGTGACAACACCTTTAGACATTAGACATGGAGGCATGAGCAAGGGAATGTGACAACACCTTTAGACATTAGACATGAGGGCATGAGCAACGGCATTGTGACATAATCTTTAGACATTAGACATAGAGGGCACTAGCAACGCCATGTGACAACAACTTTAGACATTATTATTATTTTTTAAAAATTTATACCACTTTATGTCACAGCAGATTTCTCTGCTCTCCCCGAGAGCACATCTCCACAACTGCAGGCCTACCCATTATTTATTTTTCTTTTTCCTGTTTGCAACTGTATTTGTTTCCCTATCAGAGTGGCTTTTTTTCTTCAGAATTTTACTTGGGACAACCCCCTTGTTGCCATGGGTTCTTTTATGGGGGCCAAATAAAGATGTGTAACACAGGGATTATCAAGTTTTCGGAGGAATCCTCCGAAAGACTAGCGCCCATACCACCACTCATGGTCTAATGGAGGGGGAAAATTTTGGGCCTAACCGAGATTTGAACCACGCACATCCCTCCAGGACTTTTTGCTTTCTAGGCAGGCGTGTTACCTCCTAGACCACTGATCCACTAAACATGAGGGCATGAGCAATGGCAAAGGAGACAACACCTTTAGACACAAGGTATGAGGGTATGAGCAACGGCATTGTGACAACACCTTTAGACACAAGATATGAGGGTATGAGCAACGGCATTGTGACAACACCTTTAGACACAAGATATGAGGGTATGAGCAACGGCATTGTGACAACACCTTTAGACACAAGATATGAGGGTATGAGCAACGGCATTGTGACAACACCTTTAGACACAAGATATGAGGGTATGAGCAACGGCATTGTGACAACACCTTTAGACACAAGATATGAGGGCATGAGCAACGGCATTGTGACAACACCTTTAGACACAAGATATGAGGGTATGAGCAACGGCATTGTGACAACACCTTTAGACACAAGATAATGAGGGCATGAGCAACGGCATTGTGACAACACCTTTAGACACAAGACATGAGGGCATGAGCAACAGCATTGTGACAACACCTTTAGACACAAGATATGAGGGTATGAGCAACGGCATTGTGACAACACCTTTAGACATTAGACATAGAGAGGAATGAGCAACGGCATTGTGACAACACCTTTAGACACAAGATATGAGGGTATGAGCAACGGCATTGTGACAACACCTTTAGACACAAGATATGAGGGTATGAGCAACGGCATTGTGACAACACCTTTAGACATTAGACATAGAGAGGAATGAGCAACGGCATTGTGACAACACCTTTAGACACAAGATATGAGGGTATGAGCAACGGCATTGTGACAACACCTTTAGACACAAGATATGAGGGTATGAGCAACGGCATTGTGACAATACCTTTAGACACAAGACACATGAGGGCTCAAGCAAGGTCCAGTGAGAATAAATATCTGGGTTGTTAAGTAAGATAGCCGGGGTCAGTGTGGTGAAGGAGTGTGAAAGTTTGCATCGTGGTGTGAGGGAGCTGTAGATGTTGTGTATATTCACCTCCTGCTGTGTCCATGCTGCTAAAACCTTTGGCTTTTGTGTGAGACAAGAGATATAATCAGATCTTCAGAGAGAGAGAGAGAGAGAGAGAGAGAGAGAGAGAGAGAGAGAGAGAGAGAGAGAGAGAGAGAGAGAGAGAGAGAGAGAGAGGTATGACTTCCATGGTAGTCCTTTAGATATAGATATGTCAATACTCCATTGCCTGCAAGAGCTCTCTCCTCTCTCTCTCTCTCTCTCTCTCTCTCTCTCTCTCTCTCTCTCTCTCTCTCTCTCTCTCTCTGTGTCACACACAACCATCATCATCATTTTTTTTTTTTTTTTTTTTTTTTTGCTGCCTCATCTTCCGTGACGCTCCTGTCCCCACCGCTCCCATGCCGCTCGCTCGGATCTCCCCGCCACAGCTATGCCCAGGTTTGTCATGTCTCATCCCCAGGGGCGGAAGTCCACAGGGAGCTCATCGATATTAGGCCGCCGCGGGGCCACCAGCCAGAGGGGCCCTGGACTTCTGCTGGGTCACTTTGGTGGTGTTCAGTGGTGCCTGTTCTGAGCTAACATACGCAGGACACCACCTACTAAGCCCCCTACTAACGACAGTATTAGCTCAGTCGCGGAGCCAGACCGAGTGAGTCGCCCACCCCAGGTGGCGACACCACCACGTCCCTCAAACGACCCCTCCCCTCGAACATCCAACCCCGAGGGCTTTGACACAAACTCACCACGGGCACAGAAGCGTATGGGGAAACCGAATCTGAGGTCACCATGAGACCAGAGCAACCGGGCCCACGGAATCAGAGGCAATTTTTTCATTGCATGATGATCGATGAGAATGAGGATGATGTAATGATGCTGCTGTGGAGGTGCATATGCTTGGAGACTACTTGACAGGGCTGTACTCTACGCTTACTATCATAATATATCCCGGCGTCAACCGGGCCCGAGAGATACAGACACCTGCAGTGTTGGTCAGGGAATTTGAGCAACACTCTCAAAGTCGCATCCATAAAGTGGATGAAGCTCGACTGTGTGGTCCCAGTCTCCCCATTAAGCCCACAGCACACTCACTCTGGGTAGGAGCCGACCGGAGCCCGAAAAATCCCTATGACTCATGGATTCGAACCCGCGACCTTCCAGTCCGGAATCCAAGGCGCTAACCACTGCGCCATGGCGGCTGGTCACCATCATCATCATCAATGAGGCTTTTGTGTATGTGCCTCTCTCCTTTTCTTTAAAGCATACTGTTAGATAAAGATATCCACACTCCTTCTTCAGAACCATACACTCAGCAAAAGCCGTTCTTAATGAACATAAAAGCAATCAGAAGGTGAACTGAACAGCTGAAGGTACAGAACAAACCATATCTATCTTTGTTTCCTGGATGTATTCCAACGTTCCATTTGTCGTAGTCTTTCCATTCTTGTAACTTTCACACTGAAAGCTTATTGACTCAACAGGAAAGACAGACACATGGACATTGTATGGTAAAGTCAAAGGTAAAGGTGTCCCATAATCTATGTGGTCGTAGGGGAGCGATGCAACAGAGACCTCAGCTTCTCTAGGGCCAGCATATTGAGGGTGGTGCCCATCTCCTCTCCCTCGCTACTTTACCTTCCCTGACCCTAAAGAGGGCAGGTGCCCATTTACAGCTGGGTAAACTGGGGAACTGTACTGAAGCCAAGGCGCCTAAACGGTCACCCATCCACATGGTAACCACGCTTGATGCTG
Organism: Stramonita haemastoma; assembly: GCA_030674155.1. Classification (NCBI taxonomy): domain Eukaryota; kingdom Metazoa; phylum Mollusca; class Gastropoda; order Neogastropoda; family Muricidae; genus Stramonita; species Stramonita haemastoma. The sequence continues at coordinate 42,970,111 of CM060322.1, read as the reverse complement.
CTAAACCTTAGCTGGGGGAAAGCGAGTGCTCTGACTACTCAACACTCTGCCGGGATGTTCAGTGCAAAGCTCTAACAACTCCTCAAGGAGTTGTAGAGAAAAGTTGAAGTCGGAGATGAACAGTTGATAATCTTCTTACCAACATGTTAGTTACCATTAGTGGAGTTTTATTTAGACATCGCCTTCCCCCTTCTCTTTTGTCTATTCCAATTAGAACATCAGCATACTGTTACTTCTCATAATATCATATTGGTATGATTATTCACTGTACACTTCTAAGTGGTCAGAGCGCTCGCTTTCCCCCAGTTAAGTTAAGCTAAGCAGCGTGGAGCCTGGTTACCAGTGGATGGGTGACTGTTTTGCGTGCCTTGGCTTCAGCACAGTCCCCCCAAATTCACTCAGCTGTAAATGAGTACCTGCCCTCTTTAGAGTCAGGGAAGGTAAAGCAGCGAGGGAGAGGAGATGGACGCCACCCTGAATATGCTGGCCCCTAGAGAAGCTGAGGTCTCTGATGCCTCGCTCCCCTATGACCACTAAGGTTATGGGACACCTTTACCTTTACCTGCTACACTTCTACAGCTCAGGGAAAAAAAATCTTTAAAATAAAAAAAAGACCCCCCCCCAAATAAGCAAGCGTAATGAGCAATCAAGCAAACACGCAAGCAAGCAAAACAAAACAAAAAATCCCTGGCACGCGTTTATTATCCATTTATCTGTCTAGCTTCCCTTCATTGCCCAATAAGGGAAGGAAGGAATGTCTCCTGTGATTCTCTTAAAAAATGTTATTGATTTCATAAACCCTTCATGGAAGAAAAGAGGATGGAGAAAGGAGAGGAGGGTGAGAGAGAGAGAGAGGAGGAAGACTAGGGGCTAGCAGAGGTGTTGACATAACTTCGTCTCCAAGTCTTGAAGTCTCAACTTCGCCTCTTAACTCATCCTCGCCAAGAGCTTCCTTTCACAAGTTGAAGGAATCTGACCTGGGATGATCGCTCTCTTTCCACCCCTGTCACGCCTCCTCCCGCCACTGGTCTCTGCCCCCCGAGAAAGGACACTATCAAAGTCAGGGGCCTCCCAGAGCCACAAAGAGAGATGTGTGAGGTGGTCACACCACGCAGTGTCTGA
>CM060322.1:42938989-42958989 GCA_030674155.1 Stramonita haemastoma | reverse complement strand
CACATGGGGACCGGATGAAAAAAAGCACATGATTGCTTATTCTGTTATCCTCGATATAAAAGAATAAATAAAATAATAATAATAATACCAAGGATGTTCCTAGGACATCTGTTGGTGAATGTCTGGAGTTTGTGGGTGTTGGTCTTTGTTACCCTCCAGCAAACATGAATAACAACAACCAAATCAACAACAGTAAACAACCCCCCCTTGCCCTACCCCCCCCCCCCCCCCCTACAACAAACCCCATCCAGCCACCCCCACTCCACCTAAACCAAACATTCAAAATAGTTGAAAAGACACTCATGTGTTACTTTAAGGATGAAAGGAGCAATTAACAACAAAACAAGAAACAATACCCCCCTCCCAAAAAAACCCAACAACCAAGAAATGGAGAGCAGCGAGGAAAAAAAAAGCAACAGCAAATACAAACGGAATAAAACAAACAAAACAGTGAACAGAGTATTGTACTGTCTTGTATTGTATTGTACTGTCTTGTATTGTATTGTACTGTCTTGTTTTGTATTGTAATGTATTGTAGTCTTGTATTGTATTGTATTGTATGGTAATATATTATATGTATTGTATTGTACTGTCTTGTATCGACTTGTATTATACTGTCTTAAATTGAATTGAATTGTACTGTCTTGTATTGCACTGTCTTGTATTGTATTGCAAATGTATTGCATTGTATTGTATCGCACTGTACACAACTTTAAGTCACATCAGAGTTCTCTGCGTGACATTCAGGCTGCTTGCTCTCCCCCTGGGAAGAGCCTGTCGCCACAAGAGCAGCGCCACCAAGGGGCAGGGACAGTTTTCATTTCTCCCCCAGATTACTCTTAAAACTAACTTGACTTGTCCCTTCACTGTCATAGGAGACAGTCATTAGGACACGTTCACTGAAACTTTCAAGCTGTAAACCGTGGGTTTATGCTGAACCCGGCAAAATTGGTCAATCGTAAGATGGTAGATTGTATTGTATCATAACTGTATACCACCGTAACTTATGGCAGATTTCTCTGCATGAAATTTGCGCTGCTCTCCCTGGGTGAGAGCACATCGCCAGGAGAGCAGCGCCACCCACTACTTCTTTTTCCTATCAGTATGTGTCTTTGTTTCCTGATCAGAGAGTTTTTCTTTGAAGAAATAGTTGCCAGGGACAACTGTTTGGTTTACTGTGGGTTCTTTTACGTGCACTGAAAGTGTACCTGCGTATTAAAGGTTAATGGGTGTATATCATTAAGCATTATTGGCATGGTTTATTCCCATATATATTATAGAACGATTACAAAAAAAAATCTTCATAATTTTAATAGTTGTCTACTGGTTTACCCTCTTGTAAAGATGAAGGCACCTATAATTAAAAAAAAACAAAAAAACAAAAAAAACAACTCGCCCAATGTGGGGCTCGAACCCACGACCCTGGGATTAAGAGTCCCATGCTCTACCGACTGAGCTAACCGGGCTGACGTTTACGTGTAATGTAACTGACACTATGACCTTTGGTCATGTTGTTGTAATAGATTTTATGTCCCAGCGGAGATTTCCAAAATTCCGAGGTAGCAAACTAACACACGTGGCTGACTAGCGGACTGATGCACTGGCTGATTGGAATACTAATACAGGTGGGCTGACTGATACACGTGGGCTGACTGATACACGTGGGCTGACTGATACACGTAGGCTGACATACATACAAGGCTGACTGACACTTCAAGGCTGACTGATACACATGGAATGACTGGCGCATGTGGAATGACTGACGCACGGGGAGTAACTGACACACGTGGAATGACTGACGCATGTGGAATGACTGACGACGCACGTGGAATAACTGACGACGCACGTGGAATGACTGACGCACGTGGAATGACTGACGCACGTGGAATGACTGACGCACGTGGAGTGACTGATACACGTGGAATGACTGATGACGCACGTGGAATGACTGACGCACGTGGAATGACTGACGCACGTGGAGTGACTGATGCATGTGGAGTGACTGATACACATGGAATGACTGATGACGCACGTGGAATGACTGACGCACGTGGAGTAACTGACGCATGTGACTGACTGACGTATGTGGAATGACTGACACACGGGAGTAACTGACGCACGTGACTGACGTATGTGGAGTAACTGACACACGTGGAATGACTGACACACGGGGTGTGGGGGTGGAAGTGGGGGGATGGTGGGGGGGGGGGGGGGGGTTGACTGATGCACAGGGCTGACTGATACGCATGACTGACTGGCAGACTGATGCACATGGGGTGACTGATGCACATGGGGTGACTGGCAGACTGATGCACGTGGGGTGACTGGCAGACTGATGCACGTGGGGTGACTGGCAGACTGATGCATGTGGGCTGACTGATGCACGTGGGCTGACAGGCAGACTGATGCACGTGGGCTGACTGATGCACGTGGGCTGACTGATGCACGTGGGGTGACTGATGCACGTAGGGTGACTGGCAGACTGATGCACGTGGGGTGACTGATGCGCGTGGGGTGACTGATGCACGTGGGGTGACTGATGCACGTGGGCTGACTGATGCACTTGGGGTGACTGACAGACTGATGCACGTGGGCTGACTGGCAGACTGATGCACGTGGGCTGACTGACAGATTGATGCACATGGGATGACTGTGCTAAATCAGAAATCTCCACAGGGACAGAAATACAGTTACAACAACAAAACAAGGGTCATACTCTTAGTCACAATGTATGCTACCATCAGCCCGGTTAGCTCAGTCGGTAGAGCATGGGACTCTTAATCCCAGGGTCGTGGGTTCGAGCCCCACATTGGGCGAGGGTTTTTTTTTTGTGTGTGTGTGGGGGGAGGTTCTTTTGTTTTTGGTGCCTTTATCTTTACAAGAGAGTAGACCAGTAGACAATAATTTAATGATTATTCAGGGAGATTATATTTGGTAATTGTTCTATAATATGTACGGGGATATAGCATGCAAGTAACATCTAATGCTATACAGCAATGCATAAGGACATACAGGTACACATTTAGTGCACGTACTAGAACTCACGTAAAAAAACAACCCTGTCAAGTCAATCATTCCTGAAGGGCAATTACAATACGGACAAACATATTGATACGAATCATACTACAAAAACACATGACAGCTACATTTCAAATTTGTTCAAATATCATATGATAGCTTCAAATAAAAATATCACAAATACTGACACTCGTAAGCGCGTGCGCGCATACACACACATAAACGCACACATACACACACTCCAATGTTTGGATACAAAGTTATTAAAACGATTGACTAGAAAAGACATATAACCAGTGTTATTTACGCGTGTACGCACGCACTCTCACACGCACGTATACATGCACGCACGCACGCTGGCGTACACACACACACACACACACCACACACACACACACACACACACACACACACACACACACACACGCGCCACCCCCACCCCCAGCCTCACACACACCAGCTACACCCACCCGCACCCCCTCCCCCCCCAAACACACACATCAAGAAATACAATTGTTAAAACAATTGGCTAAAAAGACATGAATTTACAAACAATTAAAAAAATAAATTAAGCCAAAAATAAGACATACTTATTTTATGAGTAGGTGTGCATGTACATACACGCCTATATACATTGACTACATTCATAATCGCGGCAATCAGGTAAGTAATGCAGAGAAGTGAAATAGTCTGTATTATGATGAGTTTAGAACTGGATGGCTACTGGCACAAAGGAATTTCTTTTTCTGTTTGTTTTGCGTCTTCTCTCATGTCCCCCCTACGTCCTTTGGGACATGGGACTGAGTGAGTGAGTGAGTGAGGCTACTGGCACAAAGAAATTTCTTTTTCTGTTTGTTTTGCTGTTGTGGCATTGGAAAAGAATTCCTGAAGGCAACAATTGGAATTCTGAAAACAAGAGTATCTCTCTTAATAATTTCAATAATTGTCTGCTGACAATTTAACAGATCGAGCGAGCGCATACGGCATGGAGGTCAGTACAGAGAAATCAAAGACCATGGTCAACAGCGCGAGTAATGACATCACGGAAATAAAGATGAATGGAGAAACACTAGAAGAGGTGAGCCAATTCAAATACTTAGGCTCCATCCTAACAAAAGATGGCACATCAAACAATGAAGTGAAAGCTCGCATTGCAACAGCAACATCTGCTCTAGTCAGACTCGAGAAGATCATCAGAAGCAACAACATCAGCTTCTGCACCAAATACCACCTTTACAAATCCCTCGTGATATCTATCCTCCTATATGGCTGTGAATCATGGACTCTGACAGCAGAGTTAGAGAGGAGAATCCAAGCATTCGAGAACAAGTGCCACAGAAGACTCCTCAAAATATCATACAAAGAACACAAGACCAATAACTATGTGAAAGAAGAAATCAAAAAGCGTGTGGGCCCCCAAGAGCCTTTGCTCTCCACCATAAAGAGGAGAAAGCTGATGTGGTTTGGTCACACCACAAGACACAACACCCTAGCAAAAACCATCCTGCAAGGAACAGTCGAGGGCAAGAGAAGAAGAGGCCGCCAAAAGAAATCATGGGTTGACAACATCAAAGACTGGACCGCCCAACCCCTGCAACACCTCCTACTAGCCACACAGGATCGTGAAGCATGGAAAAAGATCTCTGTTGCGTCTTCTCTCATGTCCCCCCTACGTCCTTTGGGACATGGGACTGAGTGAGTGAGTGAGTGAGGCTACTGGCACAAAGGAATTTCTTTTTCTGTTTGTTTTGCTGTTGTGGCATTGGAAAAGAATTCCTGAAGGCAACAATTGGAATTCTGAAAACAAGAGTATCTCTCTTAATAATTTCAATAATTGTCTGCTGGTTTACCCTCTTGTAAAGATGAAGGCACCTATAATTAAAAAAAAATCGCCCAATGTGGGGCTCGAACCCACGACCCTGGGATTAAGAGTCCCATGCTCTACCGACTGAGCTAAACCGGGCTGGCGTTTACATGTCATGTAACTGACACTATGACCCTTGGTCATGTTGTTGCAATAGATTTTATGTCCAAGCGGAGATTTTAAAATTCCGAGGTAGCAAATTAACACACGTGGCTGACTAGCGGACTGATGCACGTGGCTGATTGGAAGACTAATACACGTGGGCTGACTGATACACGTGGGCTGAGATACATACAAGGCTGGCTGACATACATACAAGGCTGACTGACACTTCAAGGCTGACTGATACAGGTGGGCTGACATACATACAAGGCTGACTGACACTTCAAGGCTGACTGATACAAGTGGGCTGACATAGATACAAAGCTGACCGATACACTTGGAATGACTGATGCACGTAGAATGACTGATGCACGTAGAATGACTGACGCACGTGGAATGACTGACACTGACGCTGACGCATGTGGAGTGACTGACGACGCACGTACGACGCACGTGGAATGACTGACGACGCACATACGACGCACGTGGAATGACTGACGACGCACGTACGACGCACGTGGAATGACTGACGACACACGTACGACGCACGTGGAATGACTGACGACGCACGTACGACGCACGTGGAATGACTGACGATGCACGTACGACGCACGTGGAATGACGGAATACGCACGTACGACGCACGTGGAATGACTGACGACGCACGTACATCGCACGTGGAATAACTGACGACGCACGTGGAGTGACTGACGCACATAGCGACTGACGCACGTGGAATGACTGACGACGCACGTACGACGCAAGTGGAATAACTGACGACGCACGTGGAGTGACTGACACACAAAGCGACTGACGCACGTGGAATAACTGACGACGCACGTGGAGTGACTGACGCACATAGAGTGACTGACGCACGTGGAATGACTGACACACGTGGAATGACTGACACACGTGGAATGACTGACACACGTGGCATGACTGACGCACGTAGAGTGACTGACACACGTGGAATGACTGATACACGTGGAATGACTGATACACGTGGAATGACTGATACACGTGGAATGACTGATACACGTGGAATGACTGATACACGTGGAATGACTGACGCACATAGAGTGACTGACGCACGTGGAATGACTGACACTCGTGGAATGACTGATACACGTGGAATGACTGACGCACATAGAGTGACTGACGCACGTGGAATGACTGACACACGTGGAATGACTGACACACGTGGAATGACTGATACACGTGGAATGACTGACGCACGTGACTGACTGACGTGTGTGGAATGACTGACGCACGTAGAGTGACTGACACGGGGGGGGGGGGGGGGGAGTTGACTGATGCACAGGGCTGACTGACGGAGGTGGGCTGACAGATACGCCAAGGTTGACTGATACATACGGGCTGATTGGCAGACTGACACCCGTTGGCTGACTAATGCACGTGGGCTGATTGGCAGACTGACACCCGTTGGCTGACTGATGCACGTGGGCTGATTGGCAGACTGACACCCGTTGGCTGACTGATGCACGTGGGCTGATTGGCAGACTGACACCCGTTGGCTGACTGATGCCCGTGGGCTAACTAATGCACGTGGGCTGACTGATGCACGTGGGCTAATTGGCAGACTGACACCTGTTGGCTGAATGATGCACGTTGGCTGACTGGTGCACGTGGGCTGACTGATGCACGTGGGCTGACTGATGCACGTGGGCTGACTGATGCACGTGAGCTGACTGACAGACTGATGCACGTGAGATGACCTACACAGGTTTATCAATTAAAAAAACCTCTTGTATTTCCAGGATAATGGAATAAGCACTTACGTGTTGTTTGTTTATTTGTTTTTTTTTTCTTAACATGCAATCTTCCTGTGCATGTGGTTTTACAAACTTTGTCATCAGTTCTCACTGGCATATTATAATGGCCTACTCTTCCGAAAAGCGGAACAAGCTTTAACATGTGTGCAAGGTAACACACATTTTGTGTAGTTTACGGCTGGTAGTTAAGTAAGATAGCGGGGTTCATCAGATTTTGATTGATAGTCTCTACATAGGAAATCTTCAATACAAGTCCAGATACAGATACAGAGACATAATATCAGTCACCTAGCCTTAAGCTGTCAGCCCGGTTAGCTCAGTCGGTAGAGCATGGGACTCTTAATCCCAGGGTCGTGGGTTCGAGCCCCACATTGGGCGAATTGTTTTTTTAAATATCATGTTAAAAGGTAAAGGTGTCCAATAACCTGTGTGGTCGTAGGGGAGCGAGGCGTCAGAGACCTCAGCTTCTCTAGGGGCCAGCATGTTGAGGGTGGCGCCCATTTCCTCTCCCTCACTGCTTTACCTTCCATGACCCTAGAACAACAAGAACAAGGGAAACACAGAAAATGTCACAGAAAATGACAATTGAAGAACTCAGTTTATAGACTAAAGCAGGCTACAAACATACATGTGCACATATGCACAACGGAGCTTAAACTATTATGATTTAAATTGTGTATGTTGAGCTTAAGTAGATACACGCCAATTACAAAATATGTGCCAAACATTGACATACCCTACAATCACTTACGTAACATCAATTATTCTACCAATTCCATTTCTGAAGACAGAGGGCAGCTACCTTCATGGTGGAGAAAAATGGCTGCATATGTAAAAATTATCATACCATTGGTAAACCAACGAATTAAAAAAAATTCCTACCAATCATGCCAATCACACTTTGACTCTTTAACTTACACTTTTCCTGCTCATCTTTGAGGAAAAAATAAAATTTAACCCCCTTGCATCACTGAAGTCCCTGAATGCAGGCTATCTTGATAGTGGGAAAAAATGGTCACATATGCAACATCTCACCATTAGTGAACGAAACTCTAGAAAACAATATCTTTTCTAATCATGAAAAGAGAAAACAAATAATGATAACGTACTCGTCTTTGTAATAAAGGGAAAAAGCTAGTGATAACAAAAACAAAATCTCGCCCAATGTGGGGCTCGAACCCACGACCCTGGGATTAAGAGTCCCATGCTCTACCGACTGAGCTAACCGGGCTGACAGTTACAGTCTAGGTGACTGACATTATGGCTGTATTATTGGACTTGTGTTGAGGTTGTATTGAAGTCCCAGTGGAGATATTCCATTTAGGAAATTTCATTCAATATCTGATGAACTTTCCTTTCTTACTTGAATACCCCCTGTAAACTACATCAAATGTGCATTACCTTGCACACATGTTAAAACTTGTTGTTTTTCTGCAAGAGGATGGGGGTAGGGATAAATGGACTTTTTTTTTAACCACATGCACAGGAAGAATGGATATAAAAACAAAACACGCCAGTGCTTATTCGATTATCCTGAAAATAAAAGTTGTATTTAAAACTGATAAGTCAGCCAGTCAGCCACCTGTGTCAGTCAGTCACGTGTATCAGCCAGCCAGTCAGTCACGTGTATCAGCCAGCCAGTCAGTCAGTCATGTGTATCAGTCAGCCAGCCAGTCAGTCACGTGTATCAGCCAGCCAGTCAGTCACGTGTATCAGCCAGCCAGTCAGTCACGTGTATCAGCCAGCCAGTCAGTCACGTGTATCAGCCAGCCAGTCAGTCACGTGTATCAGCCAGCCAGTCAGTCACGTGTATCAGCCAGCCAGTCAGTCACGTGATACACGTGAGACAGAAATACAATTACAACAACGCAAGGGTCATACTCTTAGTCACAATGCATACTACCGTCAGCCCGGTTAGCTCAGTCGGTAGAGCATGGGACTCTTAATCCCAGGGTCGTGGGTTCGAGCCCCACATTGGGCGAATGAAATTTTTTTTTTTTGGGGGGGGGGGGGGGGGGGGAGGACTCCTTTTGTTTTGGTGCCTTTATCTTTACAACAGGGTAGACTAGCAGCCATCTATTTAACAATTATTCAGGGAGATTATATCAGTCAGTCACGTGTATCAGTCAGTCACGTGTATCAGTCAGTCAGTTACGTGTATCAGTCAGTCAGTCACGTGTATCAGACAGCCCACACGTATCAGTCATTGCGCACTTCTCAGTCAGCCCACACTGATCAGTCGTTGCACACTTATCAGTCATTGCACACTTATCTGTTATTGCACACTTATCAGTAATTGCACACTTATCAGTCACTGCACACTTATCAGTCATTGGACATTTATCAGTCAAAACACACTGATCAGTCATTGCACACTTATCAGTCATTGCACACTTATCAGTCATTGCACACTTATCATTCATTTCACACTTATCATTCATTGCACACTTATCAGTTATTACACACTTATCAATCATTGCATACTCACCAGTCATTGCACACTTATCAGTTACTGCACACTTATCAGTAATTGCACATTTATCAGTCATTGCACACTTATCAGTCATTGCACACTCATCAGTCAGCCCACATTTATCAGCCATTGCAACAATTATCAGTCATTGCAACGCTTATCAGTCATGGCACACTTACCAGTCATTGCACACGTATCAGTCATTGCACACTTATCAGTCATTGCAACACTTAGTCATTGCACACACATTAGTCAGCCCACACTTATCAGTCATCGCACACTTATCAGTCACTGCACACTTATCAGTCGTTGCACACTAATCAGTCATCGCACACCTATCAGTCATCCCATGTGTATTAGTCTATCAACCAGCCACGTGCATTAGTTTGCTGAATTGGAAATCTCCGCTGGGACAGAAATACAATTACAATTAACAAAACAAGGGTGATACTCTTAGTTACAGTGAATGCCACCAGCAGCCCGGTTAGCTCAGTCGGTAGAGCATGGGACTCTTAATCCCAGGGTCGTGGGTTCGAGCCCCACATTGGGCGAGGTTTTTTTTTTAAAATTATTTTTTTTATTGGGGGGTGGCTTCTTTTGTTTTGGTGATTTTATCTTTACAAGAGGGTGACTAGCACACAATGCAAGTAATTAAATGCAAGTATTCAAAATGTTCTACATCTTTACGGTTTTTAGCTTAATTCAAAAATGTCACAACCTTTACCTTCTTCCCTCCTCCCCACCCCCCCCAAAGAAAAAAAATCTCGCCCAATGTGGGGCTCGAACCCACGACCCTGGGATTAAGAGTCCCATGCTCTACCGACTGAGCTAACCGGGCTGACAGTCACAGCTCATGTGACTGACAGTATGACTATACTCCTTAAAATGAACTGACTGATCAGCCTCAAAGTCAGTGACTGTACACAACTTTAGGGGTTGACTCAGAGATAGTGAGGAAATAATCTACGTCTGTTGACTTTGACTGGTATTATCTGTACTGTATAGCTGGGTGGTTTGACTGTGCTATGTGTAGCAACACGTGTATCAGTCAGCTGGGTAATTCAGTCATAGTGTCAGTCACATGAGTTGTGACTGTCAGCCCGGTTAGCTCAGTCGGTAGAGCATGGGACTCTTAATCGCAGGGTCGTGGGTTCGAGCCCCACATTGGGAGAGATTTTTTTTAAAAGAAAAAAATCCTTCTTACTTTGCCAGACGGGATGGGGACGGGGTAGCTCAGCGGTCAGAGCGCTCGCTTTCACCCAGCCAAGGTTAAGCAGCGTGGAGCGTCTTTGCCATTTGGATGGGTGACCGTTTGCTCGCCTTGGCTTCTGTACAGTCCCCCAGTTCACCCAGCTGTAAATGGATACCTTCCCTCTTTAGGGTCAGGGAAGATAAAGCAGCAATGGAGAGGAGATGGGCGCCGCCCTCAACATACTGGCCCCTAGAGAAGCTGAGGTCTCTGACACCTCGCTCTCCTAAGACCACATAGGTTATGGGATACCTTAATTTACCTGAGGCAAGGCCAAGAAACTAAAAAATAGATTTCATGGGGCTACCTAACTGGGGACAGGATTGTTCAGTGGTCAGAGTTGTCCCTTTTCCCAAGCTAAGGTGTGACTCTGTGTGTGTGTGTGTTATTGCACACTTATCAGTCATTGCACAGTTATCAGTCATTGCACAGTTATCAGTCATTGCACACCTATCAGTCATTGCACACTTATCAGTCATTGCACACTCATCAGTCATTACACACTTATCAATCACTGCACACCTATCAGTCATTGCACACTTATCAGTCATTGCACACTTACCATTCAGCCCACACTTATCAGTCATCCCATGTGTATTAGTCTATCAACCAGTCACGTGCATTAGTTTGCTAAATTGGAAATCTCCGCTGGGACAGAAATACAATTACAACAACAAAACAAGGGTGATACTCTTAGTTACAATGAATGCCACCAGCAGCCCGGTTAGCTCAGTCGGTAGAGCATGGGACTCTTAATCCCAGGGTCGTGGGTTCGAGCCCCACATTGGGCGAGTTTTTTAATATTTTTTTTATTGGGGGTGGCTTCTTTTGTTTTGGTGATTTTATCTTTACAAGAGGGTGACTAGCACACAATACAAGTAATTTAATACAAGTATTTAAAATGTTCTACATCTTTATAGTTTTCAGCTTTCTTTAAAAAAATGTGACAACCTCTACCTTCCTCCCCCCCCCCCACCTCAAAGAAAAAAATAATCTCGCCCAATGTGGGGCTCGAACCCACGACCCTGGGATTAAGAGTCCCATGCTCTACCGACTGAGCTAACCGGGCTGACAGTGACAACTCATGTGAATGACAGTATGACTATACTCCTTAAAATGAACTGACTGATCAGCCCCAAAGTCAGTGACTGTACACAACTTTAGGGGTTGACTCAGAGATAGTGAGGAAATAATCTACGTCTGTTGACTTTGACTGGTATTATCTGTACACTATAGCTGGGGGGTTTGACTGTGCTATGTGTAGCAACACGTGTATCAGTCAGCTGGGTAGTTCAGTCATAGTGTCAGTCACATGAGGTGTGACTGTCAGCCCGGTTAGCTCAGTCGGTAGAGCATGGGACTCTTAATCCCAGGGTCGTGGGTTCGAGCCCCACATTGGGCGAGCTTTTTTTTTAAAAGAAAAAAATCATTCATACTTTACCAGCCGGGATGGAGACGGGATAGCTCAGTGGTCAGAGCGCTCGCTTTCCCCCAGCCAAGGTTAAGCAGCGTAGAGCGTAGTTGCCAATTGGATGGGTGAACGTTTGTGCGCCTTGGCTTCAGTACAGTCCCCCAGTTCACCCAGCTGTCAATGGGTACCTGCCCTCTTCAGGGTTAGGGAAGGTAAAGCAGCAAGGGAGAGGGAATGGGCGCTGCCCTCAACATGATTGCCCCTAGAGAAGCTGAGGTCTCTGACGCCTAGCTCTCTTACGACCACACAGGTTATGGGACACCGTACTTTATCAGAGGCAAGGCCAAGAAACGAAAAAAGAGATTTCATGGGGCTACCTAACTGGGGACAGGATTGTTCAGTGGTCAGAGTTGTCCCTTTCCCCAAGCTAAGGTGTGACTGTGTGTGTTTGTGTTATTGCACACTTATCAGTCATTGCACACTTATCAGTCATTGCACACGTATGTAATTGCACACTTATCAGTCATTACATACTTATCAGTCATTGCACACTTATCAGTCACTGCACACTTAGCAGTCACTGCATACTTATCAGTCATTGCACACTTATCAGTCATTGCACACTTATCAGTCATTGCACATCAGTCAGCTCACGTGTATCAGTCTATCAATCAGCCACGCACATTAGTTTGCTAAATCAGAATTCTCCACAGGGACAGAAATACAATTACAACAACAAAACAAGGGTCATACTCTTAGTCACAATGCAAGCTACCATCAGCCCTGGTTTGCTCAGTCGTAGAGCATGGGACTCTTAATCGCAGGGTCGTGGGTTCGAGCCCCACATTGGGCGAGATTTTTTTTTTTAAGAAAAAAACCCTTCATACTTTACCAGATGGGATGGGGCCGGAATAGCTCAGTGGTCAGAGCACTCGCTTTCCCCCAGCCAAAGTTAAGCAGCGTGGAGCGTGGTTGCCAATTGGATGGTGACTGTTTGCGTGCCTTTGCTTCAGTACATTCCCCCAGTTCACCCAGCTGTAAATGGGTACCTGTCCTCTTTAGGGTCAGGGAAGGTAAAGCAGCGAGGGAGAGGAGATGGGTGCCCAGGAGCTGAAGTGGGAGACCTTCTGACTTTCTGGCTTCTGTCCACAGTCCTTAAATCGGAGTATTTCTGCTGGGACTATAATATAACCTCAACAACAACATGGGTACCGGTCTCAATACGCTGGCCCCTAGAGAAGCTGAGGTCTCTGACGTCTTGCTCCCCTACGACCACATAGGTCATGCATGGGGCACCTTTACCTTTTACCTTTATTACAAATGGGAAACTGCAAATAATCGTCATTTTTTGCTTTTTTGTTGATGATAACAAAAAGGAATTTTGTCTTTACTCAGCTAGAAGTCCAAGGTTTACCAATGGTGAGATTTTGGGTATGTGACCATTTTTGCCCACTGTTAGGATAGAGGCATTCCGATTAGATGGACCCAAAGAGGATTGCATTTTATTTTGTGTTCAAAGATGAGAGGGGAAATGTGTGTAATAAAGACTCAAAGTGTCTGCACCTGTATACACTAGTTAACAATATACAGGCACATATTTAGAGCACGTAAAAGAACCCACGGTAAAAAACAACAACCCGTGTCCCGATAACACTTTGGAAAACAACAACAACAACTAACCAAACAAAGACATCACAGTGACAGGGAAATTAAACACACATGCTGACAAGGGAAAAAGTAATGGGTGGCGCTGTTCTTGAGGCATGGCGGTCTCGCCCAGGTAAAAATAATTTCAATCACAACAACAACAAGAACAAGGGAAACACCGAAAATGACACAGGAAATGACAATCAATAAGCCAGTTTATAGACTAAAGCAGACGTTCATACATACATGTGTATGTGTGCACGATGAAGCTTAGACTATCATAATTAAAACTGTGTGTACTCAGCTTAAGTAGATAGCATGCATTACACAATATGGCCGACATTTACACCCCCCACTCACTTACGTAACATAACATCAAGTATTATACCAATTTCATTTCTGAAGTCAGAAGGCAGCTTACCTTCATGGTGGAGAAAAGTGGCTGCATAATGTAAAAATTAATCACATGGTTGATAAACCAACGAAAAAAAACTAAATCATCAACACTTAACTTACACCTTACCTAAATCTTTGAGGAAAAAATAAAATTCAATCCTCCTTGTATCCCTGAAGTCCCTGAATGCAGGCTATCTTAATACTGGGCAAAAATGGTCACATATGCAAAATCTCACCATTAGTGAACGAAGCTCTAGAAAGTAATCTCTTTTCCAATCATGAAAACAGAAAACAAATAATGATAACGTACTCGTCTTCACATTTGTAATAGAGGGGAAAACACCAGTAACATACAAAGTAAAGTCTCGCCCAATGTGGGGCTCGAACCCACGACCCTGGGATTAAGAGTCCCATGCTCTACCGACTGAGCTAACCGGGCTGACCGACTAAAGCGAGGTGACTGATATTATGGCTGTATTATTGGACTGGTGTTGAGATTATATTGAAGTCCCAGTGGAGATATTCCATTTAGGACTATCTCTCAATATCTCTCAATATCTGATGAACCTTCTTTTCTTACTTGAATACCCCATGCAAACTACAACAAATGTGTATTACCTTGCACACATGTTAAAACTTGTTGGTTTTTCCACAGGGGGTGGGGGGAGGGGAGGAATGGACGACATTAAAAAAAAACCAAACTACATGCACAGGAATATTGGATATAAAAACAAAACACGTGAGTGCGTATTCCATTATCCTGAAAATGAAAGTTATCTTAAAAACTAATAAACTAGTGTCAGTCATCCAGTCAGTCACGTGTATCAGTCAGCCAGTCAGCCACGTGCATCAGTCAGTCACGTGTATCAGTCAGCCACGTGCATCAGTCAGACACGTGCATCAGTCAGCCACGTGCATCAGTCAGCCACGTGCATCAGTCAGCCAGTCAGTCACGTGTATCAGTCAGTCACGTGTATCAGTCACGTGTATCAGTCAGTCACGTGTATCAGTCACATGTATCAGTCAGCCAGTCAGCCACATGCATCAGTCAGCCACGTGCATCAGTCAGCCAGTCAGCCACATGCACCAGTCAGCCACGTGCATCAGTCAGCCAGTCAGCCACGTGCATCAGTCAGCCACGTGCATCAGTCAGTCACGTGTATCAGTCAGCCACGTGTATCAGTCAGCCAGTCAGTAAGTGTATCAGTCAGCCACGTGTATCAGTCAGCCAGTCAGTCACGTATATCAGCCAGTCACGTGTATCAGTCAGTCACGTGTATCAGTCAGCAACGTGTATCAGTCAGCCAGTCAGCCACGTGTATCAGTCATCCAGTCAGCCACGTGTATCAGTCAGTCACGTGTATCAGTCAGCCAGTGAGTCACGTGTATCAGTCATCCAGTCAGCCACGTGTATCAGTCAGCCAGTCAGCCACGTGTATCAGTCAGCCAGTCAGCCACGTGTATCAGTCAGCAACCTGTATCTATCACGTGTATCAGTCAGCCATGTGTACCAGTCAAAACGTCAGTCACGTGCGTCAGTCAATCACGTGTATCAGTCATTCACGTGTATCAGTCAGCCAGTCAGTCACGTGTATCAGTCAGTCACGTGTATCAGTCAGCCAGTCAGTCACGTGTATCAGTCAGTCATCAGTCACGTGTATCAGTCAGCCAGTCAGTCACGTGTATCAGTCAGTCAGTCACGTGTATCAGTCAGCCAGTCAGTCACGTGTATCAGTCAGTCACGTGTATCAGTCAGCCAGTCAGTCACGTGTATCAGTCAGTCACGTGTATCAGTCAGCCAGTCAGCCACGTGTATCAGTCAGCCACGCGTTTTAATCATTGCACAGCTGAGCTGAGCTCTAGCTGAGAGAAGAAAATAATATCTTTTCGAATCATCTAAAGAGAAAAGAAATAACGATAAAGTACTTGTCTTTACATTTGTAATAGAGGGGAAAATTAGTGATTAAAAAAAAACTGCGCCCAATGTGGGGCTCGAACCCACGACCCTGGGATTAAGAGTCCCATGCTCTACCGACTGAGCTAACCGGGCTGACAGTTATAAGGCCAGGTGACTGACATTATGGCTGTATTATTGGACTTGTGTTGAGGTTATACTGAAGTCCCAGTGGATATATTCCATTTAGGGACTATCGCTCAATATCTGATGAACCTTCCTTTCTTACTTGAATAACCCCTGTAAACTAAATGAAATGTATGTTACCTTGCACACATGTTAAAACTTGTTGGTTTTTCCACAGGGGGTGGGGGGAGGGGAAGAATGGACGACATTAAAAAAAAAAACTACATGCACAAAAAGATTGGATATAACAACAAAACACGCAAGTACTTATTCCATTATTCTGAAAATAAAAGTCGTCTTTAAAACTAACAAACTAGTGTCAGTCAGACAGCTACCTGTATCAGTCAGCCAGTCAGTCACGTGTGCCAGTCAGCCACGTGTATCAGTCAGTTATGTGTGTCTGTCAGCCAGTCAGTCACGTGTGCCAGTCAGCCACGTGTATCAGTCAGTCATGTGTGTCTGTCAGCCAGTCAGTCACGTGTATCAGTCAGCCAGTCATTCAGGTATATCAGTCATTCACGTGTATCAGTCATTCAGGTATATCAGTCATTCACGTGTATCTGTTATTCACGTGTATCAGTCAGTCACGTGCATCAGCCAGCCAGTCAGTCACGTGTATCAGTCACGTGTATCAATCAGTCACTTGTATCTACGTTAATCTACGTCTGTTGACTTTGACTGGTATCTGTACTCTATAGCTGGGGGGTTTGACTGTGCTCTGTGTAGCAACACGTGTATCAGTCAGCTGGGTAGTTCAGTCATAGTGTCAGTTACACGAGTTGTGACAGTCAGCCCGGTTAGCTCAGTCGGTAGAGCATGGGACTCTTAATCCCAGGGTCGTGGGTTCGAGCCCCACATTGGGCGATTTTTTTTTTTTAAAGAAAAAAATCTTTCATACTTTACTAGACGGGATGGGGATGGTATAACTCAGTGGTCAGAGCGCTCGCTTTCCCCCAGCCAAGGTTAAGCAGCATCGAGCGTGGTTGCCAATTGGATGGGTGACCATTTGCACGACTTGACTACAGTAGAGATCCCCCAGTTCACCCAGCTGTAAATGGGTACCCGCCCTCTTTAGGGTCATGGAAGGTAAAGCAGCGAGGGAGAGGAGATGGGCGCTGCCCTCAACATGCTGGCCCCTAGAGAAGATGAGGTCTCTGACGCCTGGCTCCCCTACGACTACACAGGTTATGGGACACCTTACTTTACCAGAGGCAAGGTCAAGAAACGAAAAAAGAGATTTCATGGATTGTCAAGTGGTCAGAGTACTCCCTTTCCCCAGGCAAAGGTATGACTTTGTGTGTGTGTGTGTGTGTGTGTGTGTGTGTGTGTGTGTGTGTGTGTGTGTGTGTGTGTGTGTGTGTGTGTGTGTGTGTGTGTATTGAACACTGATCAGTCATTGCACACTTATCAGTCATTGCACACGCATCAGTCATTGCACACTTACCAGTCATTGCACACTGACCTGTCATTGCACACTTACCAGTCATTGCACACGCACCAGTCATTGGACACGCATCAGTCATTGCACACTGATCAGTCATTGCACACTTACCAGTCATTGCACACGTATCAGTCATTGCACACGTATCAGTCATTACAAACTTATCAGTCTTTGCACACTTATCAGTCAGTCCATGTGAATTAGTCTATCAATCAGCCATGCGCATTAGTTTGCTAAATCAGAAATCTCTGCTGGGACAGAAATACAGTTGCAACATCAAAACAAAGGCGATACTCTTAGTCACAATGAATGCTACCATTAGCCCGGTTAGCTCAGTCGGTAGAGCATGGGACTCTTAATCCCAGGGTCGTGGGTTCGAGCCCCACATTGGGCGAATTTTTTTTGGCTTTTCTTGGAGGGGGGGGGGGAGGGATGGGTCTTTATTTTTGGTGCCTTTATCTTTACAAGAAGGTAGACTAGCACACAATACAAGTAATTAAATACAAGCATTTAAAATGTTCTACATCTTTATGGTTTTCAGCTTTCTTTAAAAAAAAAGTCACAACCTCTACCTTCCTCCTCCCCCCAAAAAATGAAAAAAAATCTCGCCCAATGTGGGGCTCGAACCCACGACCCTGGATTAAGAGTCCCATGCTCTACCGACTGAGCTAACCGGGCTAACAGTCAAAGCTCTGTATGACTATACTCCTTAAAATGAACTGACTGATCAGCCTCAAAGTCAGTGACTGTACACAACTTTAGGGGTTGACTCAGAGATAGTGAGGAAATAATCTACGTCTGTTGACTTTGACTGGTATTATCTGTACACTATAGCTGCGTGGTTTGACTGTGCTATGTGTAGCAACACGTGTATCAGTCAGCTGGGTAATTCAGTCATAGTGTCAGTGACATGAGTTGTGACTGTCAGCCCGGTTAGCTCAGTCGGTAGAGCATGGGACTCTTAATCCCAGGGTCGTGGGTTCGAGCCCCACATTGGGCGAGATTTTTTTTTTCTTGGGGCAGGGAGGGGGGAAGGAAGGTAAAGGTTGTGACTATTTTTTTTAAAGAAAGCTGAAAACCATAAAGATGTAGAGCATTTTGAATACTTGTATTTAATTACTTGTATTGTGTGCTAGTCTACCCTCTTGTAAAGATAAAGGCACCAAAACAAAAGACCCCCCAAAAAAATAACAACAAAAAATCTCGCCCAATGTGGGGCTCGAACCCACGACCCTGGGATTAAGAGTCCCATGCTCTACCGACTGAGCTAACCGGGCTGCTGGTAGCATTCACTGTAACTAAGAGTATCACCCTTGTTTTGTTGTTGTAACAGTATTTTTGTGCCAGTGGAGAATTATGATTTAGCAAACTAATGTGGGTGGCTGATTGATAGACTGATACACGTGGGCTGACTGATAGGTGTGCAATGACTGATAAGTGTGCAATGACTGATAAGTGTGCAATGACTGATAAGTGTGCAATGACTGATAAGTGTGCAATGACTTATAGATGTGTAATGACTGATACGTGTGGGCTGACTGATACGTGTACAATGACTGATAAGTGTTCGATGACTGATACATGTGGGCTGACTGATACACGTGGCTGACATACACCTGGCTGACTGATACACCTGGCTGACTGATACACGTGACTGACTGGCTGACTGATACACGTGACTTCCTGGCTGACTGATACACGCGACTGACGGATACACGTGAATGACTGATACACGTGAATGACTGATACACGTGAATGACTGATACACGTGAATGACTGATGCACGTGGCTGACTGATACACGTGGCTGACTGGCTGACTGACACTAGTTTAATTTATTTTAAAGATAACTTTTCTTTTCAGGATAATGGAATAGGCACTGTTTTGTCTTTATATCCAATGTTCTTGTGCATGTGGTTAAAAAAATGTCCCCCTCTCCCCCTCGCCTTGAAAGAAAAACAAGTTTTAATATGTGTAGAAAGTAACACATATTTGATGTAGTTTACAGCACGTATTCAAGTAAGAAAGGAAGGTTAATCAGATATTGAGTGATAGTCCCTAAATGGAATCTCTCCACTGGGACTTCAACATAACCTCAACACAAGTCCAATAATACAGCCATAATGTCAGTCACCTGGCCTTTAACTGTCAGCCCGGTTAGCTCAGTCGGTAGAGCATGGGACTCTTAATCCCAGGGTCGTGGGTTCGAGCCCCACATTGGGCGATACTTCTTTTTGTTATCACTTATTTTCCCCCTCTATTACAAATGTGAAGACCAGTACGTTATCATTATTTACAGAACAGTTCCCCCAGTTCACCCAGCAGTAAATGGGTACCTGCCCTCTTTACGGTCAAGAAAGGTAAAGCAGCGAGGGAGAGGAGATGGGCGCCGCCCTCAACATGCTGGCCCTCTAGAGAAGCGGAGGTCTCTGAGGCCTTGCTCCCCTACGACCACATAGGTAATGAGATATATTAAAAAAAAGATTCGCCCAATGTGGGGCTCGAACCCACGACCCTGGGATTAAGA
>CM060322.1:42935684-42938889 GCA_030674155.1 Stramonita haemastoma | reverse complement strand
TGATGAGTGGAAGTGAGTGGAAAGGAGGGGGGGATGAGAGGTAGGAGGTCGGGGGGTTGGGGGGGGGGGGAGGAAGAAGACGGAAAAGAAATGTCAGCCTACACACACACACACACAACACACACACACACCACACACACACACACACACACACACACACACACACACACACATTCTAGGATTTATCTATTACTCAGGTTTATCCATTTTCCTTTGCTTTTATTATTTATTTTTTACATGTATAGTTCAATGAATTATCATGGTTAGATCCGATTTTTTCCCCTTTAACCTTACATTCAACTCTACAGCCAGACACTCTAGCAATTACTTTTGCTCCTCCCCCCCCCCCTCCCACCACACACACACACACAACAACACACACAACACACACACACACACACACACACACACACACACACACACACACACACATTTTCAAAGAACTTTGTTCTGGATAGACGATATCGATAAAACGAACACCCACACGTGCACAAAATCCACATGCAAGCATGCATGCACGCACGCACGCACGCACGCACGCAGACAGGAGAGATGAGAAGAGAGAGAGAGAGAGAGAGAGAAGAGGAGAGATCAATGAAGCATGAGAGAGAGAGCACGAGAGAGAGAGAGAGAGAGAGGCAAGAGGAAGTAGAGCATAAGAGAGAGAGAGAGAGAGAGAGAGAGAGAGAGAGAGAGAGAGAGAGAGAGAGCAAATGAGAGAGAGGCAGAGAGAGAGAGAGAGAGAGAGGAGAGAGAGAGAGACGAGAGGAGAGAGAGAGAGGGGAGGCAGAGAGAGAGACAGAGAGAGAGAGACAGAGAGAGAGACAGAGAGAGAGAATAGAGAGAGAGAGGAGAGGAGAGAGAGAGAGAGAGAGAGAGAGAGAGGAGAGAGAGAGAGAGATTCCATTGTCTCCACCTTTGCCTGGAGACAAAAGTACAACGCTATTATATTCTGAACTCCATTGTATGAATGGGGCCACATCATCCCCCCCCCCTCAAAAAGAAGACACCCGCCACCCCCCACCCCCCAAAAAAAAAAAAACCCACAAGAAAACAAAAAAATTGCAAACAACTATTGCAAACTAGAAGTAGCCTAGATGACAACTCTTTCATTAAAAAAAAAAATCGAAATAACCTCTCTTTGATCCACAGAGCAAAGATTACGGGCTGTTTTACTGTTAAAATGTAAAACAAAACCAACAAAAAAACCCACAGCAAAAGACCATTAGATTGATTCGTTAAGCAATAAATTGTTCACTGTGACCAATGAATCCATTTTCAAAAGAGCACAGTTGATCCTTTCTCTCACTTTTTGTCAGTTCTCTAAGTCCCAACTTCTCACAATTTTTTTTTCTTGACAACCGCCACCCTCCCTCCCCCCCCCTCCCCTCCTTCCCCCTGAGAAAGTCTTTTCATTAACCTTTACTTCTAGTTTTGTTCAGTTCGACCCCGCCCCGCAACCCCCCCCCCCCCCTCCCTCCCTTGTAAAATAAGCCACACACACAAACAACAAAAGCTACCCCCCACCCCCACCCCCAATCTAAGAAAGAAAGAAAACACACACACACACACACACACACACACACACACACACACACACACACACACACACACACACCTAAGTGTATGCTTTTCTAATAATATGACTGCAAACAGTTGGAGATGTTCTTTTTAAAAAAAAAAAGAAAAAAAAAAGAAAAAGGGAAAGGCATAAGTGACATTTTGTAACACAATAAGCACCCACATAAAAAAAAACACGTGAGCAACATCTCATTGCTACCTCTTTTCATACCATATTTGTACATGATCCCCCCTTCCCCACCCCTCCACCTCTATTGCACATTATAATTCATTTAGGCTTACTTTTATTTATTTTTTTAAAGTTATCTATTTATTTATTTATTTATTTATTTATTTATTTATTTTATTCTTTTATATCGAGGATAATGGGATAAGCACTCATGTGCTTTTTTTTTCATCCAGTCCCCGTGTGTATGCAGTTGTGTAAATATTGACATCTGTTCGCAGCAGCACACAATGGCCTACTCTCAGGACAAGCGGAACAGGATTTAACGTGTGCGCAAGATGTTCTGCGTGCGTTCGCACACGTACACGGGACCTCAGTTTACAGTCTCACCCGAAAGACTTTTGGGGAGAGTGGAGCCAGCACTGTGTGTGTGTGTGTATGTGTGTGTGTGTGTGTGTGTGTGTGTGTGTGTGTGTGTGGTGTGTGTGTGTGTGTGTGTGTGTGTGTGTGTGTGTAGGGGGGGGGGGGTAGTCTAGTGGTTAGAGCGTTGTGCTCGCGACCTTACTACCCGGGTTCGAACCTGGGTCGGAGCTACCAGAGACGCCTGTTCAAGAGGATTACCCTAGACTTAACATCAGTGCTGACTCCACTCTCCCGAGAGTCCTTCAGACGAGACTATAAATTGAGGTCCCGTGTGCGAACACGCGCAGCGCAGAACATCTTGCACACACGTTAAAAACTCTTTTTGTCTTTGGAAAGAGTAGGCCATTGCGTGCCGGTAGTAACAACGGATGACAAAAACTTATAATCAAGAACAGCATGCACACTGGTGCCGGTGTTTAGATACCATCCCCCGATATATCTTTGGAAAGAGTAGGCCATTGCGTGCCGGTAGTAAGAGCGGATGACAAAAATCTAATAATCGAGAACAGCATGCATACTGGTGCCGTGTTTAGATATTATCTCCCAAAGTCGGAAAAGTCGCATAGTAGGCAAACATATCACCTTTGATAAACCTCAGAGCTCTAGCTAAGGACCAGAGGTGGGGAAGGGGGGTGGGGGTGGAGGGGGTGGAGGCGGCTAGTCACACGTACACATTTCCTGCACTTTAAAGCATTAAAAGAACAATTTTAAAAAGAAAAAAGAAGAAGAAAAAGACCATATCGCTTTTACAGCTAAAAGCGTATGTCTCTTCAGTTAAAAAGCTGAAAGCCGACAAGCCATCTCACAGGTTATTAATGGTTATTATTATCATCATTATTTTTTTTATTCCCAAACCCCTAAATGGTTGTTTCGTACCACTAAACCACACCACCGCTAATGCACCCACTTATTACTGGCACACTACCAAAAAAACTGAGGAGAAAAAACCGGCGGTAAATAAGACCGGTTTGGAGCCAGTTTCTAAGCTGTTAATGTGTTATTTTTTCGCTCGTACCGTAAGGCCTAGCTACGTGG
>CM060322.1:42925684-42933184 GCA_030674155.1 Stramonita haemastoma | reverse complement strand
AAAAAAACAGAAAAGAAAGAAAACACCCCCATGGCCCACAAAAACCAAAACACCCCCCCCCAAAAAAAAAACAACAAAAAAAAACTACCCCCCCAAAAAAAACAGCCCACACCCAACCAAATAACCTCATCCTCCCCCCCCCCCCTCCCCCAAAAGCAAGCAAAAAAAACCAAACCCTCCACCCCCCCCCCCCCCCCCCCAAAGATAAAAAAAAAGCACCACCACAAAAACAAGGAAATGGTACACTGACCACTACACACGATTTCCACCCTTCTCCCTTCTTCCACTTCCTCCTCCTCCTCCTCTTCTTCTCCCCTACTCACACACACTCTCACTCCTTCTCTTTACTCCTCAGCTTATAACACACACACACAAACACACAGCGCACGAACGAACGTACGTACGTACGGAGAGAGAGAGAGAAGGAACGAACGAACGAACAGTTGTAGGCTACTGCGTAAAAAAAAAATCTTCCTATGCTAGGAAGCTTGAATATAGCCTATATATACATACTGCATGACTAAGCGAGGTTGGGCTTAAGGGGGGGTGAAAACCGGCTTCCCGAGTACAAACCAGACTCAACCAGTTTACACCGGCGAAACCATTATTGTTGCTGTAACCGCTGAGCCATGGGATGGCAATGAGTTTTTGGCATAGCATGGTATGGCATAGCATGGGCTAAGTATGGCACACAGCACGGCACATTCTGACCGGCCTCCTCTTTGCTTTCTCACAGGCAGAAACTACCGAGATTAAAGGTAGCAGCTTGTGAATAATGGAATCTCTGAAGTCAGAATTGCCGCTCTATTAATTTAATGGTATGGTGGGGGGGGGGGGGGGGGGGGGGGGGGGGGGGGGGGATGTGGATTTATGCCCCAAAATGTTTGGGAGGTTTTTGGGTTTTTTGTGGGGGGAGGGGGGTGTTTGCTTTTATTTTATTTTATTATTATTTTTCATGGCATTTAACTACACACTGAATCATGATATTACAACATGATTAACAAGGAATCCATAAACACCATGCAACTGGTGATGATGGCATTACTGATGATGATAATAATATTGCGGCTGCACCTGCTGCCACTTCTCCTGCTACTACTACTACTACTACTGCTGCTGCTGCTGCTGCTGCTGCTGCTGCTGCTGCTGCTACTGCTCCTGCTGCTGCTACTACTACTACTACTACTACTACTACTACTACTGCTGCTGCTGCTGCTGCTGCTGCTGCTGCTACTGCTGCTACTACTACTACTACTACTACTACTACTACTACTACTACTACTACTACTACTACTACTACTAATGCTGCTGCTGCTGCTGCTACTGCTGCTGCTGCTGCTGCTGCTGCTACTACTACTACTACTACTACTACTACTACTACTACTACTACTACTACTACTACTACTACTACTACTACTACTGCTGCTGCTGCTGCTGCTGTTGTTGCTATTGTTGCTGCTGCTGCTGCTGCTACTGCTACTGCTACTACTACTACTACTACTACTGCTGCTGCTGCTGCTGCTACTGCTGCTGCTGCTGCTGCTGCTGCTGCTGCTGCTTCTACTACTACTACTATACTACTACTACTACTACTACTACTACTACTACTACTACTACTACTACTACTGATGATGATGAGGAGGAGGAGGCGGATGAGGAGGATAACCATTATAATATTTTCACTTCAAGTTGTTTATAGCCCCCACCAGCCACAAAGGCCATAATTATCAGGGCTGTCACCTTACAGGTATATCATTTCAGCAACTCCAAGACCATTCACCCCCAAGTTTAACATCAATCCATTTGAACATCCAAGAACGTCAAATCTAAAAACAAAACAAGACAAAACAAAAATATCCAACACAAAAGGCAACCAAAATACAAACACCTAAACTTTTTCATTTGCCTTTAGGTCGATAAAACCAGGCTGTGCTGAGGACGCCAGCCAATCCACTTAATTTATCACTCCAGATTGTAAAAGAGACTGAAAAACGCTTCAATGTACAAGTCAATTCAAGTTAAGTCATGCCAAGTCATGTCATGCCATGCCATGTCATGACATGTCATGTTTTGCCAAGTCAAGACATGTCATGTCAAATCAAGTCAAGTCAAATCATGTCAAGTCAATTGTGACTGATACTGAACGCAAAAGTGTTTTCAAAATTCTGGAAATTGTAAGAAACTGGTGCAGTGCCAAGCTTGCTTTGACCGCCTGTGCTGAGAAGAGCCAGATCATATATATATATATATATATATATATTATATATATATATATATATATATATATATATATATATATATATATATATATATATATAATTGAGAAAAAATAGTGGAGAAAAACAAGTGCAGGTAACCAATTACAACTTCATTCTTATCATAGAATTGATGTTATTCAAAGATTCAAAAGAAAAAAAACAAAAAAACCCCACTAGATTTATAAGATAAAGTTATATATATATATATATATATTATATATATATATATATATATATATATATATATATATATATATACAAAAAGCGAAGGTAAAACAACCAGCATATATGTTCCCCAATATTTCGGCTTTCGCCTTCCTCAGGGGGTGTTTATTGCGATGACGTAATGGTATGACATCAACTTTTATTTACGTCATTGTGAAACTTTGTTTTGATATTTTACAACCTTTGTTTTGATACTTTTTACTTAAACGTCATACTGAGACATCAGAGAGAGAGAGAGAGAGAGAGAGAGAGAGAGCTCTTACATTGAACAATCAAGGTCAAGTTCACACACACACACACACAGCCTACGCCCGCGCGCGCGTGCGCACGCACGCTCGCACTCACGCACACACACACACTGACGTACGCACATACGCATGCACACACATGTGCACAATCATGCACACACATGCATACACCCAGACACACAAGTAGAAGCACACAAACACGCGCAGGCACGCAGGCACGCAGGCACGCAGGCACACACACACACACACACACACACACACACACACACACACACACACACACACACCACACACACACACAGGGGGACGGGATAGCCTAGTGGTCAGAACATTGGGCTCGCAATTTGACACCTGGGTTCGATTCCCGCTGAAGGGGATTTTCCCCCTGGAGTTAACATCAGTGTTGACTTTACTTTCCCCAAAAGTCCTACGATGAGACTATAAACCAAGGTCCCGTATGCGAACCCACGCAGAACATCTTGCGCACACGTTAAAGCCTGTTTCGCTTTTCGTAAGAGTAGGCCATTGTTGTCGGCGGGAACAGATGACAAGATTTACAAAACATACGCACGGGGACTGGATGTAAAAAAGCACACGAGCGCCTATTCCATTATACTCGATATAAAAGAATAAATAAACACACACACACACACACACACACACACACACACACAGCTTGTTCAAATCAAGTTGCCAGGCAGTAGCCTGTGGCCACGGACAGGAAGAGGATTGCAAGCTCAACTGTCACGTGTGTTGAGGCCTTTATATATATACCGTAAAATCCCTAGCATAAGCCCACCATCTAGCAAACGCCCACCCCCCACTTTGGGCCAAAAGTTGTGCACAGGGGTAAATACCTAGCAAACGCCCACCCTGCTTTTTTCAAAGAGACTAGGCTCACTTTCACTAGGATTTGTGCAGACTGTTCTAAAAGTCATCTTTTTACCCTTCTTTACATTTTCGTGTTTTTTTCCTCTTTTCTTTTTCTTTGTCTGCTCTCCTCACTCCCACCCATCCCCAACAAAGTGAATTAAAATTACGTCGTGCTTTTTCCACTGACGTCTTTTGTCTGTCAGTGATGTACCGGTACTTTGACATACTTCCTGATGGCCGGAAGTTGGTTCTTGAATCTCTCTGTGCCATTTCTGCAAAATGTTTTTGAATCTCTCTGTGCCATTTCTGCAAAATGCCGAAGCGGCAGTCTTACACTGTATCTTTCAAACTGGAAGCCCTCCAGTATCTGGATAGCAAGCAGGTGGGAATGTTTCGGAGTGTGCCCGTGAATTTTCTGTGGATAGGAAGAGGATCCGGGAATGGAGTGAAAACTGAGATAGACTTGAACAGCAGTACCGACAAACGGAAACTGTCAAAAGGACCAGCAGTTAGATCTGAACATGTCGACCAAGGTGTGCTGCATTATCTAGAAGATGAAAGATCTGAAGGCAGGGTATTGCGAACTGGTTGGCCTTCTTGACCTCAAAGTCCTTTTTTTCTATTTTCCTTCACTTCTACTCACACGACCTAACTTACATGCTTTCGGGGTTTGTATTCACTCAATTACACGGTTGAGTACAAAAATTACTTTGTGCAAAGGGGTCTATCCCTAGCAAACGCCCACCCCCCAATTTTGCCCTAAACCAGTGCACAGGGGGGTGGGCGTATGCTAGGGATTTTACGGTATATATAATGTATATGTATATATAAACAACAACAAAAACCCCATAAGCTTGTGTGTGCAGAGACTGGATTGTGACATGTTCTACAAACAATGAGCAGACTTTTCCTTTTCGGCAATGACAACACGTCTTCTTGAAACGACAACAACAACAAAAATACCACCACCACCACCACTACCACCATCCCCCCTCCCAAGAAACAAAACAAGCAACAAGAAACACATTAGGGTGATATCAGGGAAGTCAATATAATTGTATAGGGGGAACCCCCCCCCCCCCCCACAATAATGGCAATTTTAGGAAATATTGATAAAAGCAACTAAGAGTGAAAAGACATATGTACTGTTTCTTCTAAAAGTCATTCGGATGAGACTTTAAACCGAGGCCCCGTGTGCGAACGCACGCAGAACATCTCGTGCACACGTTAAATCCTGTTCCGTTTTTCGTAAGAGTAGGCCATCGTGTGCCGGTGGGAACAGATGACATTTACAAAACTGCATATACACAGGGACTAGGTGTAAAATAAATAAAAAATAAAAAGCAGAGGAGTTGCTTATTCCATTATCCTCGATATAAAAGAATAAAAGAAAAAAAGAATAACTATTCTAAAATGATCATGACGCAATCCTTTCTGTGGCCAACAGGAGAAGGAAAGTACAAAAAATCTCCCAGGTAAACAAACTGGTTTTCATTAAAACAGCAGGATACAGAGAGCTTGGGCATCTGGAATGTCGAGATCCAGTTTGATATCTATTATTACAAGTCATGGGGGGGGGGATGGGGGGGGGGGGTGGTTTAAGCAGACAGACTCCCCTATAAGGTTAGGACAAATCTAGGAAGTGTGTAAATGTGTGTGTGTGTGTGTGTGTGTGTGTGTGTGTGTGTGTGTGTGTTTATTTTATATTTTATTTATTTTAGTGTGTGTTTATTTTTTATTTTTGTTTATTTTAGTGTGTGTGTTTATTTATTTTTTTGTTGTTTATTTTAGTGTGGTGTGTGTGTGTGTGTGTGTGTGTGTGTGTGTGTGTGTGTGTGTGTGTGCGTGCGTGCGTGCGTGCGTGCGTGCATGCGTGTGTAGGTATGTGGGTATGTGTGTGGGTATGTGTGTGTGTTGCGTTTGTTTTTGCAAGAGAAAATAATGTTACCTCATTTTACACTTTCGACCATGATTGAAGCATGCGTATAGCACAGTGATCTGATCTGGGCAGAGTGTGTTGTGTGGCTTTTTTGTTGTTGTTGACAAGTTGGTTAAGGGCTTCGGCACACATTATCACTTTTGAATGTCACCACCTGTCGCGCGTGCCACAAGTTGGCGCCAAAACTCACAAGCTGGTGGCTCACACTGCTGTTTCCAATCCACCACGAAGCAACCCCTGACACATATGAAAATCTGCAAAAAATAAAGGAGAAATTTTTGTCACTGCTCCAATGTTTGCACATTCAATCAAAAATGGCCTCCAACGAGCGTAGCCAGGACAAATTTTTATTCTTGCTGCTGCCACCACTGTTGATAATTTGTTGGAGCAGAGATGATGAATGGATGGGTAGATCGGTGGTCTAGGTGGTAACGCGCCTTGTCTAGAAAGCAAAGTCTGGGTCGGAGCGTTCGGTGGTTCGTATCCTGTTTGGGCCCAAAACTTTTCCCCCATCTATTGGACTATGAGTGGTGGTCTGGGTGCTAGTCTTTCGGATGAGACGATAAACCGAGGTCCCGTGTGTTACACATCACTATCTAGCGCATGTAAAAGAACCCACGGCAACAAGGGGGTTGACCCTGGCAAAATTCTGTAGAAAAAAGCCACTCTGTTAGGGAAACAAATACAGTTGCAGACAGGAAAAAGAAAAAAAAAAAGGGTAGTATGCGCTGCACTTGCGGCGACGCGCTCTCCCCGGGGAGAGCAGACCGAATTTCACGCAGAGAAATCTGCTGTGACATAAAGTGGTACAAAATACAAAAATACAAAGTCTACGGGTAAAAGAATTGCATAATTGCATGTCTCACAATCGAACACACAGTGACATCTTCGCCATTGTGCAGCAAATGCTTCAAGAAACCATAGCCTAGCCATTATCAGTGGTTAAAATGCGTGGTGCCTGGTCTTCTCCTGTGCTTTGTATTGTCTCTCTACAGGAGGTCTGCCCACTGGCCTCCAACGGCACGTTCCATCTTCATGGCAGCCCATCAGAAAGTTTATAAGAAACAATTTTCAGATTTGCATTTTTTAAAAAAAGACAGGGTTATGGGCTGGGTAGGCAGAAAGTAGACATGAAAGTGAGAGAATATAGAGGTGAGGAGAAAGACAGAAAAAAAGGAGTGATAGAAAAGGAAACATTTCTAGCCTAGAATTTCCAGAAGGTGGGGATGCTATTTATAGTTAAAAAAGCTCCCGGCATTGCCTTGGTGGATGGGGGGAAGGGGGGCGGGGGATTACAAGACAAAAAAACTAGGCTGTGGTTGTCTGCAACCTATTACTGTTGCAGAAAAAAATAGGATCAAGCTCAATCGGCCTGCCATTATTCTCTTCTGCAAGTCGGCAAATTTACTGTAGGCAACAGGACAGCTCAGTGGTGAGAGCACCCTCTTTCCCCATGCTAAGGTTAAGCAGCATTCAGCGTGGCTACCAAGAGGATGAGTGACTATTAATTTTGCGTACCTTGGTTTCAGCAGTCCCCCCCAGTTCCCAGGTGTAAATGGGTACCTGCCCTCTTTAGGGTCAGGGAAGGTAAAGCAGCGAGGGAGAGGAGACGGGTTCCGCCCTCAGCTCAATATGTTGGCCCCTAGAGAAGCTGACGTCTCTTAATACCTTGCTCCCCTACGACCAAAATAGGTTATGGGACACCTTTACCTATCTTGCAGCTGCTGCCAGTTACCACCCACACAGTTGCAGGCGACAGCAAATACAAGTGCTAGCGTGAGCCGATCCCCTTACCAGCTTCGTTACCTTGTGTACAGCCAGAATCTAGGCTACTATCAGCAAGTGTGGACAGAGTTCAGATTGAACATACAGCTATAATGTAATGCAGTTAACACCAGTGCTGACTTCACTCCCCCCAAAAGTCTTTCGGATGAGACTATAAACCGATGCCCCGTGT
>CM060322.1:42918184-42920684 GCA_030674155.1 Stramonita haemastoma | reverse complement strand
GCTATATATGATATAATCTGGGGTGATATCAATGTGTTATCAATGTGTTACAGCCTCAGACAAGGTGACCATGCCCGACACATTGGGTCATGCTGTCGGTATTGAACGCTATGAATTGCTGGCAAAACTGGCAGGAAATGAGGTAAGTTGTCCACTTTACTGGATATAATATATGTTTGATTTGGTTAAAATTTTGTTTGTTTATTTGTCCGGTTATGTTTTGGATGAAGTTGAAAACAGACCATTAAAATTTAAATCTAGCATAGTGCCCCCTCTAGGAAAGGTATTCTGTCTCTGAGCTGTTGGCAAGTTAGTTACCAGCTTGCTTCGTTAGGTTTGGTAACTCATCATAGAATTTAAGATTTAGTTGTATTCTGCAAGTAATGCCCTTGTTTTGGGTAATTCTTTTATATTCATTGATGACAACAGCTGACCACTAATAAAAGAATCGAATTGTCTGCTGTAATCAGAACATGTTTTTCTGATCAATTACTGTCAGTTTCTTTGTTTGTTTTATAATCAACTTATTTAGGAATTTTTAAAGTTTTTTTTTTAGTTGAAAAAACTTTCATCATTGAAGTATCTTTTCTATGTCTTTGGTACAAACAGGTAGCGATCTTAACAGAAGATGAGTTTCTTAACTAAACAAGGGAGGTCTCAAGTGGAAGGTAACTTTTGTAAATGAAATGCATTGATGGGATCCATTGCAGAATTCTGAGTGAGTCTCCTCAGGGCAAAACAGTAACTGTCACTTACTGCAGTTCCTTGACTGACTGCCCTTATGGAGAACCTTGGATATGCTACTAAGTACCAGCTGCTATTGTGAAGTCTGTTCATGTGTATGCATGCATGCACTTGAATACAGATGAACACAGCTTTACCATTTAAAAATAGAAATTTGACTTGACTTCCACACTCACACGCACATAGTGACACATGCAGACACACAGACACACAACACACACGCAGACACACAAACACACCACACCACAACATCACACACACACACACACACACACACACACACACACACACACACACACACACACACACACACACACACACACACACACACCACACACACACACACACACACACACACGCACACACGCACGCACACACGCACACACGCACACACACACACACACACACACAACACACACACACACACACACACACTCTCTCTCTCTCTCTCCAACAGTATGTAATGTCAGTCGAGATCTGATTGGGGATGTTACCCACACAATTGCAAATGTTTGGGTATGTGTATATTATGAATTATATATTCACACATCACATACACTTGCAGTTGCACATTTATGAAATATACGCAACAATGGAAGTAACATAAAGGTAAAGATGTCCCATAACCTAGGCGGTTGTAGGGGAGCGAGGCACCAGAGACCTCAGCCTCTCTGGGGGCCAGCATATTGAGGGTGGCACTCATCTCCTGTCCCTTGCTGATTTATCTTCCTTGGCCCTAAAGAAGACAGGTACCCATTTACAGCTGGGTGAACTGGGGGGACTGTACTGAAGCCAAGGCGCGAAAACGGTCACCCATCCCAACTGGTAACCACGCTCAATGCTGCTTAAAACTTGACGGGGGGAAAGCGAGGCTCTGCCCAAACTGAGCTACCCCCCCCCTAAGTAACATACAGATGAAAAACCCTGAGGCTTCCCCACTGTTTTTGGATCCCTTACAGATCATGCAAACTTAAGTTTGATTGATTTCAGGAGAGGTTTTGATAAGAAACATTTTGTGTGCTTGTGAACAGGAAAACCCTTTTGAAATGAACGGAAGAAGAGGGCAAAAGGGAAAACCCTCGATGAACCCACCCTGATTCCATCCCCGGGATGAAAAGCGACTGGTTTTGGCCCCCGGGCCCCCCTTTGAAGTGGAACCCTTTGTATCATTTCCCAAATCTCAACAAATTTTTTTTTAAAGCTTCTTTCCCTCATTTTCTTTTTAAAAAATTGGCATACAGACACAGATATAACAGTAAGGGGGGCCCCAAAGGGCCCCCCTTTTTTAAATCGTACGAACACTGCTTTCATTCATTCATAATTGCGCATTCATTCATTCATTCATTCATTCATTCATTCTTCATTCATTCATTCATTCATTCAAATTTATTCATTCATTCATTCATTCATTCCCCATTCATTCATTCATTATTGCCTAACAAATTGTTTTTTGCATGTGACTCGTTCAGAGATCAGAACTGTTTTTTAAACTCGTTATGTCTTTTAGAACCAATGTTTTACAGTTTTCTTTTTAAGATTTGTTGACGTGCTGTGAACAAAACTTGGCAATGTTCACACTGTACATTAGTATTATCCCAAAGGGGCATCATCTTTCCCCCGGTTGCTTCATGCATATATAGTGCCCGTCCCCTCCCTTTGACCTGTTATTGATATGACTATATCAAGTGTAATCTTTTTCCCTTTCCGAAAAAAAAGTCCAGAGTTAAAAAAATAGATACCTGTATGGTTTATCTTT
>CM060322.1:42879749-42902249 GCA_030674155.1 Stramonita haemastoma | reverse complement strand
GAGCTCGTTTCTACAAACAAACACACACAGCGAGCACATGCAAACGCCACTTCGCGAGCGCATGTGACCAGCTCAGAAGCGGTCATGTGACCAGAGAGCCAAACTGGTTAGATCGAGTTTGAACGAGTGCGAGTCAGCTGTGTTGTGTGTGTGTGCGTGTGTGCGGCGGGGTGAATTGTTTCACTGAGGTCAACCCACGACACATTGTGAAGACGAGAGCAATCCGGTAAGCTCCAGACTTTCTCCGCTTTTATCTCCGCCTGGATGTGAGCAGACGACAATTATCATTGAAGCGGGTCAGTATATAATAAAGTGAAGTTGTTTCTTCTTTTTTTTCTGCAGTGTAAACTTCGACTGCATGTCTGATTGTCTTGTGAATGTTTATGTGGAAAAAAATGACTGGAATAAAAATAATAAAAGCAGAGTTTGGTTTAGATAGTATTTGGAAGGAATTTTGGAAGAAGTTTGG
Organism: Stramonita haemastoma; assembly: GCA_030674155.1. Lineage (NCBI taxonomy): Eukaryota > Metazoa > Mollusca > Gastropoda > Neogastropoda > Muricidae > Stramonita > Stramonita haemastoma. The sequence continues at coordinate 42,901,780 of CM060322.1, read as the reverse complement.
TTGAATGTTTAAGACGATTTGCTTATATGGTGTGAATTGACCCAGTTTTTGAACACGGCCTTGAAGCTTTGCTCGCTTGCATCCCATAACGAGCGGAACAGACTGGACTGAACTGGAAGCCTACACGAGCACAGAACGTGAAAACAGCGTGATGAACGGAGAGAACGTCTCGAATCAGCCGCCGGCAAGAAAATGGTTTGACTTGTAGGCCTAGCCTACCCAGCACACCGCCCGATCTTCGAAACAGAAACTGAAGATTAAATGTCATCAATATAAACAAACACTAATCATAGGCCAATGAAGTTGGAACATTTTTTTTGCTTGCTGAACCAATAGGATGACGCAACACGGCGTTTCAGTACCATGGCAATATGGGATACATAGGCGGATCGATGATGTAGGGAACTAGGTACTAGATCTAGCTGTTTATTTTCCTTTGGACGCTGGTTTTTTCTCTGAACTTAAAGAAAAGAAATGCCTTCAGTTCAATATTTTTAGAGTACTTTAACCACTCATGAAATTTCAGTCCATATGGGCATATGTTGGAGAAAGTTTACTTCAATGACCTATATATGTGTGTGTGTCCTATGTGCCCAGCACGTGCACACACACACACACACACACACACACACACACACACACACACACAAAACTAACTGCATGTACATGGGAGCTGAATGAAAAAAAGGTGCATAAAGTGCTTATTTCTTATCCTCAAAAAGTCATTTGGATGAGTCAGCCAACACATGCTGACATCTTGCACACACTTGAAAACCTGTTCAACTTTTGGAAGAGTTCAGTAGGCCATTGTGTGCTGGTAGGAGCAGATAACTGAATTATAAATTAAAAAATCAGCATGCACACAGGTGTCATGTTTAAATTAAACACCATCCTTGAGGAAAAATCATCGGGGCTGTAGGCCTATAATTATGACAACATTCTGGCAGCTCCTGCGACAGCACTGGAACCATTCAGTGATTCATATTGGTGATTGCCTTTCCAGTAGACCATTCCAGCGACATGGAGAGGAGGGTCTGCTGCATGGGTAACAACAGCTTGCCTTCCATACTGACCCAGGCTTTGCACTGTAGAGCCCAGAGTGCAGCTCCATAGACTTCTGAGACTGGCAGATGCCTACATGCCTACATCAATGCAAAATAAAAGTATTAAAAAGGAAAAATGTACGCAGACATTCTTTTTGTGTCTCCTTGTTTCTCTCTCTCTCTCTCTCTCTCTCTCTCTCTCTCTCTCTCTCTCTCTCTCTCTCTCTTTTCTCTCTCTCTCTCTCTCTCTCTCTCTCTCTCTCTCTCTCTCTCTCTCTCTCTCTCTCTCTCTCTCTCTCTCTCTCTCTCTCCACACACACACACACACACACACACAACAATGTACACACACACATGTACACACACACACACACACACACACACACACACACACACACACACACACACACACACACACACACACACACACAACACACACACACACACACACCACACATACAACACACACCACACACACAATGTACACACACACACACACACACACACACACACACACACACACACACACACACACACACACACACACACACACACACACAACACAACACAGGCTTCAATTCAGTTATTGAGTTAACATACATGCACTGAACAGATAAAACTATAACTTATGTGAAATGAAATGGCCTACTTTTTTAAATTCACACTTCTGGTCACATTATACCCACACACTAGTACAGGGATCTGTAACAAAAAAGGTACAATGCATTTTATATTTACAAGCTTTATGAGCATATGTTTGAAAAACTTAAAATAGAATTGGGTTATTGAACATTCGTCTTTGAATGGTTATTATTAGGGAAAAAATATGACTTTGGGGAAAAACTGCAAGGTGCACTGATTTTTTCACTGCCCAACCACTAACCACTTCTGTTCACAGTCTTTAAAGAAAATAGATCTATAAATAAATGTTGTGTTTATTATATGTTCTGCTGTTTGTATTCATTATTGTTATCGTTTGTCTCTTTTGAGTTTGTTTTGTTGTTGTTGCTTTGTATGTTTATCCACTTTTTTTATATTTAATTACAGTTTTTTTAGCCTTCCATTTTCTCTCTCTCCCCTTATTTGAAAGAACTTGAGCCAGTAACTAAGGCTCAAGTCCAAGAGTACTTTGGCTTGATGTGTTGCGCAAGAGACCTTTTGGTTTGTCAGAGAAAGTTCTAGAACTTTCCTCTCAGGTCTTGTGGTGCCATTGAGATAATTCATCGTGATAATAACGTTCTGTGCAAAACTCGAAAAAAAAAAATTGTTTTGAAATCATGAACGATTCAAGGTCGAAATCCTTGTGAGTTTTCAGTGGCATGTCAAGAAACATGTTATTTAAAAAAAAAAAAAAAAATGTTCAAAATAATTATTTTCTTTATTACTACTGCTACTACTGAAGTACTACTAGTACTAGTACTAGTTAGGTCAGAGAGCAAAAACATAGTCTGAAAAAGAAGCGGTCACGTAAATTATATTTAATGCAAATTCTCACCATTTCTGAACCTCAGAGCTCTAGCTCAGGAAACAAAGAAACAAAAGTTAAAATAAAAACAACAAAATCAACTTGCAGAAGAATGGATTACAGAGTAATCTCTTGAACTAATGCTTATTCTGACGGAGAAAACAAAAGGTCCCTTTAGTTCAGCAGTGACATGAATTTGCAATGTCAGATGAAAGTCAGGGTCATACACTCAAACCTGTGAATCATGCCTCTCCCCACCCCCTCCCATTTATAGAACTTGTATTTAATATCGGTCACAGTGCCTTGTTACTGGATCCATACTGCTTGAAAACTAAGATCAAGAATGTTGATCTGCGAAGTGAGTGGATTCTGTCAATTATGTTGTTGCTTTTTTGTTGGGGTTTTTATTTCCAGTATTGTAAAGCACTTTGTTCTAAAGAGCTTGTTAATTGCTACTAAAGAGTAAAGTACAAGGTTAGAGCACCTAGAGGTTTGAGTTTGGAAAAGATAAAGAGTGCTAGCGCTAATATAGTAATGGGCTATATAACGTATTTATTATTATTATTGTCAGTATCATTGTTATTATCATAATTATCATCATTATTAATATTAATTATCATTATCAGTTTTTTTACTCAGTGCTTAGATTAAGGGCACTGGCACAGCTGAATTGATACTTCAAGTGCCTACAGAAATATTGTAGTTAATAATTTCCCCAACACAGACTTTTTACCTAAAATTTAGACATGCTACTGTGCAAGCAGTTGTTGATTTAACTTAAAGATTACAATTGATGAATGGTACAAAAAAAACTTGGCAGAGACAATTCAATCATTTAAGTTGTTAGATAATAAATATTCATTTAAGTTGTTAGATAATAAATATGAACTTACCTGTAGTTAGACCAGGACACCGGGTTCAATTACAGAATCACCTGATTAAGAACAATCTGGCCAGAGAATTGAACTATGGACTTCAGATTTCAGCTTTCTTCTTGACATATATATATATGTGCAGTAATCTTTACGTCACTTGATTCTCAGAACTCATCTAAAGGCTTTTTTAAAAAAATCTCTACGTCATTGAACCAGTTATCGCGTCACACAAGAAAACCCTTTAGCAGTTATGCAGTATAGAATTTCATGTTATCACTGACGATATATGACACCGATACTGCATTTGGGTGGGAGAAAAAGACGATAACAGTTTACAGTTGTTAACTGTAATCATAGATTAGTGGATAGAATGACACACGCCATGTTCTTTTTCTTTTTTTAAGGGCCTGTGTAGTATATATATATAGGCAGACTTGGTGACGCAACCACATGTTACACAAATGCGTGACGACACAGTAATCTGTGTAGACTAGCGTATGCTGAGAAACACACTGCAAGTTATCACTACAGCAGACTAGTCAGAACTGGTGGGGAGCAACTGGGAAGACATACAGAAACGGAATTATCAGGAATTTACCAACAGGTATACTATATATATAAAAATTTGTTTTGGGCTTGAAATTCAGATGTGTTTTGGATAGTATTTATTGACTGACTGTGTGGTAGAAGATGTGTGTGATCAATTCCAGTTTTAGTGAAACTGAAAGATAGTTTGTTGTGCATTGTGGATTTTGTCTTCACTCTCAGTGGCCGGCTGTTTGCTTTGTGCTTATGAGGTTAGACATGGGACTACATACATGTATATATATGTAGACAAAAACCATGCACTTTATGTTTTGGGTGGGTTGAAACAGTCTAGTGTTAAAACTTGCGGTGTGTAGATCTATGTGAAATTTTTGTTGTAAATTGAAAGAATTTAGATTCTGAGCTTGTTTATAATAAATGGACACAGAACTCTTGTAATGTTATCACCAACCAGAAGTTACAAGTAAAAGACTGAAAATCATAGTTTTGGTGGCCATGTTGGATTGTTTCAATGGCAGTGCTGCATGAAATTAAGTGATTTGTGGATTTTTAGGCTTTATTAGTTCATAAGCTGGTGTATTTTACCATTCACTAGTGTGACTACTACTAGTGATACCTTTTAACTTGAAACACTTTTTTTTTCTCTATATCAGGTATAACTCCCAACTTAAATTGCCCGTGACATAAGTTAAAATTCTCTTTTCACCAATATTTAAGTAGTATTCATTATCACGCTATAACAGATTTCTGTATGAATTGCAGTCATTTTTACTGAGAAGTTATATAAGATCATCCCTTTAAAAAAAAAAAAATCTTATTTCGAAGTATTATAAATGTTTTTATGATGATAATGGGTATTTAATGATGTGTAGTTTTGTCAAGAACACTGAACAGCTTTTTCAACTCCACTGGTTATGTTATTTTACAAGTGTGATCAGTTTTGCTGGCAACAGCTGTTGTCGTTTCGAAGGATGATCTTTTGGTCTGAATGTATGTCACACATGGGGTTTTGGTTAAGAATATCACCTTGCCTATATCTATAATGCTTTTGTGTTTAATGAATAGTAGAATTTTTTTTTCAATTTTAAATATATGTATACAGGTGCGATAAAAATTTTGATTTTAATTTGTAGTTTATAAATATCATAATTAGTATTTAAAGCTATAATGAAATATATGATAATTGTGAACTTAAAGTGTAGTAGTGGAGCATGCAGCGAATTACTTTTTTTTTTATGTCAGCGATAAGTGTAAAGGGCTGCAGGTGGGTTGAAAATCAAAGTGCATCAAGGCATACATCTCCAACAAACATGTATACATAGTGGTTAGTCGTTAGAACAATGCACTCGCAATCTGACGGCCTGGGTTCGAATCCTGTTCAAGGGGATATTTTCCCCTGGAGCTAACATCAGTACTGACCCAATTCTCCCGAAAAGTCCTTTGGATGAGACTATAAACCAAGGCCCTCTGTGCGAACACACATAGAACATGAACCAAGGCCCTGTGTGCGAACACACATAGAACATGAACCAAGGCCCTGTGTGTGAACGCACATAGAACACGAACCAAGGCACTGTGTGCGAACGCACATAGAACACGAACCAAGGCACTGTGCGAACGCACATAGAACACGAACCAAGGCACTGTGTGCGAACGCACATAGAACACGAACCAAGGCCCTGTGTGTGAACGCACATAGAACACGAACCAAGGCACTGTGTGCGAACGCACATAGAACACGAACCAAGGCCCTGTGTGTGAACGCACATAGAACATGAACCAAGGCCCTGTGTGCGAACGCACATAGAACACGAACCAAGGCCCTGTGTGTGAACGCACATAGAACATTTTGCGCACATGTTAAAACCTGTTACTCTAATCGAAAGAGAAGGCTGTGGTGTGCCGATGGGAACAGATGACAAAATATACAAAACTGCATACACACAGGGACTGCATGTAAAAAAAAAAGTACTGAAGTGCTTATTCCATTATCCTCAATTTAAAATAAATAAACTATAAAAAAAAATACAATGTATATGTTTCACTTTCCCAGATATGAGTGACACCACCAACCCAAGCGCATTTGAAGACATTAAGTTCTTATTCCATTATCCTCGATATAAAAGAACAAACAAACTCTAAAATAATACACGTCTATTATGTTTAACCTTCCACAGATATGACCGACACAACCACCACCAACCCAACCGCCTTCGAAGACTACAGAACCATGGCAGAGTGGCCACCAACCTCCTCCTCCGGAGGAGGATGCGGCACCGACCCATTCCCCCAACAACAGTTCCACGAAGACACAGCAGAACTTCCCTACGAAGAAACCAGCAGCATCCTGACCCCTGAACACCTCTCCAAAACATGCACGCCCCTGTCCTCACGCCTGCAGACCCCCAACCTGTCTCGGGCAGAAACCCCCGTGCTGAGTCGCTTAGACCTGAGCGCGCTGGAGGCTCAACTGGGCTCGCACGCTTTAGACCTGTCCCACGTGGGCTCGCGCTTCGTCTCCATCCAAGACGTCTCGGAGATGGAGACGCCCTTTCTCCCCGTCCCCCCTCTCCCAGAATCGCCTACAGAGGCCCCGCTCCTGCCGCCCTTGCCGCTGCTGACCGGTCTGCCCGCGGCTCCATCTGTACTGGACTTTTCGGACGCGGCCGGCATCCACAGCTGCCTGTCCAGCGCCAGTTGTCTGGCCAGCGCCATGTCCACACCCCTGGCGGTCAAGAAGTTCAAGTCTACCGACAGCGACGCGGGGACTGACCTGTTGCCCGTGTGTCGCATCTGCCAGCTTCCCGGGGACAAGGAGGATTTCCTGTTCTCGCCGTGCCGCTGTTCGGGGACCATGATGTTTGTGCACTATCTGTGTTTGTTGGTGAGTTTGGTTTTTGTGTTATGGGGGGATGGGGTGGGATGGGGGTGGGGGGTAGTCGAGTTGAAATGATCTTTATTGAGGGTAAAAGATTTAAGTTTACACAACTTTTTTTTTGTCATCCTGCCCTCACACAAAAAAAAAAATCAAGAAAATTGACTTCTAAAACATTCAAAGAGAAATATCAAGGTGGGGTAAGGGGTTGGGTGGGGTGGGGTGGGCAGGGTGTGTGGAGGAAGGGGGGGGGGGAAAGGGTGTATGCTTGTATGGTGAAGAGGGGGAATGTGTGTTGGGTGTGTTCTTTTTCTTTGAACTCCTTTCTCATTCTGTGATATTACTATTAGACGGAAGTTGGATGTGTGTTTGATTTGTGGTGTGGTGAGTACGTAGTTGATAAACAACAAAAACACATAAATCTGCATATATATTATAACATCATTGATTTATATTATCTAGACTGATGCGCATATTTCGTGATGAGAATTGTAAGTTGATAATGTTTAGTTGTTAAACTTGTTTACATTGATTTTTATCAGTTCAATGTAGTTTTTGCTTCTCAAATTAATTACACTGCGCAGTCTTTATGATGATGAAAGGTGGACTGCTTTTCTCTGCAAATGATTTCAGTTGACCCCCCCCCCAAAAAAAAATTGGATCAGAAGAAATTTCAAGCATAAAATGATGTAATTTAGTGATTACTTATTTAAAACAAAAACTTGATTTTATATAAGATCTATAGTCTCTTTTAGTATGGAGATCTTTCAGTACTAAGGGTTTTTTGTTTGGTTGGTTTGTTTGGGTTCTTGTTGATATTGTAAAAAAGATAATCAAATACTTTGCAGAATATTTTTCTTTGTAAAGAAAACTGATCCTTTATGTATCATTATAATTCCCTGTGTTAGTCTGTATCTATCTTTGTCATGAAGAGTCACACATCACCTTCTCACGACTTATTTCAAATTTTAAGTGAGCTTGGTTTTAATGGTTGCAACTAAAATCCCTTCGTGAATTTTGTATCATCTAAAAATGTCCGAAATAGATAACAGTTTTCTCATCATTACTCACCATACCTGTTTTTGTTTTTTTTTTTCTCCAGAAATGGATCGAAATCTCAACACGAAAGACGAAGAGGCCGCCCAAGTGTGAACTGTGTCACTACCAGTACGTGCGCCACAAGCGTTTCAAGGTAAATAGAGCGAGAGATGAGAGTAGTTAAGTGGCTAGTGGGTTTGATTATAATACCACTGGTGTAATAAACAGTTGAGTGTGGTAGCGATTAGCCGATGATCCCACGAGCCTTGCCCTGACAATGTGGTTGTTTTCCTGTCTGTCTCATTCCAGCTAGAGCCCTTCGTTCCTTCGTTCCTTCATTCATGAATCACCCCAGCCCTTTGTCCAGACTGTAATCTGGGGTTGAGCAGTGTTTGCTTGAGATGGCTAACGTCCGCTTTGTCACCACAGCTCAAGTCTGCTGCTGCTGCTGATGCTGATGATGATGCTGCTTCTTCTTCTTCTCCTGCAGGCTTTGCCCCATATCTGTGGCTGTGGCCTGCCTAATAGCGGTATTAGTATCGAGAGGTATACCCTTTATACTAGCCTGTACTTTTTCGTCTAGTTTGCTCTCGACTCGACTTCGACTCGACTGGTGTGACAAAATTTGGTGCATTACCGGGCTGATTGATTTGAATCGCTAGTGCAAGGTTTGGGGTTATGCGTTACCGAAAAATTAATCCCTTCACCTACCCACCCCTCTCCCCCCCCCCCCCCCCCCAAGAAAAAAAAGCAAAATCAAAAACAGTGAAAAACAAAATAAGCTTAGATGAAGAATCTGTATTGCAATTTTCTGTGGGTTTTTTAAAAATTCTTCTTGGTATATTTTCAGTTTGTCATGATTTCTTTTTCTATGTCTAGCAGTGTAATGGAGGTGGTTTGCATCCTATGATTTTATGGTCACAAGTGTCTTTCTCTTCCTGAGACACTGCTTTTTGCTAGGAAAAGGTCATGATGACTGGGAAATCTTTGTGAAGATTAATGATAAAAAAAACCCAGACAATTACAGATGGCACTTTTCATCTTGCTTGAAGGGCAGTATATGGAAATAGTCTTTTCTCTGAAAAAGAAAACAAAGCATGTTCCATGTGCATTTACTTGGAAATTAAATAGTCCTTTTCACTGAAAGCAAAAAAGGGAGAATTCTGTAAGCATGTATGTGGAAATTCATGCTTTCTGTGAGAAACAAATTAGTAGTAACGAGGGTAGTATTAAATATAACAGATTTATCCAAGCCTATGGATCCAGTGGATCATTCCAGTGGCGTGGAGAGGAGGGGACTGCTGCATGGGTAACAGCTTGCCCTCCATACTTACCTACCCAGGCTTTGCGCTCTAAAGACTAGAGCGTAACTCCATAGTCTTCCGAGACTGATGGGTGCCTACTACTACTATCCAAGCTATGTCTTGGATTGTCACCCCCACTCCCTTTCCAATCCTCCATATTCCCCCACCCTGATCAGTTTAAGTAACAATACCATACACATCAGAAAAAAGCAATTCCACAAACAGAGAGAAAAAGAAGCCCTGTGCACCAGATTCTGTGACACCCCTTTGGACACAATTGAATGAAAAATTAAAATGATGAGAACCATCACTCTAGTGTCTCTCTATGTCTCCCATGCTGACAATTCTCATTTTCCCCTCTTTCAGTTTCACCACTGGAGGATGCCACGCGTGTCGAAGCGAGACAAGTGCCTGCACTCCATCTTCTTCGTCAACCTGCTCATCATGCTCAGCTGCGCGGTGGCCACCATCCTCTGCTTCCTCTCCGACAAGGGCCACCTGGAGGAGATGCCCAGGGGCCGTCACGCCGCCAACAGGATAAACAGGTAAATGACTTAAATTTTTTTTTTTTTTTTTATTATTCTCCATTTTTTGTGTAATATGAAGACGCCTTCCCAAAGGAAAAGATAGCATGAATTCTACGCAGAGTGATCTATTTTGACTACAGTAGACATTACCAGCATAGCTTCGTGAATCTGGGGTTAAGAAAGGAGTTTGATTCTTGCTGGTTAATTTTTCCGATTTTTTTTTTTTTTTTATACAGCCAGCTCAACACCAGACACATGTGACACTCCATCACATAATGAGGTGGCATTGCACCAGAGGTTATTTTTTAGTTTTCAACATGTTATTAATGTGTAATAAACAGGCTATTGAATAAAGAAAACAAACAGATTTAAATTGATAAAATGCAGGACATAACAAAATGAGAAATGGAGAAGTTCAGCATTGTAGTAGTAGGTGGTCAGAATGAGGGCTAGGGTATTTTTAAAACACAGTTAAAAACAAAAAGAAGCAACTGTGTGCCTCGATATTTTATTACAAGGTAGAATAATGGCTATACTTTTGTAAGGAATCAAAATCTCAAAATTGACAACCTGACCCCAAATGCCCTAAATGGCTCCTAGCAGAAAAGTGGGTGAGGTGCTAAGCGACTCATTTCGTGGTGGAGCCTCACAAAGGATCTGAGTGTAGAGGACACCAAGTTGAGAAACACAAAATTTGTCAATGACAAATATGGTCAGCCTTCATGGTCTCCTCATTCCTTCAGTGGAAAACAATCATGGACCTTTTATTTCCTCCCTAAAAACAGATCTGACTAACAAAAACTACTGATGATTGTGATAGGGTTCATGTTATGCTGGATCACACATTTTACAAAGTTTTTTCTCATCTTATCTATTAAATTTTCAGACTCCACTTATATCAAGAGCTGCTTTATAAGTCATAGAAAACAGAAAAAAATGTTTATAACTTTACATGGTGAAACACCATTGCATCACATTTTCATCAGTTTGAAGAAAAAAGGGGGAAAAAAACCCTAAAAAAGAAGACACGTGATACTGGCTAGTCTGGAAGAAGGTTAAAGGGAAGTAATTGTCCAAAAGGTTACACCTTGAAGGCAGACTACTTTACTCTGAACTATGAAATTTGATGAATTGTATCCTTTGATGTCAAACTTTTCTCATTTTTTCCCCTGGGAAATAGAACAACTTAACAAAGATGTTTTCAGGCTTTTAAAAAATTTTTACTTAATTTATGTAGAGGAGGAAAAGATTGAGAATGTGTGATCTTTACGAGCCTGAAGCCAGCTTTTATAATGAAAGTTTTCTCATAGATTGAATGAAATCTGTTTGCGTAAGTTGTGGAAAAGCATCCATGGAATAACGGGAAAAGAAAATTTCTTTTTCAAGTACTCTGCTCTTTTGAGAGAGCGTTATCTAAATATGGGGTTGTCTGATGGTGTGTTTTTATCGTTCTTAGCCAGTGAGTTTTTCTGCAGAATTTTGCCAGGACAGTTTTTCGATGTTGGCATAGGTTCTTTTGAATGTCTTACATATTCCACGTGAGATCAGAGTTGATTGTTATAAATTGTCTCCTCTGAAAGATAAGCACCAAGACCACCACTTCACCTCTAGAACAATAAATGAGAAAAGAAAAAATTAAGCTGTAGGCCAGATTCAAACCTCTAACCTATTATTTCTTGATGATAAATACCACATGCTTCATGTTCTTAAGTCTACTTTGAAGACCAGTTTTGGACTTGTGTCATATAACAAGGTAAACAGAAACGCAAGACATGACACACAGACAGACACTAACCCTTCACGCCTCTTTAACTCCTGACAGATCGAGCTGACATCGGAAGAGATCATCACGCTCATCTGCGGCATCATGTTCTTCGTCTCCTTCTTCGTGGCCATGACGGTGGAGATCAAGGCCAAACACACCATCTACCGTCTCTTCCTCAGGTTCCTGTCCCACAACACGGAGTGGCAGATCGAGCCTTACCAGCGAGCCAAGGACTACGAACTGCACGGAGGGAAACCCCCCAGCTATGTGTGAACGAACTATCCACCTTAACTCAAGGCTCGGTGATCTGATATAAACTCGTGCTGGAAGGCACTGGCTCGTGGTGGTGAACAGAGGCCCCGTTTCCTTGATTTATGGATGGGTCCTCGTCCTTAAGAAAGAGATGGGGAAATGCATGAGGAGAGACCAAGGAGAGGGAGTCAGGTTGTTTGTGATTCTGTTGTCTGTGAAAGAGACCCCGGGAATGTGATTGATGGAACGCGCCTGTGGTACCTACAGGCGAAGAGGTGGGCAAAGATCTCCCATGTCTCTTGAAAGATGAGCAGAAATCTCTTGTTTCCTTAAAGTGTTCCGTTCACTGTACCACGGTAGGGAAGTCACAGACTGCAAAAGTTTTGACTGTATATAATGAAAAAAAGAAAAAAAAAGAAGAAGAAGAAAAGATCTTCAAGCAGCGATGGGGGAAAAAAAATCCCATTACTTTAATGAACAGATACTTGATCTGTGCTTTGGCCTACTTTTCTGGGCTGGCCTCAAGTGTACCTATCTGTGATGTGTGCGTTAATTGCATAGTGTGTGTGCGTGTGCGCACGTGCGTGTGTGTGTGTGTGTGCAAAGATGTGCATGTATGTATAAGACATTGAGGATCTCTTGCCGGATTGTTGTTCATTCTGTGGAATGATGCATGCTGAATATGAAGAGAGTATGTTTGTTGGATTTAATGGCCATCAAATATTCCTTGATATGAATTTACAAGTGAAGTTTCATTCACTGTGTGTGGTGTGTGTGTGTGTGTGTTGTTGTTGTGTGTGTGTGCCTGCGTGGGGTTGTGTGTGTGTGTGTGGTTGTGTGTGTGTGTGCGTGTTTGTGTGTGTGCGTGCGTGCGTGCGTGCGTGTGTGTGTGCATGCGTGCGTGTGTGTGTGTCTGTGTGTCTGTGTGAGGTATCTTACCAAAAATGGCCAAACTGGTTACAAAAAAGTTAACAAGAAAGAAACTTTGTACAGATCTTAACCGTAACCCTTTAGGTAGCCAAGGTTCTGAAGACTTGTCGGTGATGCATGAATGTTTTTATAATATGTAGTTGTAGAGCTGTAAGCAAATGGAGATCATATTGATCTGATTGATTAGATATTGTGTAGTGAAGTTTTTTTTTTATTGTGCATGCTTTTTGAACAGTCGGGTTTTAAAGAGATTTTGAATACTATGCACTATTTGCTTTTTTTGTTTTGTTTGGAGATTTTTGGTTTGTTTGGGTTTTGTTTTGTTTTTTTAAGACAAAATATTTTGTGGATTGAGCAGCAAATGCTAATTTCTACTGCTTTACTTTGTGACCGTTTTACTTTTGTTGGTTTATTTTTTTCTCTCATATTTTGAACAGCATGCAGGATGGTAGTTTGAACATATGATTTAAGTGGTATTTTTTTGTTTTGTTTTGAATTATCGTTTATGTTAACAGTTTGAAACGGCTTTAGTTCATGAAAAATTGCTACACGTTCAGCCAGTTTTATGGAGTCCGAACACGTCTGTTCAAAAGTAGACTGCTTAGAAATCTGTGAAGGTGTAGTAGATTGGATGGCGTATTGCATGGACTACGTGTTGGGTAACTTCATGCCTTCTGTACCAAGTACAGGACTGAAAGAATGCCACTGTCAACCAATACATGCGTGCGTTTTGCTGGCTAATGCGCCTGCATGTTTTTTCAGTGGAGTCGCTGAGCTTCGGTCTGTACGCATTCCATTTCTATGAGGTGTGGAAAATATGTGCCAAATAGGGAGGGGGTGGTGGAGTGGGGTGGAGTGGAGTGGAGTGGGGGGCTCCCTCGCTGGGAGTTTTTGAGCAGCGTGAAAACAAAAAAAAACATTTTCAAAGATACTTTTCTGGCTGTAGGGAGTGAATTTCACAGTGATGTGAGTGGTGGTAAGCGGTCGGGGCAGTATGTTGTCTGTGAAGAAGGATGCTGTAAAAAATGCACTGTCGTTTTTTCTCAGGGCTTGGTGTTGTCTCTCTCTCCTTTCCTTGTTCATCCTGGGCAACCTTTACTGGGTAACCCCCCTCCTCCCCGCGTCAACAGTATTGAATGTTTTCCAAGGCTCCTGACTTCAGTGTCGCGTATTGTGATGATCTTTGTTTTTGGAAAATAACCCAGAGATGGGGTTTGTCTTTTAGAGGTAAATCATTGTGATGGAATTTGGGTTCCTTTCTGACTGCTCCTTAAAAGTATTGGAAACTCTTGTGTGTGTGTGTGTGGTGTGTGTGTGTGTGTGTGGTGTGTGTGTGTGTGTGTGTGTGTATGTGTAAGTGTGTGTGTAAGTGTGTGTGTGTGTGTGAGTGTATGTGTGTGTGTGTGTACCCTGCCTTTGTAACAAATATTTTTTTGATATCTGTACTGTATTTATCCTGAATTGTTTTGGCTGATATTTTTTTTAAAGTGAAAAATGTTTAGAAATTCAGCTTAGCAATTATGAGCCTCTTATTATCACAGAATCAAATCGCATTAAAAGTTTACTCCCAACCTTGTGTTTTGTTGGGGTCGAAAGCTTTTCTCCAATCCTGCTTCACTTCAAAAGCAAGAGTTAACTCCTCGTAAATGCAGCAAGAAGGATAACTGTCAGTCTGTGTGTTTTACGTGGTAATGTTGGAATTCAAGCACAGAGGATGTTGATGCGTTCAGGTTTGTTGCAGTGGGAAAAAATGGGTTATTTCCAGCTGTGATGTCATGTAAGGGAAACTGGGAACAGTGACTTGAAATTCTGGTTGATCAAAACTTAGTCACTGCTTTTTTAGAATATGGGAGACAGCTAGTGTGCTTGCTTATTATTGACTCATTCTTGTTGGCTACTTATATATATATATATACAGTGCACTGCTGTGACAATGTCAGGTCTGCTTTATCAATGTCACAGTTTTTTCACTGCATTTTTTTTTTTTTTCTGTTGGTGGGTGGACCTGAAAAAATAACCAGATATTTTATGAACTTTGCTGACCTGAAAATTGTTATGCATCAGTTATTATTCTGGTTTACCCAATGATCATAGTTAAGCTTTTTTTTTTTTCTTCTTCTTTTTTAAAAGTTGTAGTGTGTCTTTTAAGAGTAGCAATTTGGTAGTAATGTAGCAGTAGAAAGGTTTGTACTAATCAGATTGATCTGTGATTGAATTAAATATATGCCTTCGGGGGCCGTGAGATAGGGGTCGATGGGTTGAGTTATATAATTCTGAAAGTGTAGGATGAGGTTGAGTAAAGATTCTGAAACTCGTTCCAGGAGATACGACAGTCGTCATAAACCCAAATTTAATTCATCGCCTTTTTCACTCGTTCCAAAAGACAAGACTCGTTAAAAATCCAAATTTAATGAAACACCATTCTCACTTGTTCCAAAAGACAAAGACGGTCATCAAAAATTCACAGTTAAACGGCCTTTCACACTCTGCCAATTCTTTTCAATAATAATGATTAAAAAAAAATCTTTTCTTTTAAAAGCTTCCTGCAAAGTGTGATCAGTCATTTCCTAAAGTTGCTGTTACCATCTTTGTGTCCTTCCTTCCTTCCTTCCTTCCTTCCTTCCTTCCTTCCTTCCTTCCTTCCTTCCTTCCTTCCTTCCTTCCTTCCTTCCTTCCTTCCTTGCCAGAAAGGAAAAAGGGATCCAACCAAACAGACCAGCAGATGAAACCAGTGAAATTATTATTTTTTTTTTCCAGTTGGTTGGTTCCCTAATTCAGACTGGTCAGAAAGATGGCAGGATAGAGTGGACAGACAGAGGATGAGAATGACTTGTTTATAAATTCGAGACACTGCTTTTTCTTTTTGGTTGTTTTTATTTGCCTTTGGTTGTTATTGTTGTTGTTGTTGTTGTTTTTAAAACATAATGGCACTTCATTTCTTTAAATTTGTTCTTCCAGAAAGTGAAGCATAGTGTCAAATTAATCATGTGCTTTTCAGAATTTTTTTGGTCATGATTTGCTGTCTGCTCTTAAAGAGAGAGAAAGAAAACCTGCACATAAGTCTGGTGGTTTATTCTCTATCCAGCAGAAAACTGGCATGTTTGCCAGCTTTTCATGCTCTCTTCCTACCCCCCCCCCTCCCCCCCCAAAAAAAAAAAAAGAAAGAAAAAATAATTCACCTTGCTCTCAGATTCATTCTACTGTCTTCTCTTGGTTTTCTTTGTTAGAGAGAATCAGGGGCAGGTAAATCCGGACCAACCAGTTGTTCTGTGACATCATAGTTCAGTATGATGTGAAGAGGAAAATAGCTCCAGAACCAGCATTCTTTTTACTCTATAGTTACTAAATTGCCAGGAGTATTTTAATTAAATTTTTTATTCGACAAGCATTGATTAAAACCGCAAACACAGCATTGGTCTGAACATGGCTAGCTACAACCCCTCCTCTGCTGCCATCTTCCCTTCCTCCTCTTGCCACATCTGCTCTACTGTGAAAAAAAGCAGGAGTATGTGATTGTTTGAAGGCATGTGTGGTCCATATCTCACTCTGTGACTCTCTCTCTCTCTCTGTCTCTCTTTCTGTCTGTCTGTCTGTCTGTCTCTCCTCTCTCTCTCTCTCCTCTCTCTGTCTCTCTCTCTCTGTCTCTCTTTCTGTCTGTCTGTCTGTCTGTCTTCTCTCTCTCTCTCTCTCTCTCTCTCTCTCTCTCTCTCTCTCTCTCTCTCTCTCTCTCTCTCTCTCTCTCTCTCTCTCTCTCTCTCTCTCTCTCCCCCCTCTCCACCCCCCCCTCCTCTCTCCCATGAAGACTCAACCTTTAACCACACCATACTTCCATACTATTTGACTTAATAAATGCAATACCAGCTCACAACCTCACCAAATTGTGGGCATAGGGTAAAACAAAAAGTGTGTGAAACTGAAAGTACCAAACCAGGATTCAAAACAAACTCCTCCTTCTTTTTTCCCCAGGGGATAACTTAACGTGCTGTTGTTTGTGCCTACATGGGGGGAGAGAGAGAGAAAATGAAAGCGAGGGCCTTGAATGCATCTTTTTGAGGGATCTCAGTCCTGATTCTGTGTAATGTTTACTGTCTGTGTAACAATGTTATCTGATTCCTCCCTGACATTTTTTTTTTTTTTTTTGTCTTTTATGTTTTTCCAAAGTTTTGAAGCATGCTTGCAACTGATTTGTTCAACTGATACCAAACTGTTGGTGCCTTGTTCATGGTTTTTGTTGTTGTTGTCGTTGTCGTTGTTGTTGTCGTCATGGTTATTAATTTTACTGATTGGTTGATTTGATTGTGTGGAATCTTTTTAACTGCTGTGCAGTTGTGAGCATCTCCTTTAATTAATTGATTAATTAATACTCACTGCGGTCTGCTTACCTGTAAAAGTCGAATGAGATTGGAGGAGAGAAAAGAAAAGAAGAAATTGAGAGGGGTGAGAGGCGTTGTGGCGAGGAGGTATGTGTTTTGATTATTGTTCTTTTGACCAACTTGGAACCGATGAGCGCTATAGTGGTTTGTTAATTTGATTGTGGGTATGTGTGTGTGTGTGTGCGTGTGCGCGCACGCGTGCGTACATTTGTGTATGTACATGTTTGTACGTGTGTGTGTGTGTGCGTGTGTGTGTACAAAACTGCTAAGTGTTTTTTTATGAAGGCACGATCAACAGGAGTGATATGAACATGAGATTAGTAAATTTTTGTGCAAAGACAGGTGCATGTGATGGTGTGTATACTTAACACATATATATTACAGAGGCATACACATGCATCACATACAGACACACAAACACACACACACTTAAACACACACACACACACACACACACACACACACACACACACACACACACACACACACACACTCACACAACTGTCACATAGCACAGACCAGCGGCTTCAATAAAAAACAAAAACGAAAGACGAATATGGGCCATATTTGCCCATACCAAACACAGCATTCTGAAACCAGATACATCCCCTTCAGGAAGCATAATGGATTTGTTTGTTTGAAATGTCAATACTATTTGTTGGAGGACAGGAAAGATTTATGAATATATATCTCGTTGTGAGTGTTAAGCTGAGGAACAACTTTGTGTAGAGAGTGACGACGGGAAAGAGCCCCGTGAAAGTGGACAAATATTTTGCAATCTGCGTGCTTCGTTTGGAACTTTGGGTGTGTGTGTGTTTTGTGGGACATTGTGCATTTTCATAGTGTCAGTTTTTACATCTTTACTCAACTGACATTGAATCTGGTTTGTGTAAAGTTATTTTGTATACATTTTGTTGAAATGTTTGAATAATATATATTTATTATTATTAACATGGTTATTGCATTGTGAAGCATACAAGACTGTATACAGATGTAATGAATAACAGAAAAAAATAAATATGCATTATTTTATGGATTCCAACTTCTTTTTTGTTTTTATCATTTTTTTTGTTGTGGTGGTGTTGTTTGTGAGAGAATTGGTATTCACTTTTAGTCAATAGATTTAGCATAAAACTATTCAAAGACTTAACCTCATACTAAAATTCGTTTAACTGAATATTGATCATCCTTTCAATAGGATCCCCAAACATAGGGCACAAGGATTCACTAGGTGTTTATTTGGGGGGCGACATGTATATTTCTGAACATATTTTCTTTCTCTTTTTATCATTGTATTTTGATGGCAGCTTCAAAAGGCCACAGGGTATCAAATATTAAGGAATATGTGGTCTATCTCTCTCTCATTCTGTGTGTGTGTGTGTGTGTGTGTGTGTCTCTGTCTCTCTCTCTCTCTATTCCTGTCGTGTGTGTGTGTGTGTGTGTGTCTCTCTCTCTCATTCTCTGTCTGTCTGTCCTGTCTGTCTCTCTCTCTCTTCCTCTCTTCTCTCCTCTCCTCTCTCTCTCTCTCTCTCTCTCTCTCTTTTTAAAAAAACAACAACCAAACAATATAAAAAAAAATACTTGAGCCCTCAGTTCCAAGCCACTATACAGGCCAGTTGACGTTCTATTTACCATGAGGGTTTCATCTTACAAACTTGAGCTTGTTTTCCTCTTCAACCGTCCAAGTGTCCCATTACATCAAGCCATTTTAGCTAAAAGCATCCAAAAAATACTAGCCCCCGCTCATATCCTACAGTCCTGTCCTGTCTTCACACTTCGAGACACCAGACACGACCCACCCAGTAGAGAGACTCCAGGGAAAAAAAACAACTATGGGACCGGCAGGGTCACTCGCAGATTGTAGACTTTGCCATCCCAGACGGAAGTGGATTATAGAAGAAAAGCAAGAAGAACAAGGAGAAGAAGAAACAGAAGAAAAAAGAAAAGCCTTGCTCGACATAACTTACGAGAAAAAAAAACAAAAACTGCGTATGGCCGGCTGGAAGTACTTCACCACTTTAAAGACTTTAACCTAAAGCCGAGTTGTTGTCCTAAGCTATTTCAAGAAAAGCGAAACTTGTGCTTTATTGGAGCCACTGAGACAAAGACAAGCATCCTTAACTGCATGATGATTAGCGGTGATGAGGATGACACTGTGGATGCTGTGGAAGTCCGCTGGGTTTGAGACAACATGACATGGCTGTAAAATCCCCCTACCCCCGCCCCCACCCACCACCACCACCAGCCCTGTAAGAACACAGGCAGTCCTGGAGTCAACCAGGCTAGGGAGAAACAGAGACTTGAAGTGTTAGTGAGTTATCTCAGCAACACTTAAAAAAATAGCGTCTGTAAAACGAATGATGGTGTACACTGTAGTCTTTTTTTTGTCACGAAGCGCAACAAAAAAAACAAAACAAAAAACGCACTCCTAAACAACTTACTCTAGACATTATCTAGCAGTATCGCAAAACCTAGATTAAAAAAAAAAAAAAGTTACTTGCCTCCTGGATTCCCTCTTTTCTATCCCTCTTTGTTTCTTGCCTTGTTCCTTTTTTTTTCCTGTCACCTCATTCTTGTCTATGTTATGTTTTCATGGTCCATTTTCTTGCCTTTTTTTCCCCCCAGAAAACCTTAAAAAAAAAATAGCGGTTCTCTCTCACAGGATGTTGGATTCACTGGGCTGACTTATCACAGCGGCAGTGCAACTCAATCACTCACATAATTATGACCAGTATGACAGCCACTGATACGTCTGAATGTCCGAAGAGGGAGATAAGTCGAAGAAGAGAAAGAGGAAAAGAAAAAAAAGAGGAAAACGAAAAAGAAAAGGAAGAAAAAAGAAGAAGATAGAAGAAATTGTGAAAGGAAAGAGAAGAAGAAGTTTTTTTTTTTTGGTTTTTTTTTTAAAGCACGTCTGACAGCACCATATTTTCGCTTAAAACATAGATATGAAACTCACGTGTAGTTTTGCGTTCTGGTATCCAGGTAGTGAAATCACGAAAATAAAACACTACGCATTTGTGCACACACACTCGCATAAAATGTTATGCACACATGCCACGCACGCACGCACGCACGCACGCACGCACTGACACACACACACACATCGCACACACTTACACACACACACACACACCACACACACACACACACACACACACACACACACACACACGCATACCATTCCATCAAGTGCTAAAACTGGAAAGGCAACAAACAATTTTTAAAGGAGCGGAAATACTAAAATGCCACTTCAGGATGGACGTTCTACGTTCATTCCATTGGGGTGAATTTTTATTTATTTATTTATTCTTCTATATCGAGGATAACAGAATAAGCAATCATTTTGCTTTTTTTTCATCCGGTCCCCGTGTGTATGCAGTTTTGTAAATCTTGTCATCTGTTCCCACCGGCACACGATGGCCTACTCTTACGAAAAGCGGAACAGGATTTAACGTGTGCGCAAGATGTTCTGCATGCGTTCGCACACGGGGCCTCGGTTTAAAGTCTCATCCGAAGGGTGAACGTAGAACGTGTAGGCCCAGATCTGTAAATCCACCGTTTGTCTTTGAAGTAGGCCTTTAATTAATTATGTTTCAATGTGTTTGGGAGAATTGAACCGCGCGACAGCTTTGATAATTATTGGACTTTGTAGTAAGTGGGGCTAAAAGCAACATGAAATAAATACAACTTTGATTGTCTCCCGCATCATTAGTTTCCAGTAAAAAAAAAAAAAAAAAGCAAAAAAAAAAAAAAAGCGGTCAGTTGATTAAATGAAAGCCCCAACACCCAGCAGTTAAAGGGAAGTAAACCTGCCCCCACCCCTGAAAACAAAGTAACATAACGTTTACCTCCCTAGCAATACGCTGCAATGTTTTCTCTACCTTCATCACTTTAATTAATTATTATGTACTCTTCTTGTTTCCTGGTCACATCTGTCGCTGATTATATCTTTTGTCTATCTGTCTGTTTGGCTTTTCTCGCTGTTTTACCGACTATTTTTTTGTTGTTTTTTGTTTTTTGATCTGTCTGTCTGCCTAACTACTGGCTCTATTATCTTTTTTCTTTGTTTTTGTCTGTCTGGCTGGCTCTGTCTTTCCTTCTTTTTTTTTTTGTGGGTCGTCTGTCTGTCTGCCTACCTCCTCCCCTCTCTGTCTGTCTGTCTGTCTGTCTGTCTCCCCTCTCTCTCTGTGTGAATAAAAAAACAAATTTATTGCTTACTCAATGTACCATCTGGAAATAAAATTTTGATTTTGATTTCTCTCTCCTCCCTCCTTCCCTCCTTCCTCTGTCTGTCTGTCTGTCTCTCTCTCTCTGTCTGTCTCGTCTCTGTCTTCTGTCTGTCTGTCTGTCTGTCTGTCTGTCTGTCTGTCTGTCTGTCTGTCCTCTCTCTCTCTCTCTCTCTCTCTCTCTCTCTCTCATCTCTCTCTCTCTCTCTCTCTCTCTCTCTCCTCTCTTTACCCTTGAAAATAAAGATTAAAATAATTATTCATTCATTCATTCTCTCTCTCTCTCTCTCTCTCTCTCTCTCTCTCTCTCTCTCTCTCCTCTCTCTCTCTCTCTCTCTCTCTCTCTCTTTTTTACCCTTATCATTCATTCATTCATTCATTCATTCATTCATTCATTCTCATCTCTCTCTCTCCTCTCTCTCCTCTCTCTCTCTCTCTCTCTCTCTCTCTCTCTCTCTCTCCTCTCTCTCTCTCCTCTTTTTTTTACCCTTATCATTCATTCATTCATTCATTCATTCATTCATTCATTCTCTCTCTCTCTCTCTCTCTCTCTCTCTCTCTCTCTCCTCTCTCTCCTCTCCTCTCTCTCTCTCTCTCTCTCCTCTCTCTCTCTCTCTCTCTCTCTCTCTCTCGTATCAGCGGCACTGTATTGCACTGTACGTACATAGCACGGGTACGTTTTAGACGGGTGTGTTAGCTCTAAACCATTGATTCCTTTTCTGTCTGTTTGTCTGTATGACTGTCTGTCTCTGTCTGCCCCCCCCCCCCCCCCCCCTTCTCTCTCTCTCTCCTCTCTCTCTCTCTCTCTC
>CM060322.1:42869749-42874749 GCA_030674155.1 Stramonita haemastoma | reverse complement strand
GCTCGCTGGTGGCTGTTCAGTCCAATGCGTGACAAACAAACCCGGCCGCAGCGGCTGCAGGGGAAAGTCAATTCTGGAGTTGATGTAGAGGGGACGCGGTTCTTCCTCCTCATTCGCTTCTCCTCAAGGGCGGCTCTGCGATTGTCCTCAAAGGAGGAGACCGACTGATGCACAGTGTGTCGCCAGGCCTGCTGGTCAGCAGCAAGGACTGACCACTGGTTATGGTCTATGAGGCAGGCTGACAGAGATTTCTTCAGAGAGTCTTTAAATCTCTTCTTTGGTGCGCCTCTGTAGCGGTGTCCGGTGGAAAGTTCACCGTAGAGAACACACATACATACAGATATAAAGACAAGACAAAAATGGATGAGGTTTTTTATTAATATAAGGAAAGGGGGACGGGCGGGAGAGGGTATGGTGATGAAGGGGGAGGGTGGGAGTAGGTAGGGGGGTAGGTAGGGGGGTAGACAGACTTATCATTAAGTCAGAGTAATTAATCCGAATTGATTTCAACAAGCAGAGTGGCGGTTTGTGTGTGGAAGGTCGACAGATGGCCTCATAAGGTTGGAGGACAATGAAAAGCAGAGAGGCTTAGTTATCACAGCCATTTTATTCCCGGTACATTATATCTCCTGTCGTAAAACTTCTCTTTCCCTTTGTATGTCTGTCTCTCTGTCTCTGTCTGTCTGTTTCTCTCTGTGTGTGTGTGTGTGTGTGTGTGTGTGTGTGTGTGTGTGGTGTGTGTGTGTGTGTGTGTGTGTGTGTGTGTGTGTGTGTGTGTGTGTGTAAGTGTGTAAGTGTGTGTGTATGTGTGTGTGTGTGTGCGCGCGTGTGTGTGTGTATAATTATGTGTGTGTATGTGTGTGACTCTGTATGTGTGTGTATGTGTGTGTGTTTCTCTCTCTCTCTCTCTCTCTCTCTCTCTCTTCTCCTCTCTCTCTCTCCTCTCTCTCTCTCTCTCTCTCTCTCTCTCTCTCTCTCTGCCTGCCTGTCCTGATCTGTCTGTTTGTCTGTCTGTCTGTCTGTCTGCTAGTAATTATCGTGCCGGCATTTCTCATTATAAGACCGCTTGGATGTTTATGGTGCCGTTACTATAGAACATAGATTGTAGAAATGGTGGACAGAAAATTACTCTTCGGGGATTACCAATGTGGATTCAAGATAATCATCATTCTACAATGGATCTTACCTTTGATGGTTTTCATGAACACAAACAGTTCACAGTGAACAATAAACTGCACGTTGCTTGTACAGATTTTGAAAAGGCTGTTAGCTGTATGGACTCTGATAAATACTATAAACTTACATTGCTTTGAAATGAAGCCCCAAAGAAAACAGAAGGGGGAGGGGTGGGGGTGGGGGTGGGGGGTGGGGGTTAATGTTCATTAAAAAAAAACCACCCCAACTTTTACACTACTTTAAGCCACAACAGATTTTTTTGCGTGAAATTCGGGCTGCTCTCCCCGGGGAAGAGTGCGTCGCCACAAGAGCAGCCCCACCCATTATTTTTTTCCTCTCCATTTGTTTCCCTATCAGAGTACCTTTTTTCTACAGAATTTTGCCGGGGACAACTCTCTTACTGCCGTGGGTTCTTTTACGTGTGCTAAATAATGATGTGTAATACACAGGGCCTCGGTTTATCGTTTCCTCCGAAAAACTAGCACCCAGACAGCCACTCCGGGTCTAATGGATGGGAGAAAAAGTTTTGGCGCGCATGTGTATGCATGTGTGTGTGTGCGTGCGCGCGCGCGCGCGCGCGAGGGCGTGTGTATGTGTGTATGCGCCCGCGCGCGCACACATATATGTATATGCCTCTGTGAAGCTTGTTGGCGCACGTGCATGCATGCAACAAGCGCATGCTTGCCTGATCTGATCTGAGAGTGCCTGCGCGTGTGCGCGTACGTACGTGCCTACGGGTAAAATGTTTTACCCATGTGTGGACTAGCCTAGTGGTTGGTTACAGCACTGAATGAAAATTATTGTCTCTGCCTTGAACTGCAGTAGCGTCACTCTAGCTTCGTTTGGTTGCAGGTGTTGTGTGTGTGCGTGTGTGTTACCGTGTGTCACAGTGTGTGTATGTAGGTGGTTGTATTACAGGGGGAGGTTGGTTTCGGCTCGTGCATCGTTTTTTTGTAGTTTGTGTGGGTGTCTGGCTAGCGCAAGTAAGTTTGAAGTATTTATGATTTGATTTGATTTTTGTGTGTAGTCATCGATGGTTTTTTATTTGTATTTTTTATTTGGTTTAGTTGTTGAGCTTGTGTTTTCCCACAAACACAAACACACATGTAGACACGCACACACAGACACATATACACACAGACACACAGACAAAGACACACAGATACACAGACACAGACATAATTATATATATATATTATATCTATATACACACATATATATTTATATATGTACCTGTACATATCTGATATTATTATACATCTATATAGATAAATGTATGTATGTATGTATGTATGTATGTATGTATGTATGTATGTATGTATGTATGTATGTATGTATGTATGTATGTATGTATGTATGTATATGTATGTATGTATGTATGTATGTATGTATGTATGTATGTATGTATGTATGTATGTAGTAGGTAGGTAGGTATGTATGTAGGTATGTATGTAGGTATGTATGTAGGTACGTATGTATGCATGCAGAGAGAGAGAGAGAGAGAGAGAGAGAGAGAGAGAGAGAGAGAGAGAGAGAGAGAGAGAGAGAGAGAGAGAGAGAGAGAGAGAGAGAGAGAGAAGAGAGAGAGAGAGAGAGAGAGAGAGAGAGAGAGAGAGAGAGAGAGAGAGAGAGAGAGAGAGAGGGAGGGAGAGAGAGAGAGAGAGAGATGTGCACTCTTGTGCATGTGTGAGTGCATTCGTGCGAACGTGGGTGTGTGCGTGCGTGCGTGCGTGCGTGCGTACGTGTGTGTGTGTGTGTGTGTGTTTGAGTGTGAGTGTGAGTGTGTGTGTGTGTGTGTGTGTGTGTGTGTGTGTGTGTGTGTGTGTGTGTGTGTGTGTGTGTGTCCCTGCGCGAGCGTGTGTGTATATCCGTTCGTGCATGAGTGTGTCCACATGTGTGTTCATATCTTTAAGTGAATCTTTGATTTTTCAAGTGGTCGGTTTCTTATGATTTCATATAGTACTAACCTTCAGGAATTGGCGTTGTTTGCACAGTTCATTTATTGTTGGTTGGTTGGTTGATAGGTTGATTAGTTGATTGGTTGGTTGTTGGTCTAGATGGTTGGTTGGTTGGTTGGTTGGATGATTGATTGGTTGATTAGTTGATTGGTTGGTTAGTTGGTTAGTTGATTGGTTGATTGGTTGGTTATTGTTGGATTGGTTGGTTGGTTGGTTGGTTGGTTGGTTGGTTTTGATTGGTTGGTTGGTTGATTGGTTTATCGTTGGTTGGTTGGTTGATCGGCTGGTTAGTTAATTGGTTGCTTGGGTTTTGTTTTGTCTTTTTGCCCTTGTTAATTTGTTGAAAGATGACTGCATTATCTGATCTGGGATACTTTCCGACTTAGGTATTTTCAGAATGTATCATACATATTCTGCCTACAGTTATACGATTCATATTTTTGTACCTCGAGACTGAAGGGGTAGAAAAAAGCACATGAGTGTCTATTCCATTATCATCGAAATAAAAAAAATAAAAAAAAAGAGTACCACTTAAGTCTTTTAAGTTTTGATGTTTTCATCAATCTCTTATCCCTTATTTTGAGATATACTTTTCTTTCTTTCGTTTTTTTTTTTTTAAATAGATCTGCATGGTATCAGAATAGCTTTTAATATGACTAGATAATTATAAGACTAAGAGATGGATAAAAAAAAAAAAAGGATCTGCTTTTGAGTGGTTGGATGATTTCAAAATGGATTGTTTTGATTACAGTAACGTTATTGTGTCGATCCGTGTCAGTTACTTATCTTCATTTGATTCAGTTTGTTAAAATTTGTCAGTTGTTTTGGCAGTGGTGTGAGTTTGTTTGGTTTGGGGACAGGATAGCTCAGTGCTCAGAGCACTCGCTTTCCCCAAGCGAAGGTTTTAAGCAGCATCGATGGTGGTTACCAATTGAATAGGTGACCGCTTGTGCGCCTTGGCTTCAATATAGTCGCCCCCAGTTCTCGCAGCTGTAAATGGGTACCTGCCCTCTTTAAGGGTCAGGGAAGGTAAAGCAGCGAGGGAGAGGAATGGGCGCCGCCCTCAATAAGCTGGCCCCTACTGGAGAAGCTGAGGTCTCTGATGCCTCGCTTCCCTGCGACCACATAGGTTATGGGACATTTTTTACCATATTTTTACCTTTTTGTTTGTTTGTTTTCATATAATGAGAGAGTCGCAGTTTAAACCACAAAAAAATCTTTCTCCACAGGCATGGGGAACAGCTCTACGAACTGCAGCACCAATCTTCCCACTTCTGAAGTCTACTTTACTGGTGATCTTTGTCTGTCTGTCTGTCTCTCTGTCCGTCTGTCTGCCTATTTGTGTGTGTCTGTCTTCCTCTGTGTCTTCCTGTCTGTCCGTCCGTCCTTCTGTCTGTCTGTCTGTCCGTTTGTCTCTGCCTCTGTATGTCTCTCTCTTCGTCGTTATGCTTGTGTCTCCCTGTCTGTCTCTGTCTGTCTCTTCCTCTCTGTGTCTGTCTCTCCCTCTCTGTGTCTCTCTCTCCCTCTCTGTGACTCTCTCCCTCTCTGTGTCTTTCTCCCTCTCTGTATCTCTCTCCCTCTCTGTGTCTCTCTCACTCGCTGTACTCTCTCCCCTCGCTGTGTCCTCTCTCCCTCTCTTGTCTCTCTCCCTCGCTGTTCTCTCTCCCCTCTGTGTCTCTCTCCCTCGCTGTGTCCTCTCTCCCTCTCTGTGTCTCTCTCCCTCGCTGTGTCTCTCTCCTTCTGTCTCTCTATCCCTCCCTCCCCTCTCTTTCTTTCTCTCTTTCTCTTCCCTCCCTCCCTCTCTCTCTCTCTCTCTCTCTCTCTCTCTCTCTCTCTCTTCTCCCCTCTCTCTCTCTCTCTCTCTCT
>CM060322.1:42864749-42867249 GCA_030674155.1 Stramonita haemastoma | reverse complement strand
AAAAAGCACGTGAGTGCTTTTTCCATTATCCTCGAAACAAAAGTAGAAAGAAAGAAAGAATGAAAGAAAGAAAGAAAAAAGAAAGAAAAGAAAACGAAAGAAAGAAAAAACAAAAAAGAATAAAAAAAAATAAAAAATAACTAAATGAGATAAATAAACAAACAAATAAATAAATAAATAAATAAATAACATAAACAAATAAATTAATATCACACGTCCAAGAAAGCTGTGAAAGAAATATTTATTAACTAGGCAAAAACAGACAGTTTTAAAGAACAGAACTACTCCAAGACTTGGAGAAAGAGAAACCAGAGACTCTGAGATTCAAGAGAGGAAAAAATCAACTCTTTGAAACAGAAAAAAGAAAATGGTTGAAACCAGAGATACAGAAAACTTTGAGGAGAAAGGATACAAAAGCAGACGAGAAGAAAAGTCCACGAAGATAATAACCAGAGCT
The DNA here is from genome assembly GCA_030674155.1 of Stramonita haemastoma. NCBI lineage: Eukaryota > Metazoa > Mollusca > Gastropoda > Neogastropoda > Muricidae > Stramonita > Stramonita haemastoma. The sequence continues at coordinate 42,866,792 of CM060322.1, read as the reverse complement.
CTGAAAGATCAGGGCTACGACCCACTACTCAGCGAATAGGACGTTGAATGCTCGAAGTCGGATGCGCTGGGGCCTGACCTGTCAGAACATCTTGCGCACACGTTAATTAAAACCTGTTCCTTTTTTTGAAGAGTAGGCCATTATGTCCGGTGGGAATGAATGACAAAACTTAAACCACATACAGGGGATTGATGTAAGCAAAAAAAAGCACATGAAGTGCTTATTCTATTATCCTGGAAAAAAAGAATAAAATAACACACATAAACACACACACAAAAACACAAACACACACACACACACACACACACACACACACCACACACACACACATGAAAAATCACCCACCACCACCCCCAAAACCCACCACCAACCCCACCCCACCCACCCCCTCCCCCCTTCCACCCCACAATCCACCCCTGCCCCCCTCCACACACCCACCCCACCTCCCCTCCCCCATCCCACCACCTCCCCTCCACCTCCCACCACCCACTTCCCAACCCCCTCCCAACCCACACCCACCCAACCCAAACCAAACTCAATCCAAACACTATCCCTATCCATTCTGATCTAATTCTCATCTTTCCCCGACATTCCGGTGGAGAGAGAGAGGGGTGTGGGATACACCTTTTATTTCAAGGATAAGGAATACATAAACATCCCTACTCCACCATCCCAAACCCCCTCCCAACCCAATCCAAACCCAACTCAATCCAAACTACTAATCCCTATCCATTCTGATCTAATTCTCATCTGTTCCCCAGACATTCCGGTCGGAGAGAGGTTTATTTCAAGGATAATGGAAAAAAGCATTCATAAACATCCCCTCACCTCCCAACCCCACCCAACCAACTCAATCCAACTATCCAACTCATCCCTATCCATTCTGATCTATTCTCATCTGTTCCCCAGACATTCCGGTGGGAGAGAGGGTGGGTGTGGTGATAACCTCGGCGCTGTGTGTGGCGGTGATCGGCTTGTTTCTGGAACAAGCTTACTTCATCCTCAGAAAATACAAAACCCAACGCGGCAACCCAGAGCTCAAGATCAAGACCCTCTGGCTGCCTTGGCATTTACCCTGTGAGTAGTCGGGTTTGTTTTTTTTTTTTTTTTTTTTGGGGGTGGTGTGGTGGTGTGGTAGTGTGATGGGTTATAAAACAACTAGAGAGAGAGGGAGGAGGAGAGAGAGAGAGAGAGAGAGAGAGAGAGAGAGAGAGAGAGAGAGAGAGAGAAAAGAGAGAGAGAGAGAGAGAGAGAGAGAGAGAGGAAGAGAGAGAGAGAGAGAGAGAGAGAGAGAGAGAGAGAGAAGACGAGAAAAGTAGATAAGAAGAGACGAGAAAGAGAGAAGAGAAGAGAATTGATTGAATTGAATTGAATGAATGAATAGAATTTATATTTAAGAGGGTAATGGCATAAGCAAACATGCTTTTTTTACAACCAGATCTGTGGCCAAATAAGAAAAACAAAAAGGAGAGAAAGAGAGAGATAGAGATAGATAGATAGATAGAGAGAGAGAGAGAGAGAGAGAGAGAGAGAGAGAGAGAGAGAGAGAGAGAGAGAGAGAGAGAGAGAGAGAGAGAGAGAGAGAGAGAGAGAGAGAGAGTAGTTAAACTTTTGCAAAAATTCATTAAAACAAGACTGGACATAAAAAAAGATCATGAATGCTTATTCTATATCCTCGATATTTAAAAAAGTACAATAAAAATGGAAAATAAGTAAAATATATGTGCTGATCAGTGCATGATTAACATACCAATTAATGTGCCGATTGGTATATTGATTAGTGCATTGATTAACATATCAATGTAATGATTGGAGTATTGATTTCGCATATCAATTGATGTACTGATTGGTGTATTGATTTAACATATCAATTGATGTGTCGATTGGTGTATCGATTAACATATCAATTGATGTGCTGATTGGTGTATCGATTAACATATCAATTGATGTGCTGATTGGTGTATCGATTAACATATCAATTGATGTGCTGATTGATGTATTGATCAACATATTAATTAATGCACTGATTGGTGTATTAATCAA
>CM060322.1:42837249-42854749 GCA_030674155.1 Stramonita haemastoma | reverse complement strand
TGCTACAAAATGTGATACCGTATGATAATACTTTTACATAAATAATACCAAGTTTAAGAGATTGTGATTGTTGTAGTTAAGTCGGATGGTAACGTGGTAAGCAATTGGATGCAAGGACGGGAGTGTGTGGATGAACAACATGATATTTTAGAAGGAACATCTCCCCCCCCCCCCCCTCTCTCTCTGTCTCTGTCTCTGTCTCACACACACACACACACACACACACACACACACACACACACACACACACACACACACACACACACACACACACACACACACACACACACATACCTCCCCCCTCACACACACACACACACCTCCCCCCCACACACACCCATACCCCCCCACCCCCCACCCCCTCCCACCCCCACACACATGTTGATAACCAGCCTCCTTCTCCTTCTTATTACCTCCTTGTCCAGGCATTCGCCACATGGTGATGATCGGAGAGATGTTCGTGCTGTCTCTCGTGGCCCGAGTGGTCTACCGGCGGCCTCACGTCAGCCTCAACGGTCATCAGATGAAGGTCTGCAGTCACGGTGACGTCAGGGCAGCCCCGTTCCGCAGGATGACGAAGAGGAGAGGGAGGAGGGGGAGGATAGGGAGGCTACTGCTTAGTCTGTCTGAAACTAAAAAAAAAAAAAAAAAAAAATCAAAAAAAATCGTGCGTTACCCCGTGTCGAGGGGAAACGAACTATACCTGTGTTCTTGCGCGGGTTGTGAGTATGCTTTGATTGTAGTGAGATTGATTTTTTTTTTTAATGTATATTTGCTTTGATACTTTGGTGATTGAAAGATTTTTTTTTAATGCATATATGCTTTGATACACCATTGAGATTATAACTTTTTTTTTTTAAACTACGTGTACCTTGTCATGTGCCTACGTATTTGTACTGATTGAATGTGATGTGATGCAAAATGTCATGTTGCATTATGTTTCGTATACATCACATGTCTGCATGCATGTTATGTATGTTACGCATGCATCTGTGCCCGATAAAAAGTCAAAGTCTGTCCCGAGCCTAAGGCTCATCAGGCCGGTGCTTATCCCGGTTTCTGTGGCGTTAAGCGACTGAGAGTCATAGACTCTCCCCTGGATAGGACGCCAGTCTATCGCAGGGTTAACCCCCAACACAAGGTTGGTACCCCTTTTACACCTGGGTGGGGTGAGAAAATAGCCGTAAAGTGCCTTTTCCAAGGGCACAACGCCATAGCCGAAAGCTGGGATCGAACCCGCAACCTTTAGATTACGAGTCCAACGCCCTAACCACTAGACTACAGCGTCGGCCATCTGTGCCCGTAAGTACGCATAAATGGATGGATGGATTGTTGTGGATGAATGAATGAATGAATGAATGAATGAATGAATGAATGAATGAATGAAAGGATGGATGGGTTCATATCAATATCTGTGTTGGTTTACATTTCAATATATATATATATATATATATATATATATATATATATATATATATTATATATATATATATATATATATATATATATATATATATATATATATATATATATATATATATATATATATGTTGTGTGTGTGTGTGTGTGTGTGTGTGTGTGTGTGTGTGTGTGTGTGTGTGTGTGGTTTTTGTGTGTGTGTGTGTGTGTGTGTGTGTGTGTGTGTGTGTGTGTGTGTGTGTGTGTGTGTGTGTGTTGGCTTATACTTTATTCATGTATTTCTTTTTTTTTTTTATTGATTGATTGATTGATTGATCTATTCCTTTTTTTCAGAAATAACGGAAGAAGAATGTATGTTCCTTTTTCTTTTCTTTTTTTTACAACCAGTCCTCGTGAGCATGCAGTTTTGTAAATGTTGTTATCTGTTCCTACCGGTACAATGGTCTACTGTTCGGAAAGGTGGAACAAGGCTCTAACATTATAGGAATGTCTGTGTTGTTCTGTTGTCTATGTTGACCAGTGTCAATGTTGTTTCGTGTCAATGTCTGGATGAGCTTACATATGTCAAGGTATTATGTGAATACATTCACAAGAATTAATTACTGCAGCAGTTTGGTTTGCATGATGCACTATTTTATGATAGTCTCAGTTTTCGTAAATTTCTCTCTGCTTGTATTCATATTAATTTTTATGTACATCGTTGCTTCAGCTCATTCATGTTTGTGTCGTGGGATATATGAACAAGTGCTTTACAAAGCTTAATTATATCAAACCGAGGGAGAGGAGATGGGTGCCGCCCTCAATATGCTGGCCCCTAGAGAAGCTGAGGTCTCCTGATGCCTCGCTCCCCTATGACCTACCTGATTATATAAAATGGCAGTTGTGTTCAAGCTTACATTTATATTTTTGTATGTTCTTTTGCATGAATTCTTTTCTGTCTCGGTTTATATGAATGACATAGTTTTCGTTGATTGTAATGAGTAAATGTTGATTAACGATCGTTTCTTACGCTGTTTATTATTGCAGTGTTGTGTGTCAGTGTATGTATGCTAATCAATAAATGTTTTTGCGCGTATGAATTGGTTCCTTGTTGTTTCACATTGATTTATCGGTTAATCTCCTTTGTTGGGATGCCAGGGGCCTGTCAGTATAAATAGCATCCCTACCTTCTGGAAATTCTGTGCCAGAAATTCCCTCTTTTTTATCATTCTCTTTGTTTCTGTCTTGTTCTTCTTGTCACAACATCCTTCCTGTCTTTTTTTTCTGACTTCGTGGTCCATTCTCCCGCCTTTTTTTTCCCCCCAGAAAGACTTAAAAAAAAAAAAAATTCTCTCCCACCACGCCGAAGTCGGATGCGCTGGGCCTGACTTGTCAGGCGCTTAACTCACGACAGTACAATACATTTCACTCCTAATTATGACAGACAACAATAGTTGCTGTCTGCGCGTTTAATTAATGAAGAAAAAATGGATGAATCATCAGAATGGAACCACTGATATTTTTGGATGTGGAAAGCGAATACAGTAGATTGCTTGCTCGCTTGCTTGCATGCTTGCTTGCTTGCTTGATTGATTGATTGGCTAGTTGGTTGCTTGGCTGACTGGCTGACTGATTAATTGATCGATCGATTTTTTTGCTTCTTCTCTTGCTTCAGATCAGGGTTTCAGTTATTTTAGTTGTTTGTTCTTTGCCCCGCATGTCGTAGGCAGCCACATCTAGACTTCAGAAGAGAAATTGCATATGAACAACACGATTTTCATCTGGGTTGGCACCTTTCGTGTAATTAATTATGCCTTCGTAGCTGTGTAGCAGGAATGCCTTGATGAAAACCGAAACTCACACTAAACTTGGCATAATGCTACCAGTTTTCCCGCCAGGGACAATAGTATTATAATTCTATGGGCAGCACCTGTCTTTTTTTAAAAAAAACAAACAACTGGAACAGCGGTGCGTATGAATCTGTGCTCTAGAGCGCAAAGCTTGGGTAAGTAAGTATGGAGGGCAAGCTGTTACCCATGCAGCAGAACCCCCTCCCCCCCCCCCCCCCCCCCCCCCCGCCCCCCTCTCCACGTCGCTGGAATGGTCCATTGGAAAGACAATCGCCGATACGCATGGTTCCAGTATCGTCGCAGGAGACGCCAGAACGTTGCCATAATTATACAGCTCCAAAAACCACCCTGGGGACTCCAACTTCCCTATTTTTTTTCTCATGGACAGTGTCTAAACACGACACCTGTGTGCATGCTGGTTTTTTTTTTTTAATTTGTTGTCATCCATTCCAGTTGATTAGACTGGCTGATCTTACAGGACGCATCCGAGACTAAAAAAAAATAAAAAAATTTTTGATTCTTTTATTCAAGGAAAATGAATAAGTGCTCATGAGGGCTTTATTATTTTTTTTTTACACTCAGTTCCGAGAGAGAGAGAGAGAGAGAGAGAGAGAGAGAGAGAGAGAGAGAGAGAGAGAGAGAGAGAGAGAGAGAGGAGAGAGAGAGAGAGAGAGAGAGAGAGAGAGAGAGAGAGAGAGAGAGAGAGAGAGAGAGAGAGAGAGAGAGAGAGAGAGAGAGAGAGGAGAGAGAGAGAGAGAGAGAGAAAGAACTCGGAACTCGGAACTCGGAAATTTAATTGATATAGGCCATTGCCCCAATCAAATACAAAACAGTAATGAAAGTAAACAAAATACATTCACACATGGGGTGCGTTGTATCGAATATTCAAGACAAATATTAGCATAACACAAAAGCGATCAAGACGTTGTTTGAGAAAGTTGCTTTTTCCTTAGCTCAAAGGCAAATGCAATGTACTTGGAAAGCTCTATGATGTTTTCAGCACCAAATGGGTTAATGGCTAACCTTACAAGTGGAAAGTGAACATTTTGAATGTGGGGTAGATATTTATACCTTAAAGAGTTATACACTGGACACTTGAATAAAAAGTGGTGTTCATTTTCAATCGAGTCAGGACAGAAATAACAATTTTTCTTATTTGCATCTTTACAGTATCGGTATCTGTGGCCGTTGATAGGGGATACACCACATCTAAACCTGGCAAGGGCACATTTATACATGCTAGTATATATAACATCCAAATATTTTTCTCTTTCTAGGCAACTCTTAAAACTGCTATACAATGAAAATCTGTCACTGTCGTTCAAGTGTTCATTCCATCTCTGGCAGAAGCAGTCACGAAGACGATTTCTAAACTCTTTTTTAAACCATGTTTCATGCCCACATCCAAACAACCACACATGCCCAAAACCATTCTGACACAACAACGACTTAATATGTGTGACCCACGTTACTTTCCCACGTTCGTGTAGATCAAGCAACATATTATAAGATTTCTTGGAGTACAGTGTATCAGCCTGCTTCAAGAGCCTGAACCAATAAGTGAGACACTTCACTGCAGATACAATAAACAGTGGATAACGACCAAGTTCGCCATAAACCATGTCGTTTGGTGTCTGGGTAGGGACATTAAGAACTTTTTTACATGCAAACAAGTGAATGCGTTCTACTTTTTCGTAATGTTTATACCCCCATATTTCTGATGAATATAGCAAACTTGGTACTATCTGCGTATCAAAAAGCTTAAAGAAAATTTGTGTTGAACTAGTGTCTAATCTTTTCATAGTTTTTAGTAATTCAAAAGTACCTTTCTTTGCTTTCAAAGCGAAACTGTCAATAGCATCTGTAAAACTTAACCGAGTGGAGAAATTAAGGCCCAGGTATTTGTAGCTGTTCACAACTTCCAATTTATTCCCACACATACCACCAAGATTCTCTCTTTGCAACATGTCCCCCCTTTCGAAAAATAATTATTTTGCTCTTCTGTATATTCACTTTTAGCTTCAGCCGTTCAGCAGAAGCGTACAATAAGTTCAGTTGATTTTGTAAACCAGTAACAGTGGATGCAATCAGAGTAAGGTCATCTGCAAATAACAATATAAGGATTTCAGTATCAGTTGGTGACAACCGTAAGCCATGCTTACCTCCTGTAATTATGTCATTCGCCAATTCATTTACAAACAAAGAAAAAAGAATAGGAGACGCCAAACATCCCTGCCTAAGTCCCTGAAAACAGCTGAAATAACCAGTGAGATTACCATCGCATCTTATACATGCCTTTACTGATGCATACATGGATTTTAGAACATTTATCATACGCCCGCTAACTCCAGCACGAAACAAAACAGACCAGAGAATTGAATGATTAACTGTATCGAACGCCTTCTGAAAATCAATAAAGGCCACAAAGAGTTTAGTGCTTTTTGTAAAACATTTTTCGATCATTGCGTTAAGTGTGAAAATGTGGTCTACTGTTGAGCGTTTCTTACGGAAACCAGCCTGTGCATCTGTAATGACCGAATTATGCTCCGACCACGTCGTGAGCCTCTTGTTAATGATGTGCACGTATACTTTGCTCAAAACGCTTAATAAAGAGATAGCTCGATAATTGTTCGGATCTTCCTTGTCTCCTTTTTTAAATAAAGGTACGATTATTGCTTTCGTCCATTCTACGGGGAAAAGAGCATTAGAAAACAAAGTGTTGAAATATTTATGTAGAAAAGGCAGAATAGCATCCTCAGCCGATTTTAATATCTCTCCTAAAATTTCATCCGGTCCAGATGCTTTACCTGCTTTCAAGTTTTTCAACGCTGCTTTAATTTCACCCTGACTTATCTCCCCATCAAGCATGTCATCGTAATCGTTGTTAACTGTCGGAATCTCCGAGTCATAGTCGGATTGCGTGCAGTCTGACTGCTCGGTAGTACCGTTAAGCACTTGTTTGAAGTGCTCAATCCATTCATGGTCCCTGATAGAATTAGACACATACGATCTAGGTTTATTTTTACGTACCTCTTCCCAGAATTCTCGCGGACAATGAAGCGAGTTCAAAAGAGCATCCAGACGGTTTTTCTTGTACATGTTTTGTTTAACGCGCAGCAATTGTTTGTACTGTTTTCTGATGGTTTGGTAGGCAGTTACGTCTTCAGTTGTTTTAGTTCTTCTAAATTTGCGTAGTGCTCGTCTGGCTTTAGTTTTTAGAACATGACACTCATGGTCAAACCATGGTGATTTTTTGTAGACTTTTTTCCCAACAACATAAACTTTTTTCATACAGTTGGCTGCTTCCAGCAAAGCCTTTGTAAAAATATCAAGCGAGGTATTGATGTTGTTTGCAATTTCGAGTGACGCAAGAGTTAATTTATGTACAAAATCGGTGGAGGAGATATTTTGTTTGAACAAGTCACACAAGCTTGCGTCCCATACAAACTTATCCCGTACATTAACGTCATTTTCTTTACTTTTGTCAGTATTGACAACAGACTCGGGACAGGATAAAGTTGTTTGCAATGGCATATGGTCAGAATCAACCCTGTCTTCTACTTTTAATTCAAAAAATAAAGAAGCAAGAGATTGTGAAGTAACAAAATAATCAATCAATCACACTGTTCCCATGTGTAGAGATGTAAGTGTAAGCCCCATCTCTATCCCCAGTTGTGCAACCATTCAATATGTACAAGTCAAGACACACACACATTTCCAAAAACCTTTTCCCAAAATCGTTTATGGTCTTATCCAGAGAGGATCTGGACTCCACCAGGAGATCCTGGTCATGGAGGGGGTCATCAACATACAGCTGCCCGCTTTGAAAGTGGGGCTGACATTCGCCAGTTCTGGAATTAAAATCACCGCACATTATGACGTCATAGTTGTTGACATTTCCACATAGATCACAAATACAACTTTCTAGTTCATCAATATGGAAACGAGTGTTGCGTTCGTTATAAAATACAGAAAATGCAGGTGGGATATAGACAGAAACAAAAAGAATGTCCTTTTCCCACCCTAGTAATTCCTTTGCTATCTTTAGCACTACAACATTCTCTGTAGCCACACTGATCTGCTGTACAAACTGTTCCAGTCTCTTATGAACAAGGACAAGCACACCACCAGCTCGGCGGCCAAACTTTGATAATTTAGTTGCCGGGAATTGAAGCTTAATGTAGTCTGGAAAATGATGTGTTAAATCAAAGGAAGAATCAATAAATGTTTCTACAAGGGTCACAAAATCGAAATTTTCCACAAACGTTTTCCACCCCCCATCCCCCAGCAGTTTTCTTAACCCACACACATTGTAGGACAGGAAGGACAGGTTCATACACCTGAAGGACTGACTATCCTGAAGCAGGCCACACCCCTATCTGGTTGTAGTGCCGGGCACACCACTGGTGCCGGGCTGTGAGACGTCCATAGGAACTGATCTGTCAGTTCTGTAGGGTTTCCGTTTACCCCCCTGTCGTGTGTTGCGCTGTCTGTCCGAGGGTTGATTTGACTGCTTGCTGTTTGCAGGTTGATGTTGGCTTGATGGGGATGACCGCACAGCGTCGCTGTACAACTCAAACCCACGGGGCGTCACTGGCACCGTTTTCTTTGTCGGCTCCTTTCTGATGGTGTTGTCTGACAGGTCAAACGTGTAGATGGCGTCATCCGTCTTCAGCTTGTCAAAATTGAGGAAGGCCTTTTTCCCATCACTCTTCAAGGTCTTCTGAAGTGATACCAGTCCCTGTCTTTTGCGTCGAACTGCCTGTGAAAAGTCTTCCCGCATGGTGATGTTTGTCCCTTTCAGCTTGCTGCCACAGCTCAGGACACGCTGCTTGTCTTTGAAAAACCGAAAGGCAACGATGACCGCCTTTCCCACCCGGTGTGCGCGGTCGATGACGACGTTGTCCTTGATCCCCATGGTGTTGTGGATGATGTCCCCCACCTTTCTCTCGCAGTCCTCCCAGGTTTCCCGGGCTGCCGTAGGGATGCCCCAGAACAGCAGATTACACCTCCTGCTTCTGTTTTCAGCCATGTCCAACTTCTCCTCCAGGTCAGCAACTCGGGAATGAAGTTTTTCATTTTCTGTTTCAACCGCTTCACATTTGTTGAACAGTTCATCCACATCAGCTTGCAGTATGTCCTGCTGGTGGGAAACTTCATCAAGTCGGGAGCTGATTTTTTCATCAAGTCTCTGGAGCTGGTCTCCCAGAGAAGATTCAAGCCTGGTTTGCGATGTTTCCACCCGTGTCATGGTTGCTGTCAAAGACTGCAGTGTTTTTTGTAACTCTGCAAAATTGCAGTTTCCATCAGTCAGAGTCTGGTTGGAATGATTTCCATTTTGCGCTCCTGTATTCTGTTTTGCACTGTCACTGTGTACAGTGTCAGGGCCAGGGTTAGGTTCAACACAGCCGATCAACAGCAAGGTGAGTAGAGTGGCCAGTGTCAACTTTGCAGCAACACTGTCAGCATGCAGGCCTTTGATTCGTTTCCTTGCTATTTCTGCTTTTCTGGACAAAATTTTGCACAAAATTGCGGAAAATTTGCCGACAGATGCTCGATAGGTATCGAGTGCACACGTCATGGTGTTTTTGAAGTCTAATTAATACTGGATAATTAACAATTTAATCAATATACAGAGAGCGATGTGAAAATGCGTCCGACCTGTTCAGTGAACATTTTTCACCCCCCGAGAGAGAGAGAGAGAGAGAGAGAGAGAGAGAGAGAGAGAGAGAGAGAGAGAGAGAGAGAGAGAGAGAGAGAGAGAGAGAGATCAAATCAAATCAAATCAAATCAAATCAAATCAAATCAAAATTTTATTTTCAAATGGTACATCGAGTAAGCAATAAATTGAGAGAGAGAGAGAGAGAGAGAGAGAGAGAGAGAGAGAGAGAGAGAGAGAGAGAGAGAGAGAGAGAGAGAGAGAGAGAGAGAGAGAGAGAGAGAGAGAGAGAGAGAGAGAGAGAGCGCTTAGATTGAGAAGGGCGAGAAGTCAGACTTTGCACACCCGAAGCGAGTTATTTCCCTTTAACTGTATTTTTTGAAACTCAGCGGATCATGGTCAGCCATCTCCTTGTATTCTGTTCTGTTCTGTTCTTTCTTTCTTTTTACTTTTTCATTTTTTTTAAAGAAAAATTTTCTTGGCATTATCACTTTAATCCATCCATTAGTTGATCCATGCATGAAGTTCCTCGCCCTGCCGACTGTAAAGGCCATTTCAAAGATGCCTCCTCATTTTAATATCTAAACCCTGCAAGGGTGTGGGATAGCAGGCATATATATATATATATATATATATATATATATATATATATATATATATATATATATATATATATATATATATATATATATATATATATATATATATATTCTTTTATATCGAGGATAATGGAATAAGCACTCATGTGCTTTTTACAACCAGTCCCCGGTGTGTATGTAGCTTTGTAAAATTTTGTCATCTGTTCCCACTGGCACACAATGGCTCACTCTTTCGAAAAGCCGAACAAGATTTAACATGTGCGCAAGATGTTCTGCTGTGCTTTTGCATAGGGGCCTATAGTAGCCTACCTGCACAGTGGTTAAGGGTGTTGCAGTCATGATCTGACGGATCAGGATCAAGCCACCCCCAAATCACCCCTTCAAGGGAATTTTGCCCCTGGAGTTAATATAATAATATATGTACCAGCTTCTCTCACACGAAGGTCCGCTGGATGGGACTGTAAGGCGAGGAGACCCCGAGGGCAAAAATGCCTGCAGAACATCTTGCTGCACACACGTTACAACCCCTACTGCCAGTTTGGAAAAGTAGGCCACTGAGTGCGGGTAGGCCTAGGAACAAACGACCCAAAGAAAAAAACTAAAGCAACCGCCCCCCTCCCCCAACCCCCCCCCCCCAAAAAAAAAAAAACCAAACAAAAAACAACCCCCCCCCCACAAAAAACAACAGCACAAAACAAAAACAACAACAACAAAAATCAACTAACTCCCCACCTCCCCCCTCCCCCCTCCCCCCCCCCATACCCCTTAAACACACTAATGCCATGTTTATACATTTGTGTTTGTGTGTGTGTGTGTGTGCATTCCTCTATTGTATACATTTTTCTTGAAATTTACATTTCATCTCTTTAAAAATGTACCCCCCCCCCCCCCCCCCCCACAGACACACACATACAAAATAAAACAAAAAGTGCAGACATTTTTCCCCCATTCCTATACTTTAAATCAAATACGTTAACCCTTTCACATTTCATTTTTTGTCAAATATGTTGGTGTAAAATCTGTCATCAATCTTCCAGCAGAAGATAAAAACATACATTTGCCATCAACTCAAGCTATTTTTTCTGAATAAAAATAGCAATCGCATGACCAGGTTTGCTATTCATTTCATAACATTGATTTGAAAAGACAAAAGACCCCCTTCTCCCCCACACACTTTCCACACTATTATACAGACCATTACATTTTTTCTAATCTATATTTATAAGATTAAAAAAGAAAAAGCAACAACACACAAAAAAAAACCCAACTTCTCACAGGCACATTTTAAACACCACAAGACATATAGCTCGAAGATGTTGTTTCCCGGTAGAGGAAATTTTTCTCCTGGAGTTAACATCAGTGCTGACACCATTATCCCCAAAAGTCTTTCGGATGAGACTGTAAACCGAGGCCCCGTGTGCGAACGCACGCAGAACATCTTGCGCACACGTTAAATCCTGTTCCGCTTTTCGTACGAGTAGGCCATTGTGTGCCAATGGGAACAGATGACGAGATTTACAAAACTGCATACACACGGGGACTGGATGTAAAAAAAGCACATTAGGTCTTATTCCATTATCCTCGAAATAAAAGAATAAAGAAATAAATAAAGTAAATAAGATGTGTTTGCGTAAAATCCACATCTATCTTCTTTGCAGAAGATTAGTACACAGATTTGCCACCAACGTCATCTAAACACATATGCAATATTAATAGCAATCACAGCACCAGCTCTGTTTTTTTGTTTTCAAATTTGGTGCGAGATAGAAAGAAAAAAAAAAAAGGAAGAAAAAAAAAACCACAAAAAAGAAAAAGAAAAACTTCCGACACACTTTTCAATACACAAACAGCTTACATTTTTTTTCTGTTTAGTTCACGTGTTTTTGTAACTGGTATCATTTTACCTCTGACCTCACCCCACCCCCCACCCCCCACCCCCAACCTCCACCCTACTCCCCCTTAACCATTCCGATTTCGTTTTTGTTCGTTGTTGTTATAGTTGTTTTTAAGTTTCATTCTTCCCCAGTGCAGGAATCTGCCAATGGGTGTGAAGATTTCTGTTGGCTATAGGTTACCATACATTCATGCCTTGTTTGTCCTTTTCAAAGCATTGTTTTCTCTAGGGTGAAACGAAGGGAAAATTTTATTTTAAGTTGCCCGTTGATATGTTTCTCTTTGATGAGTTATTGTGTATAATTATTACTTACCCCGTGATAATTAAATGAATTTTGCATAATTTTAAAAAAAGCAAAAGAACCCACCAACAGCCTCCTTCTCCTCCCCCCAAAACCACACACACACACACACACACACACACAGAATCGTACCCGGGTTCTTTGTGTAGTAAAGGGAGGCTAGAGAGTTCACTTTTTCTATGAAGAGTTGTTTCCCCTACACCATCCTTGCGACTCTAAAATCACTGTTGTCTTACTGTCTATAGAATAGAATAGAATAGAATAGAATAGAATAGAATAGAATATATATGATATGATATGATATGATATGATATGATATGATATGATATGATATGATATGATATGATATGATATGATACAGCAGTAAAGTAATGGTCAACAGTGCAAACGACATCACACCACAGATCTACATGAATGGCCAGCAGCTAGAAGAAGTAGACGCTTTCAAATATCTTGGCGCTACCCTAACGAAAGATGGACGCTCCACCACAGAGATCTAGACCAGGCTAGCCATGGCAACATCAGCTATGGCAAAACTGAACAAGATATGGAGAAGCGACAATATCAGCTTCAAAACAAAAGTCAAATTGTTCAGAACCCTGGTCATCTCCATCTTGCTCTACGGCTGCGAAAGTTGGACAATGACCGCTGAAACCCCCAAGCAGATCCAGACGTTCGAGACAAAATGCTTCAGGCGACTGCTTGGAATTTCCTTGAAGGATAGGAAAACAAACACCTTTGTGTGAAGTCAAGTCGCACTGATGGCTGGCCCTCAGGAACCCCTACTAGCCACTGTCAAGAAAAGGAAGCTGGCATGGTTCGGCCACGTCACACGCTACAAACACCCTCCCCAAGACAGTCCTACAAGGAACGCTAGAAGGTGGCAGACGCCGAGGCAGACAAACCAAAAGCTGGATGGATAACACCAAGGAGTGGACCCACCTGGACAGTCCAACACTCATTCGGAAGGCGGAGGACAGGGCTGGATGGCGACGGCTGGCTGCTGAATTGTCTCTCATGTCTCCTCCACGACCATTATAGTATAGTATAGTATAGTATAGTATAGTATAGTATAGTATAGTATAGTATAGTATAGTATAGTATAGTATAGTATAGTATAGTATAGTATAGTACAATACAATACAATACCATATAATATAATATAATATCATTGAGGAAAAAGTAGTATAATATAATATGATATGATATATTACATGATATGATATATGTTACGTGATATGGTATGATATGGTATATGCTACATATGATATGATATAATGAAATATGTTACGTGGTATATGGTATGTTATGATATGATATAATATGATATGTTACATGATATGATATGATATGGTATGGTATTGTATTGTATGATATGGTATGGTATGATATGATAATGTTACTTGATATGATATGATATATGATATGATATGATATGATATGATATGATATGATATGATATGACATGATATGATATGATATGATATAAAGGTTCTCATTACAAGCTGCTAACCACCTTTCAAAAACCTCTGACCAGACGGACCCCTCTGAACACCACAACACTGCTCTCAGTCAACTGTTAGAGGAACATGCACCTCCCACTGTCCGTCTCCTGCCAGACAGGCCCCCGGCATCATGGTACACCCATGACATAATTATGCGCAAAACGCTGGCAATATGGAGCAGAAGTGGCGGAAAACAAAAAAAATATAGAAATTTTAACAAACAGCTTCTTCGAAAAGAAATAAAATATCTATTAATTTTTATCATCGACAGCACACACTCTATGCAAAAATTGATCATCCAAGACCTGTCAGCCCTGCAACTATCAGTTATGGCGTATTAGTGCAATTTGGAAGCATCTGTCCACTGACGCATCATCCAAGCTTGTCACTTCTCTCATTCTTTCTCGACTGGACTGCTGTAATTCACTGTTAGCTGGTTTACCAGCATCATCTATCCACTACCTTCAACGTATACAAAACTCTGCAGCTCGACTTGTCCTAAGAAAAAAGAAATCTGAACACATCACTGCTCTTTTGCGATCTCTTCACTGGTTACCTGTCGCACAAAGAGTAAAGTACAAGACCAGCGCCTTCTGTTACAAAAGTTTGCACAAGACTGTACCTTCCTATCTCTGTAACTGTCTTCACCTATACACTTCTTCTCGTACCCTCCTTGCTGCTGCAGATACCACGTGCTTACAAATACCAAGGTTCAAACACTCCAGTGTCGGCTGTCGTTCTTTTAGTATTTCTGGTCCATCTATCTTGGAATGACCTTGCTCTCTCCCTTCGCCAAAGGCCTTCATTTAACACTTTCAAATCCAACCTAAAGACACTTATTTCCTACCTAAGATCTTCCTCTATCATTGCACCTCACCTCTGTCCCTACCACAGGTTATTACCTTTCCAAAGGACCATTCCAGTGGCGTGGAGAAGGGGGGGGGGGGGGGGGGCTGCTGCATGGGTAACAGCTTGCCCTCCATACTTACTTACCCAGGCTTTGCGCTCTAAAGACTAGAACGCAACTCCATAGTCTTCTGAGACTGATGGGTGCCCACTGCTACTGTCCCTATTTTTAATCATCCTCCCCCACCTCCAGCACATTGCCTTGGCGTGTTTACTGAGTGTGTTCGATTCATGTTACGTCTCTTCACAAAATGGGATACTAAACAAACTAATAATATGATATGACATATCAACATGACATAACACAATAAGATACATTACGATATGGAGTATAGCATGCTAGAACTGTGTATTTGCGTGGGTGGCCGCACGCGTATGTGTTTGTGTGTGCGTGCTCACAAACACATCGCGCGCGCGCACGCACGCACACACACACCACACACACACACACACACACACCACACACACACACACACAACACAACACAACACAACACAACACAACACAACACACACACACACACACACACACACACACACAACACCACACCATAACCACACCACACCACAACACAACACAACACAATACACACACTCGTACCCCCCCCCCCCACACACACACACACACCACACCACACCACACCACACACCACAACACAACACAACACAACACAACACAACACAATACACACACGTACCCCCCCCCCCCCCACACACACACACACACGTACCCCCCCCCCCCCCCCCCATCCCCCATCCCCCCCAACACACACACACACACGTAACCCCAAACACGTTCACATCTTTAAAAAAAAAACAACAAAAAAAAACAACAACAACAACCCTACTACAAGCATACCTCTCAAGCAGGCTTGCACACCCTAAAAAATGTGTGCGTGCGTGTGTTGTGGACACGCATAATAATTATATGCTGGCGGTGGATGCTTGCATGCCAAGAAGCCGTTGGTGTCTACAGTACAGAGCCCTCCCCGTGCTCACAACACCTAGGCGACCTTGCTCACTAGAGGCGAGCCGCTTTCAATGGGCGCCACCAGCTCCCGAGAACTCCCCAAAACAAGTAAGTAGCCGGGGCTTCAATCCTGCCAAAGTTCCCACACCTAGTAGCTTGCACGCTATTTGGGATAAGGATCTATGTATAATTATAATCTAAGATCGGGGTCGGATTCTTTCTTTGCTCTCTCTCTCTCTGTCTCTCTCTCCTCTCTGCTCTCTCTCTCTCTCTCTCTCTCTCTCTCTCTCTCTCCCCTCTCTCTCCCCCCCCTCCCCCCCCCCCCCCCCCCCCTCTTTACCCCTACAACCTCCCAAGGCCTACTATGAAAATGATGTCTTCTGTGTTTTTTTGTTTGTGTGTTTTTGTGTCTTGTGTGTTTTTTGTTACAGTGTCTGTTTGTGTTTGTTTGTCTATGTGTCTTATTTAAAAAATATTTTCTTTGTTATGAGTTTGCTTTTACTAGTTTGTATTGTTATAGAAGGCTGGATGTAAAATAAAAGTAAAAAAGAAGAAGACAACAGCCATTGTCATGCTTATTCCTTCACCTTCTGAAAATAAAATTGAATCAGTCAAACAATCTCTCTCTCACGTGCACACATGCATGCATGCACGCATGCACATACACACACACCACACCACACACACACACAACACACACACACACACACACACACACACACACACACACACACACACACACACACACACACAATCTTGTGTACACGTTAAATCCTGTTCCGCTTTTCGTAAGAGCAGGCCATTGTGTGCCGGTGGGAACAGATGTCAAGATTTACATACACACGGGGACTGGATGAAAAAAGCACATGAGTGCTTATTCCATTATCCTCGATATAAAAGAATACATACATACATACATACATACATACATACATACATACATACATACATACATACGCACCGCGCACGCACGCAAACAGACACACAACACACGCGCGCACGCGCACGACACGACACACACACGCGCACTACTTCCAGTGAGAGAGAGGTAGAGACGGCGAGACAGAAAGGGTGTAGGAGAGGCAGAGCTAAACAGGTGAAGACAGACAGCCAGTCAGACAGACAGACAAACAAACAGACAAACAGGCAAATTTCTAACTGGTTTTGACTTCTTTTAAGATCAAATCCCCTTCTGAAGGAAGAAGGGACACATGACATGGAGAACAGAGACACAAGGAAATAACACGTAGTGTCATTGTGTAGATTTGTAAAACTCGACACATTTCATTATCTTTTGTGTTTTACGTCGACAAAGAATATTCAAAACCTAAACAGAGTGTAAAGATAGCTCACATAATTCTGGACTTATTATGAATTTGGCTTGTTTCTTTGCTAGTTTCTTTGTTTTTATTATTTTGTTTTTCAGTCTTTTCATCCGTCTATTTTACTTCTGTTTTTTTTTTCTCCTCGTTTTCATTTTGCTGTCTGTCCGTCTGTCTACATCTTCTTTCTCTCCTAATTTAGTCTTTAGTAACAAAACTGCTCTTTTGTGTTTAAACACACATACCCCCCCCCCCCCCTAACCCACACCCCACCAAATCTAAACTGTTCATCTTAATCCTCTATTTTTACAACGCTCCCACACCCATCCCACCCCACCCCACCCAACCTCCACCTCTTCTCCGTCTATCTCGACAAGAATGATAACATCACTGATCAAACTACCAGAAAGTGACGTGAATGATGTCAAAATGGCATGACGTGATTTGCTTTTGTCGTAAAGTGAAGTTTGTTCCTTTTTGTTCAAAATCAGCCGGGTGGGAAGGTTTGGGGTGTTGGGTACAAAAGGACCGTGTGACCTAAAGGTTAAATGGTCCGTTTAACTCTTCTCTTCTTCATCCCTCCTTCTTTCCTTCCTTCCTTCCGTCCTTCTCTCTCTCTGTGATCTCGCCCAAGGTTAAATAAATCCGAAGTGTTTAACTTTTTGTAGATAGTAATCTTCAGGGATTTGTTCACAGTTTCGCTTCTCCATTTTCAGTTTGTCCCCTCCCCCCTCTTTTTTTTTTTTTTTTTTTTTAAAGAAGTTTTTCGAGGTTGGAAAAGAATAGATCGAGTTTTTGTTGTTCGTGCTGTTATTGTTGTTGTTTACACGTTTATTTCTTTTGTTATGTATTCATTGATTTGCATATGAACACATATATCGTGTATGGGTGTATATGTATGTACTTGTATGTATACATCTTGTCCATTTATTTCATTACGTATTCATTGATTCATAGATGAACACAATTAATTATGTGTATGTATGTATCTGTATGTATATAATTATATTCTTTCTGCTTTTCTTTCATTTGCTTTATCTCTCTTATTCTGTGTAACCGCCTTTCTGTCCGTTCGTTAATTTGCCTGTCTTTTATTT
>CM060322.1:42824749-42834749 GCA_030674155.1 Stramonita haemastoma | reverse complement strand
GTCACACATCCAACTGGCAACCACGCTCGATGCTGCTAGCTTAATAACATTGGCTGGGGTGTGGGGGGGGGGGGGGATGAGCACTCTGACCACTGAGCTATCCCGTCCCCATTCAAGAAGACAGGACACACACACACACAGACACACAGACACACAGACACACACACACACACACACACACACACAACACACCACACACACACACACACACACACACAATTGCAAGATAGTACAAACAGAAAAGCCATTTAACTGCAGACTGGGCCATACATTATTTTGGTCAGCAACCCAAACTTTATCGGTGAAAATTGCCTGGCAAAACTGCTCGAAGGCTTTTTGACAGCCTGGCTCGTTTGTGCCTTTACTTTACTCTTGTGTGTGTTGAGTTGGAACCTAGAGAATTCCTGTTTGTTGTCAAACTCGGCAATTTACTTGTAATCTCAGCTGACGATAATAATAATTATTATTATGTTATGCTTGGGGCAATAAATGGTCGGTAAATAATTGAGTAGGAAGGTAAGTAGGTAGGGAGGTATGTAGGTAGGTAGGCAGGGAGGGATGGAGGGGTGTGGGGAGGGGGGGGAGGTTGGTAGTGTAGGTTAGTAAATAGGGGGTTGGGGGTTGGGATGGGGGTGGAGTGTAGGGAGGGAGATAGGTAAGGTAGGTTGGTTGGTAAGTTGGTAAGTTGGCAGGTAGCTAAGTGATTAAGATAAGTAGGGTAAAAAGTAAGGGAGTGAGTGAGTGAGGTAATAAGTGAGTCAAACTTATGTGTGTATGCATGTACGTACGTCTATCTGTGTGTCTGTGCGTCTGTCTGTGTGTGTGTCTGTGTGTGTGTCTGTGTGTCTGTCTGCATGTATGTATGTATGTATGTATGTATGTATGTATATGTATGTGTATGTATGTATGTATGTATGTATGTATGCATGTATGTATGTATGTATGTTTGGTGAGTGCGGGCGCCTGGGCACTGTGTGTGTGTGTGTGTGTGTGGTGTGTGTGTGTGTGTGTGTGTGTGTGTGTGTGTGTCTGTCTGTCTGTCCGCTGTCTGTCTGTCTGTCTGTGCCTATTTGTGTGAATAAGTACCCCTCCTTACTTCTCTGTTCACTCGAGTTTATGTTGTTGACAACCAAACCCGCTAGATCCATGTCTCATACATTAAATTTTATCAAAGTTTCTTCAATCCAACAACACACCCCAAGTCTCTGAAAATCACAACACCTAGCTAGATAGGATTCAAACTCGAGCACACTCACTTGCACACTATCGTCAACAAAATTTCCAGTAAAAGAAACTTCATTGTCCGAGCCTTTTCTTTATCTCCACCATCCATCTTCATTAAAGTTGACTGTGGGGAAACCCTTGACACGAAATCGGTCAACTTTCACTTTATTTCCTCCACTTTGGACAATAAAAATCGACCATACCTAAGAGTAGATTGAGGGGCCCTGTAGAGGGGTTTGAATGCAATCGGGTGGATTTCAGTATTGAGCGAGGAGATAAGCTTGAAATAGAAAATCCATTTGCAGGGTAAATTGGTCGCTAAATCATGGCAGGGAGTGATATAAGGGGGAGGGGGGGGGGTGCATTATCTAGCACCGTTGAGTTTAGATTTAAGCTGTGCGCCATTTTGAATGTTTTTTTATTTTCATTTATTTTATACCACTTTAGGTCACAGCAGATTTCTCTGCGTGAAATTCGGGTTGTTTCTCGGGGGGGAGCGCGTCGCCACAAGTACAGCGCCACCAAGTTTTTTTGATTTGTTTTGTTTTTCCTGTCTGCAACTGTATTTTGTTTACCCATCAGAGTGGGTTTTTTTTTCCTACAGAATTTTGCCAGGGACAACTCTCTTGTTACTGTGCGTTCTTTTACGTACGCTAAATAATGATGTGTAACACACAGGACCTCGGTTTATCGTCTCATTCGAAAGACTCGCACCCAGACCACCACTCATGGATGGGGGAATAATTTTGGGCCCAAACGGGATTCGAACCACCGCACACTCCAACCCGGACTTTTCGCTTTCTATAGACCGGCGCGTTACCTCTAGACCACGACCAAATCCACCAGATTAGAATAGATAAGAGTGCGGTGCACTGTAAGTGTAAACAAAAAAAAACAACCTAAAAAACCCAACCCAACCCTCAGGCATTGTAGGTAAAGCAGTTGTATAATACCTGTCAAAAAATGAAAAAAAAAAAAAAAAAAAAAAAGATTGAAAATTGTGCAGCGTTTATTTACTTAATACAACAGATTTTCTCTCTTCTCTCTCTCTCTCTCTCTCTCTCTCTCTCTCTCTCTCTCTCTCTCTCTCTCTCTCCTCTCTCTCTCTCTCTCTCTCTCTCTTCAACCATACGTAAATGTGTTGAAATATGGCTCTGTATTTACCATTCGTAGGCTAAGTTTATATTTTTTCAATGCCTTAAAAATAAGGCAGGATTTTGTTGAAAACTTGGAGACTTGACAAACAAATAACATCATTTAAAAGAGGTCAGTTTAATCTAAAAGGACACATGTTCACACTTGATATGTTTTAGCAGTTGCCATATATGTCATGAGGTTTCATTTTATTTTTGCATTATTTGCTTTGCTTTGCTATGCTTTGTTTACCCCATTCTTGGGGCTGGTGGCCTGAAGAAAAAATCTTGTTCATGTTCATGTTTCATGTTCAGTCTCTCTCTCTCTCTCTCTCTCTCTCTCTCTCTCTCTCTCTCTCTCTCTCTCTCTCTCTCTCTCTCTCTCTCTCTTTTAGTTGTTGGGGTTTTTTTTTTTGGAGAAGAGCACTCGATCTTTGATGAATGCTGTCAAAGGCTTAATAGTAGATCCTAGATTTAAAAGCTGGTTAATGCTGTCAAAGGCTTAGAGATTGTAGATTGAAAGCTGCGGCTTTTTTTTGGAATCAATAGCGCGTGATGATACGGCGTAGGCGACAGAAACAAGAGTGTGGGTAAAGCAAGTGCTTGTCCCGTATATATATATATATATATATATATATATATATATATATATATATATATATATATATATATATATATATATATATATATAAGTCAGCAGATTTGCACCCAGCAATTTTTCTGATAGGTCTCTCTGTCTGTCTGTCTGTCTGTCTGTCTCTGTCTGTCTATCTGTCTATCTGTCTATCTGTCTGTCTATCTGTCTGTCTGTCTGTCTGTCTATTCTATCTGTCTCTGTCTGTCTGTCTCTCTGTCTGTCTATCTGTCTGTCTATCTGTCTGTCTATCTTTCTGTCTGTCTGTCTGTCTGTCTCTCTCTCTGTCTCTCTCTCTGTCTGTCTGTCTCTCTGTCTATCTGTCTGTCTGTCTGTCTGTCTGTCTGTCTGTCTGTCTCTCTCTCTCTCTCTCTCTCTCTCTCTCTCTTTTCTCTCTCTCTCTCTCTCTCTCTCTCTCTCTCTCCTCCCCATGCCCTCTCTCTCCCCCCTCTCTCCCTCTCCCCTCCTCTCTCTGAGAAGATCTTTTTGCCACAATTCAGTACCGCCCCCCCCCCCCCACCCCATTTGATTTTTTTAAAAATCTGGATAAAGTGCATGCTTAAGTTGTATCCCTCCAAGGGCTTATTGTCTACATTATTTTATAAATGACAACTCGAGTTGTCGGTAAATCTGATTTTACTGTATTGCTTTTTTTTCAATTTTTATTTCGTTCTTTTCTTTTTCTTACGAACCTCGATTGGCGACTATTCTCTCGGAGAGAATTTCTTTAACACTACCATTCATGATCAGTTCAGTTTGTTGGTTAGGGAAATATAAACCAGGGACATCTCACTTTCTTGACAAAATGTCTTACTGCCAGTCCAGCAATACATCCGCGATATAAGAATGTTTTATTTGTATCTTAATTAACAATTATCATGTTCTTCAGACCCTGATTTTCTGTCTTTTGAGCTGCAGTGGCAGCTGTAAAAAACAAGTATAATGACTAGTTTGTAGAGTTAAGATATACTTTGTAAGGGTTAACTTACCATCCCCGATGGTGCGTTGGTTAATTCAGTGGCTACTGACTAGACGGTTGCGGGTTTGAATCCTGTAAGACGTATTGGGATTTTTGTTTATTTATTTATTTATTTTTTTTTTTACTCCAGCCAGGAACCCAACATGAGTTTATTATAAGCTCATTAGGAAGACTGGAACCACAGAGTCGAGCTTCATCCACTTCACGGATGCGGTTTTGAGAGTGTTGCTCAATTTACCCGACCAACACAGCTTGCATACTGTATCTCTGGGGTGTTTGTGGTTGATGTTGATATAGATTATTCTGGTAGGAAGTGTAATCCACAGCCCTGTCAAGTAGTTTCAAAACATTTGTACTTCTATGGCATCATCACTACATCATCATCCTCATCACCATTAATTATCATGCAATAAAAGAAAATTGCGATTCCCGATTAAATGGCCCCGGGTTACTCTGGTCTTACAGTGACCTCATTTTAGGAGGTTCCCCTATACACTTCTGTGCCTGTGGTGAGTTTGTGTCAAAGCCTTCGTGGTAGGAAGGAGGTTCACGGGAGAAGGTCGTTGGAGGGGGACGTTGTGGTGGTTGCCACCTCGGGGTGGGCGTTTTACTCAGCCTGGCTCCGCGACTGAGCTAATGCTGTTTGTCAGTAGGGGGCTTAGTGGGTGGTGTCCTGCATATGTTATAGATCGGTCCAGGATGGAACATCATTCCTTGGCCTTGGTCAGAAGTGAGTTTCAGCAGCTCTTGGACAAGAATTTCTTTATATATATATATATATATATATATATATATATATAATATATATATATATATATATAATATATATATATATATATATATATATATGTCGAGACGGTGATTGAAGCTTTATCTTCTGGGGAACCTCACAACCAGACACCATGATTTATAAATGTCAATTCCATTAAAAAAAAAGAAAGAATTCCTATTCTTGTGGTCTACCGAACCTATCCAATAGAGGTGATAATAGACCACAAAAAAAGTGAATGAATTCTATTTTGTAACCAAGAAAAGCTTAGAAATTAGACAGAAAATTGTTTATTTTCTGCTTAACTTCTAAACTTTTTTTTTGGCAAAATAGAATTGAGTCAATATATTTTTGTCTTACGTGTGGTTATCCATAAAGCACGAGGTTTCATATCAAACACACACACACACACACACACACACACACACACACACACACACACACACACACACACACACACACACACACACACACACACACACACACACACACAAACACACACACATCAGTGTCACAGAGAGAGAGAGAGAGAGAGAGAGAGAGAGAGAGAGAGAGAGAGAGAGAGAGAGAGAGAGAGAGAGAGAGAGAGAGAGAGAGAGAGAGAACTGAACTGAACACTGAACACTGAAACTGTTTAATGTACATCGGCCTTAGACCACAATACACTTTGAGGGGCAAAAATGGGAAGATGCAAAAAAAGACATATAACTTTTTCGTAAACTTTGATAGTGCTTTGCCATCATACCTTGGCGTGTACTCAACACATTACACCCTTGAATATATATCTTCCGAAATCATGACTAAATAAACAGATAATCAAAGGCTAACATTTTATAACATACAAAATACAAACATCAGGCACATCGTACAACATGACAACAATGGAAATCATTTTACTCACTGACTGTCACTTTCAAAATAGTTACAATATTCATACACAATTGTGTTCTCAAAACAATCACCACACCAGAGAAGTGTGCCGACAATATATAACCATTTCAGCCCCAGGCCACTTCAATGTAGCCACAATGTTGTATGCAAAAATCTTGTATTTCACAGTACTTAATCACAACATGTAACATCCATGTCATGAAAACAACAAAAAACTAGATTGTAGACAAACCCTGCAACAAGGCATCCCGTCAGAAACAATATTCACTCATACCCTGTCCTACACGCACATTTTCATCCGATTTCATACACACACACGGGCGTGCAAGCGCGCGCACGCGCGCACGCACACACATATGTATGAGTTTGCGCACCCACCCACACCTACACTCACCTCCTCCCGTCTCCCCTCCTTCACTCACAGAAACATAAATACACTTGCCCACACATGTTTGCATGTACACACATACACCCACGCCCTCCCCCCCCCACACGCATGCACGCACGCACGCACGCACACCACACACACACACACACACACACACACACACACACACACACACACACACACACACGTCCACATACTCAAACACATACGCACAGATACGTATGCACGCACTCACGCACGCACGCACGCCACACACACACACACACACACACACACACGCACACATACTCACACACACGCGCACACACACACACACACACACACACACACACACACACACACACACACACACACACACACCAGAAATAATTGCTCATGGTCATTCTCATATATCATAGCCACACAATGTTTAGATAAATGTTTCCAAAATGAAGTTTTTCCTTCTGTTTATGGCATGGAACACGAACCTGGATAAATTGTGCCTGTGGGTGGGATTTGAAGCCTTTAGTAATGCATGCAAAGGAAGGTTGGCTGATTCTTTAAGAAATTTAGCACGCAAATCCTCATAGGCAATGCATTTAAATATGAAATGATATTCATTTTCGATTTTTTCTTTACAACATGGACACGTTTTATTTTGTGCAATTTCACTGTAACGATGCACATTATTGTTTAGAGGAAGTACATTAAATCTTAATTGTGTCAAGGCAACTCGAAAACAATATGAATCCATATCTAAAATATAACTTTCTTTGCCAAAATCAGTTTTGAATGTCCTATACATTATGTACCTATCACGATCTCTAACAGCCCCCTCCCATTCTTGCCTGAACATGTCAATAAGCCTCTGTTTGAATATACATAAAAATGCTTTTATATCCCCAACCCCTTGTTGCAACCAAACAATATTAAAGCCAGTGACACACAATATCTCTCTAACTTTTGAAACCCAACAGTGTTTACCAGAGTTGTCAAGTTCAAGAAGCATTTCATACGCTTTAAATGGTAACCTTTCTCTACTCATTTGCAATAGTTTAAACCAAAATCTTACACATGATATATATGTATTCACATACAACGGATATCTTCCCAGTTCCCCATATATCATTTTATTTGGAGTTCTAACTGGAACACCAAGGAACCTTTTACAAGCAGCCATATGTACTTTTCTAAATGTTCTAATCTATTTAGTCCCCATACCTCGGCTGAGTATGTCAAAATTGGTTGGATCTTTGTGTCAAAGATTTTAAAGAAAGTACCCGCTGTCATTTCCTTACATTTTTGGAAAACCCGTTTAACCTGTACAACTGCCTTTTTCCCTTTAGTAGCTAAGTGCAATGTGCCTCTTTTGGCACTAACCATTGTTGTAAAATTAAATCCTAGGTAGCAGTAACTGTTTACCACTTCTAATCTGTTACCATCAAAGAACCATTTTTCACTTTTACCTAGATACCCTCCCTTCCTAAACACCATCACCTTAGTTTTATCAATATTGACACATATATTCATATTACAACAACAACTCTTTAAAACATTTAACTGGTTTTGAAGTCCACTTGGAGTAACTGACATTAATGCTACATCATCTGCAAAGAGTAATATGAATAATTCCATAGCATCGTGCATCATTCGAACCCCATGTTTACCTTTATCATGCATTTTATTTGCTAACTGATTTATGAAAACAGAAAATAAGGTAGGGCTCAAAACACATCCCTGTCTAACTCCTACTGGTGTTTCAAACATGTCTGTCAATTCAGAATTTACACGGACACATGACAACAATGACATATACATAGCTCTAAGCGAAGCAAAAAATCTACCTTGCACACCTTGATCTTTAAGACATTGCAAAAGTTTATCATGTTGAACTGAATCAAAAGCCTTCCTAAAGTCTACGAAGGCAACATAAAGCTTTCTACCTTTCTTACTCATACAATTTTGAATTACAGCATACAGAGTAAATATTTGATCAACCGTAGAATACTTTTTACGAAAACCCGCTTGGCACTCTGAAATGATATTGTTATTTTCTAACCAACTGTACAGCCGTGTATTCAAAACTGTCGTATAACATTTAGAAATTATGCTTAAAAGAGATACTCCTCTATAATTGTCTACATTTTCAAAATCTCCCTTTTTATGTAATGGAATGATGATAGCTTTTGACCAATCATGGGGTAGACCCCACTTTCAAAAATTTTGATTAAATAGTTTTGTAAGAAATGCCTGTACTTTTTTACCCCCACTTTTCAACATTTCGGCAGATATATCATCAATGCCACATGCTTTGCCATTTTTAAGTTTTCTGATGGCCTGAATAACTTCATCCTCTGATATGTTTTTATTAAGAATATGGCCTGCTTCATCAGACAAATCAAATTCAACATCACAATTATTTCTATCTACGTTATCTGTTTGGAAAATGTTCTTAAAGTGTTTAAACCAACTATCTGTGGATATATTATTAGTGACCCTTTCTTTGTTTGTGCAACCCATAGCTCTTAACTCCTTCCAGAAACGTGAAGGACTGAGAATTTCCCTTGCTAACATGTCAGCTTTTTGCTTTCTAAAAGCTTGCCTTTTCTTCTTTAGTAGTAGTTTATACCTTTTCCTAACTTCAACATATGCAATTCTATCTTCTTCTTTCCTTGTTTTTCTAAAATGGTTTAATTTTGTCCTTGCTTCCTTTTTTGTTTTGTTACATTCACCATCGAACCACTCTGATTTTTTCTTTCTTTTAGGGTAAAACTGCTTAAACATACATTTACTTGAATCTTTTAGGCAGTGGACAAAAATTTCCAATGCATTATCAACATCACTATCTATGCTTGCTGTAGCAAGCATCATTCTGTTTTGGATATCTCTACTCTCCCAGGTTTTGACAAAATCATTCTCATATGCCTCATTCCATATAAATTTTCCTGACATCACATTTTCATTTTGTTCTGTTCCAGTAAAGCAAATAGCATTCATTCCCTTAGATTGTAAATGCATAGTGACTGGTAAGTGGTCTGAATCTACATTGTTCAAAATAGACAAAACTGTAAACACAGTTTGAGGAAAAAAGTTCAACTGACACAATAAAATAATCCAACATACTGTCCCCAGAAAGTCCAATATATGTGCACCCATCATCAAAGCCTGGTTCACACAAACCATTTAATATAAGACAATCAAATATATTACAAAGCTCTATCAACTGCTCACCAAAACTGTTTATTGAACTGTCCTGCGATTGTCTTGGATACTGGTTATTATCTGGGAGTACTGTTTGCTCATAAACATCATCATCTCCATTATAATAGTAGTTTTTCTGTGCAGTGCGTGCATTCAGATCACCACATAACAGAATGAGGTTATCTCCATATGAATCATGCAGATCTGTTAAACATTGCTCCAAAAGTTCAATGCCATAGACCCCGTGCTGAGTCTTCCAAAATCCAGAGTCACAAGGTGGGATATATGAACAAATAAACATAATATTTTTCATTGTACAAAATAGCTCTTTACTAATATTTAAAACAACCGTGTTCTCCTGTTCTATCTTTATGCGAGTAATAAAATCGGCAAAACATTTCCTGACCATTACAATGACACCACCTGAGTATCTCCCTTGGTATGAAAGTTTTTTGGCTTTTGAAGTAAATATTTCAAAATCTTTGAACAAAACTGATTCAAAATCAAAGGCAACAAAAGTTTCAGTTAAACAAACAAAATCATAAGATGTCACAAAATTTATGAAGTCATTATTTTCTAGCTTTTGTAACAATCCATTCACATTATAGTTCAAAAATTTCACTTCTTTTATATTTACACTATTTACAGTTTGTTGTGCATGCGTCCCAGATGGTAACATGTCGTGTTTGCTACTGTAATGACTCCCCTTTTTGTTTGGGGGTTTAGTACCATGTACTGTGGCCTGGCCGGATTCCTATTTATTAGCCCCTGTTGTACTGCCTTTTCTGGTCAGAGGTTCGTT
>CM060322.1:42799749-42802249 GCA_030674155.1 Stramonita haemastoma | reverse complement strand
AGAGAGACACAGAACGACGGACTGAGGGGAAAGAGAAATCGGCTGGGAGAGGGGACAGAGACTGACAGACAGAAACAGAGACGGAGAGATTATCCGACACATTTATCCCTTCCAAGTTTATTTTAAAAAAAACATTTTCGCCCCTCTAAAAAATACCGAGGGGAAACAATAGTGTGGCCATTATGATAGGGGAATTACACCCCAGTTATGCGGCCCCGAGCCCCTTGCGTACATTATATATTAGGCACAGTAACCCATATTTCCCCCAAATGGTGAAAAACGCTACATCCTATTTGGTCGAATTTTGGCTTTTTTTTTTTGGGGGGGGGGGGGGGGAGGTTGGACTCTGTAGGAACAAAAATAACAGAAGAAGAAAAGAACAGCGTCAAAATGTAGTTGCAGTTAGCAGCAGCAGCCAGCCTTGTAAGAGCAGTGTAACAGCAGTAGCAACAACAGTAGCTGTAGCAAACTGTGGCTACAGAAGTAGTAGCAAGCGTGATTGTCGCGTTTGCAGCAGCTATAGTAGAAGTAGAGATGTTTTAGCGCAGCGCAGCGTGCAGAGGAGTAGCAGCAACAGCAGCAGTAGCAGCAGCAGCGCAGCAGATAGTATTAGTAGTGTGTAGTAGTAGTGTTGTAGTAGTAGTAGTTGTAGTAGATGTAGTAGTAGTAGTAGTAGTAGCAGCAGCGCAGTAGTAGTGTTAGCAGCAGCAGTAGAGTAGCAGGAGCAAATAGTAGTAGTAGTAGTAGTGCAGTAGTAGTAGTAGTAGTAGAGTAGTAGTAGTGTAGCAGCAGCAGCAGTGTAGTGTTAAGCAGCAACACCAGTAGCAATAGCGTAGCAGGAGCAGTGTAGAGTGTAGTTGTAGTAGTAGTAGCAGCAGCAGCAGCAGCGCAGCAGCAGCAGCAGCAATAGCAGCAGCAGCAGTAGTAGTCTGTAGTAGTAGTAGTAGTAGTAGTATAGTAGTAGTAGTAGTAGTAGTAGTAGTAGTGGGGGGTGGTTTGGGGGTGGTGGTGCTGGTGATGATGGTGAGGTTGGTGGTAGTAGAAGTGGAAGTGGGTTTTGTAGTAAAATTAAAAAATAACAGCAGCAGCAACAACAAAACAGAAATTTAGTTAATTTTTTCAATCACTTTATAAAATTTTTAATTTTATATTTATATATATTATATATAAAATTTTATTTATAATTATTTATATATATATATATATATAATTATGCCGAAAAAACTAAGAAAGAGAATAGAAGGCAGAGAGAAGCAGGGGGCCCTTTTTTTGCAAAATTTTCTATTCTACATAAAAGTTGTTTTTTTTATCAGTGGTACGGGCCCATAGAAAAGAAAAAAGGGGGGGGGTTGGAGAAGAAGAGAGAGAGAGGGGGGGGAGGAGAGAGAGAGAGGGAAGAGAGGAGTGAAGGGAGAGAGAGAGAGGAGAGAGGAGAAGGAAGAGAAAAAGAAAAGAAAAGAGAAAAAGGGAAGAGCAGACAGACAGACAGCGGGGGGGGGGGGGGGGGGGGGGGGGGGGGGGGGGGGGGGGGGGGGGGGGGGGGGGGGGGGGCAGACAGAGGGGGGGGAGAGGGGGGCAGAGAGAGAGAAAGGAGAGATAAAAACAAATCAAATCAAATCAAATAAAAATTTTTTTTTTTCGATAATAATAAATAAGCCCCCTGTGCTTGTCTACACCCCGTCCCCCCCTTAGGTTGGGGCCTAATCTAAATATAATACTAAAAAACCAAATACAGAAAAATCATAATAATGGATAGGCCCAAAACCCCTATCCATACAAAAAAACAAACAAAAAAAACAATATAAAAACAACAATAAAATTTAGGTCTTTATAAAATATATTATATAAAAAAAGCACGAAAACAAAAACAATAACCCCCCCAAAACCGTTTTTTGCCCCCCCAAAAAAAACAAAAAAACAAATTTAAACGGCAACAAAAAAAAAACCCGCTCAACAACAAAAAAATAATAATACAAAGCAAAAAAAACACAAAAAAAAAACCCCCCCCAAATTTAACAAAAACCAGACAGCAGACAGACAGCAGACAGACGACAGACAGAGACAGAAAAAAAACAGACAAAAGAGAGGGGGGAGAGGGGAGAGAGGGAAGAGGAGGGGAGAGAGAGGGGAGAGAAGAAGAAGACAGACAGACAGAAGACAGACAGACAGACAGAAAGGCAGTGAGAGAGAGACAGACAGACAGATAGAGAGACAGGACAGAGGGGGGGGGGAGAGAGAGAGAGACAGACAGACAGAAAGACAGACACAGACAGACAGACAGACAGACAGACAGGCAGGGGAGAGGGAGAGAGAGAGAGAGAGAGAGAGAGAGAAGGGAGAGAAGAGAGATGAGAGAGGGATGGGGGAGGGAGAGGAGAGAGAGAGAGAGAAGGCAAGGCAAGGAAGGGGAAGGAAGGAAGGAAGGAAATTCTTTTTTCGGGAAAATAGATAACACTCTGTGTTTTTTACATCCCCTCTCCGCCCTTTTCAGGGTAACATC
>CM060322.1:42786418-42799649 GCA_030674155.1 Stramonita haemastoma | reverse complement strand
TATTTTTATATCTTTTGTTTTGTTGTTGTTTTGTTTTATAAATATCAATTTATGAAAGCGGGACTTATTTCTGTTTATCAGAACATTAACTTTTCTTTTTTGAACAAGTTATGAATACTACCACTGGAAAGCACATGCTGACCCCTGTTAACATTAATAACAACAAAATGACCAGCAACAACATGCACATATCATGGAGTTGTCAAAGGCTCCATCACTTTTTAAAGTTTTACTGTAAAGAAATACACAATCGCTTTTTAATATTACATAATTAGCAATGTGTGGACCCCAGAGAGGGAAGCCTGATTTACACAGAAAAATATTGTCATATGTGATAATGGTAATCGATAAAGTGAATATGATGAAGTTTCTTGAATCTTGAACATCAACGTCCACAGCACAACATCTCCAGAATAATGGAACAAACAAGGTAAACTATCTTTTATTGAGAAAGTTAAGAAAATACACACACAAAAAACATGCAGGTAAATAATGTTGTCACAGACAATCTGATTAAGAGTTCCATGTACATGAAGCGATGACACGTTTGAGACAGGTCTGGTGTATGGGACAACAAACAGAAACAAACCAGTCCTAAACGAAACATCACTCTTCAAGTCTTGAGGACAGCTTTACTTATTTGCCTTGGTGATCATGTACATTATTATATCTGAAACAACACCCAGAAATGGGAATGGGCTACCTTAATTGTGGGGGAAAACCCCCCAAACCAAAACGGTTCTAAAGCAAAGTCTCACCATTGGTGAACTTAAAGCTCTAGTCCAGGAAAGAATGAAAAACACAAAACTACTCTCCCCCCCCCCCCCCAAAAAAAAAAAAATAAATAAATAAATAAAAGCAAACCCTAACAAAAAACAACTCGCCCAAAACCACAGCAAAACAAATATACTGAGAAGAGGAATCTTAAACGGAGAACCTAGAAAACCACTCCTCCCCCCCCAAATAAAATCCAAAACAAGACAAAAAAAACCCCCAACAAAACAAAAAACAAAAATACACCCAACAACAAACACCCCCCCCCCCCCAAAAAAAAAAAAAAAAAAAAAATCAAAATGAAACGACATTTGCTGGATGCCAGTCTTGAGTACACAGGTGGGATGATGCCGGGTTTCTCAGTACCCATATATTTCACAGATTTTTTTCTAGGTCTCTTCCTCTGCGGACATAAGGGGTACTCCAGGACCCGTCAAAGATACCTGTAGTGAGTGGTTTGATATCTTAATCTTTACCGGTAACCCTGGGACATACATGTGATCACAACAACAACAAACAACCACTTTGATCTGGCGCAAGAAGACCTGGGGTAAGTTCTGTTTATTCAAGTGTTCATTTTGCTAAGGTCAGCGTCATGAAAAGTTCCAAGCAGCATCGAAGATTTACGTAAAACTGCTGATGTATCTTAACTGTGACGTCAAAAGATACATTAAAAAAAAAAAAATCTCACCATTTAGCTCCCTATTTTAGTCAGCATTTTTTTTTTCATGGGTAACACACTGTAGAATAGGGGGCGAGATAGCTAAGTGGTCAGAGCGCCCGCTTTCCCCAAGTCATTGTTGAGCAGCGTCGAGCGTGGTTACCAGTAGATGGGTGATTGTTTGCGCGCCTTGGCTTCAGTACAGTCCCTCCCCCCAGTTCACCCAGCTGTAGGCTGAATGGGTACCTGCCCTCTTTAGGGTCAGGGAAGGTAAAGCAGCGAGGGAGAGGAGATGGGTGCCTCCCTCAATATGCTGGCCCCTAGAGAAGCTGAGGTCACTTGATGCCTCGCTCCCCTACGACTGCCTAGGATATTGGACACCTTTACCTTTACCTTTTTTTTAATGTTAGATTTTGATCCACGTTCAAAAAACACCTAGGCTACACGTCAAACAAAGCATTCGGGGGGGGGGGGGGGGGGGGGGCGACTTATGATTTTGAAAGTTTATGCATTTGCAATTTTATTTTGTGCCCACATGCATAATTTTAAGTGTAGGCCTATCTGCATACATTTCAGTGACTGTGTATAGATCTATGTGTGTGTACCGATCACAGTCATGAAAGCATGCAGAGTAGGCCTAGGCCTATAGTGCGTTTATGGTAGTTAGGCCTATGTCTGAAAGAAGTGCATGAATTATGCGAGTATTCACGCGCGTAGACTGTGTGTGTGTGCGCGCGCACGCTTGTTAGTTCTTCAGCTTGATGTCATTCCACCAAACAGTGCACACTATTCCTTTAAGATCAAAGTTTCTTGGTAAACTACAACCCCAGTCCATGTGTTATTACAAATGTCCATAGATAATAGCAACCCCCCCCCCCACCCCACTTCTCTCTCTCTCTCTCTCTCTCTCTCTCTCTCTCTCTCTCTCTCTCTCTCTCTCTCTCTCTCTCTCTTCAGATGAGACTATAACTCTCAGAGGCCCCGTGTGCGAACACACGCAGAACATCTTGCGCACACGTTAAAATACGTTCCACTTTTCGAAAGAGTAGGCCAGTGTGTGCCGGTGGGAACAGATGACAAGATTAATTTACAATTACAAAACAGCATACACAAGGGGACTGGATGTAAATAAGCACATGAGTGGTGATTTCAGTATCCTCGATAAAAAAGAATAAAAAGAAGAAAAGAAAAGGAGTTTGTAATCTCAGGCCCGGTTGACGCCGGGATATATTACACAGTAAACCTATAGTACAACTGAACCCTGTCTTAAAAGCATATGTGCTTCCACAGAAGCATCATTACGTCATCCTTATTATCATTGATCGTCATACAATATTAAAGATGCCTTTGATTTGGTGGTCGCAGTTGCTCTCGTCTTATGGTGACCTCAGGTTCGGTTTCCCCCATACGCTTCTGTGCCTATGGGGAGTTTGTGTCAAAGCCTTTGGGGTTGGAGGTTCGAGGGGGGACGGTCGTTGGAAAGGACGATGTGGTGGTCGCCACCTCGGGTGGGCAACTCACTCAGTCTGGCTCTGCGACTGAACTAATACTTTCAGTTGTAGGGGGCTTAGTAGGTGGTGTCCTGCGTATGTTAGCGCAGAACAGGCACCACTGAACACCACCAAAGTGACCCATGAGAAGTGCAGGGCCCCTCTGGCTGGCAGCCGCATGGTGGCCTGATATTTGATGGGCTCCCTGTGGACTCCCGACCTTGAGGATGAGACATAACGATATCTGGGAATGGCTGTAGCGGGGAGATGGAAATGAGCGGCTTGGAAACACCAGATCGGAGAAGTCACAGAAGATGAGGCAGCAAAAGAAAAAAAAAAGAAAAGAAAAAGACTTTCAGTTCAACTTATCATCGAACAAGATTTCAGGGGGAGAGCAGATTCGAACACGAAATATTCGAACCCATGCCCTCTTGTTACTGTCATTTATTTATTAGCACGACTCACTAACCTCTTGGCCTTCATAGAAAATATGCGTTAGGAAAATGAAAAAAAAAAAAAGCTTAGGAAAAAAAGTTATATATCTTTGACTTTTTCAAATGTTTTCTCTCGACTTTGTCTCTAGTAACTTTTTATTATTTATTATTATTATTATTATTATTATTATTATTATTATTATTATTATTATTATTATTATTATTATATTATATTTTATTTTATTTTATTTTATTTTAAATAATTTTTTTAAGGGGTAGGGGTTCAGTGTTTATAAACACATAGTTTGAATGTGAAGAAATGACGTAAAATGTGACGTTTTATATCAAATTGCGTCAGAATGGGCTATTTTCTGTCATCACTTGCCTATCTCATTTGTTACGTTCAAATTGTGTGTCCAAGCTAACAATGTGTAACAATGTGCCAGCAGTAGTAATTTGCAGAACGAGATACAAAATAGTATAAAGATGTGGAGGAAGGAAACCTAATGTGAGATACTTAGTCATGTATTACCATGTGGATTATGAAGATTTCAGCTTGGATAAAGATACTCTACCGACCAGGATAGACCTAGGGGAAACACGGTTTGAGACTACACTCAAACACCCCACATTGTTTTTAATATGCCTTCCTTTTGTCATCTTTGGCGTCATTTCCAATGTACTGGTATTGTGGATCTGGCTGAACGTCAAGACAAAGTTTGATGATATGGTGTATCTGTTCAGAGCACTAGCTGTTGCAGATATTCTTTTTGTGATCAACTATCCATTCGCTCGTTTTTATCTCTTCCACAATGTCCACATCAAAACGTTCTTCCGCATCATTTGCTACGGGAATAGACCCATTGCAATTCAACTCACCTTAATGCTAGCGATTTCTCGATTTGTGAGAATGTTCTTTCCTGTGCAAGCTCAGAAGATATTGTCTCATTCTCACCTGAGCTTGTCGGTGATGGGGATCACATTGGGTAACTTATCATTGCAAGCGCTGTTAACTGGCTCGCAGTTCTATCTACCCGAAAAGTATTACAAGTACGCTTTTACTGTTATCAAGAAAGGAATTATGTTGATTACTCCAGTTTTGGTGCAGAACGCACTGATGTTAATGGTCATGTTCAGACTGATGCAATTTTCCAAAATTGTCGCACCTTCGCGTGATGCGAATGTCTCACAGCTGCCAGAACAGGGACAAGCCATGCCTAAGCAGGAGAACCAGGCAGAACCAGCTCACATATTATCGGAAACTATGGGGCAACAAACTGGACAAGTGCTGGCACTTCAACACAGAGAGACAGCGTGTGACGCAGGGCCACAGGATCCACTCCCAGCCAGAGATGAAGAGACTGCTCAGTCAGACCAGACAGCAGAAGGACAACTGAAACCAAAGCAGACGAGAGTGAACTATGAAGCAGAGCCTGAAACCATACAAGAGGAAGAAGACCCACTCCCTAAAAAAGACCCACCCCCTAAAAAAGAACCCCAAAACATCATCACACCCATTCACTCAACGCAGGAACAACAACAACAAGACTCAAGTCCCAGTAACCAAAGAAGCAGCAGCATTACTACAACACCGCTAGTAGCCAGTTCTCCACCGAAAAAGCTACAGACTGGAGGAAAAGAGCAGAAAACCATCTACGTCGTCTTCGCCATCTGTGTCTGCACGTTTGCTGAAGGTATGTTCTGCTCTGTCATGCAGATTCTCTTCTACCATTTGAAAATCTACAAAGCTCCCTCCTGGTTTTACGTTTGCAGTGTTCTCTACCTCATCACTCACAGCATCAATGTGGTATTTTATCTCTTCATCAGCACCTTCCGTCAAACGCTCCGCTTCCAGCTCGGACGAGTTCTGGACGTGGTCAAGTCTTCTTCCTCTCTCAGTTTGAAGAACACCTATCCTGCTGCTCCGTGGTCAGGAATGACAAGCACTGGACAGCAACAGGGAGATGCAGCAGTCTTCGGTCAGATCAGAGGAAGAGCTGTCATTGAATCCCGTAGGTAGGTTTACCTGTGTCTACCTGAGAATTAAGATCTTCTGGACTTCTGTAAATTAATGACTGAGTGCTTGAAATGAAAAGATGGCCAATGATTTGTTGAAAAAGAAACCCACCCTCCTATCCTACTCTCACACCCACCCATACCCTACCCTACCCTACATACATACATACATACATACATACACACACACACACCCACACCCACACACCCTAGACACATACACACATACCCTAACACACACACACACACACCCACACACACACACACACAAGAGTTCAAACAAACAAACGAACAATAAAAACCCAATTAAAATTCTGAATGGGACACCTGGTGGTTTCTTTCCAAGTATCTTCAGGATAAAACACAACACATACACATGCATCAGTATACATGTGTACGAGTGCATGCAAACACACACATAATATAGACATGCGCGCACATACACACAAATCACGTGCACGCATGAAAGGTCTTGTGGTAGGCTAAAGCACCCTGGAAAGAAAGAGGTAAGGGATTTAATTAGTGTTGGACGCTTGATTGCCTCCCCTTAAGTAGGCTACATTTTGAGTAATGATAATCTTGGAATAAGTCGTTCAAATGTTGAGGGCAACATTGATTTCATGGAAAATAGATAACCACTGTAGTGCTTTTTGTTAACTAGTCCCCACCCGCATTAGGGCTTAGTATCACAATGTACCATCACATACCATGTTTATAGCCCTGCCGATCACGAAAGTCATATCGAGGGCTGCCACCTCATTCAGTTTCAGTGGCTCTAGTAATTTTCAACTTCAGATTCAAAACCAACACCTAATACCCTTAAATATCTAACCCCGTCCATCTGAAAACAAACAAACTCCAAAATAACCATCACCACCACCACCAAAACAAAAAATAAAACAACAATTAAACCATGACGCATGTAATTGTGATACACAGTTGTTTAAAGGTTTTTTTTGTTGATGTATGTGGGGTATTTTTTATTACTATATTCGAACACGAATTTTGTAGTACATTAAATAAACGCCTTCTCGTCCTGAAAAGAAATTGGGTCATTTTGAATGCAGTATGGAGAGAGTGAGAGACAGAGAAGACAGAGAGAAGGGAAAAGGAGGAAGAAATGAGAGCAAAAAAAGAGAAAGAGATGTATTTTGTATTTTTTTGGTATTTTTTGTTTTTGTAATTTTTTGTATTTTGTACCACTTTATGTCACAGTAATTCGGGCTGTGAAATTCGGGCTGCTCTCCCCGGGAAGAGCGCATTGCCACAAGTGCAGCGCCTACCCATTTTTTTTTTCCTGCATACAACTGTTTTTGTTTTTCTATCAGAGTGGCTTTTTTCTACAGATTAGAAAAATAACGATGATAGTGCTGCTGCAGTTGTTGTTACTGCTGTTGTTGCTGTTGATGGTAGTGGTTGTGATGATGATGGTGACGATGATACTCTTTCTATCCGCTCGTAACAGAGAATCATGGGCATGCCCTTGTTCCGATGCAGGGGGAGGGGGGACGCATGCAGAACGTCTTCCGCACAAGTTAAAACCTGTTCTGCTTTTCGTAAGAGTAGGCCA
The DNA here is from genome assembly GCA_030674155.1 of Stramonita haemastoma. Lineage (NCBI taxonomy): Eukaryota > Metazoa > Mollusca > Gastropoda > Neogastropoda > Muricidae > Stramonita > Stramonita haemastoma. The sequence continues at coordinate 42,792,704 of CM060322.1, read as the reverse complement.
TTGTGTACCAGTGGGAACAGATGACAAGAATGACAAAACTTCATACACACAGGGACTGGATGTAAAAAAAAAAGCACATGAGTGCTTATTCCATCATCCTCGATATAAAATAATAAATAAATGAATAAATAAATAAATAAATACCTGCTCTGGACTCTTCTGTTCATTACCCGGGCCTTCCTGTTGGTCAGGTAGTGGCTGCTTCAATCGCACATGTGGCTTGTGATCCCATAGCCTAGTGATGATACATCGTGAGTTTCAGGCCATCTTTCCAAACCTTGTCAAATGCTTTTTGTAGGTCTGTACAAATTGCAATGGTGGGTGGGTGGGTTTGTTGTTGTTGTTTTTTTTTTTTTAGCTGTTGTTTATTTTGTTTTTCATGTTTTGGTTTGTTTGTTTTTGTTCTTGTGTTTTGGGGGTAGTTTTGGTAGTTTCGATTTTTGTTAGTCTTTCTTTTCAGTTTTTGGCTTTGTTTTGTAATATGGATTTATCTATTCATAACTTTACTTGATTATTATTTGTTTGCGGTTTGGTTTGGTTTGCGAAATCATTTATACTTTGATTATTCACATCTTTGCTTTTTGCCTTGGTTATATTTGGGTTTAGAGGGGTTCCTTTACCCTTCTATCTGAGAAAGGAGAACCCCCCTAAATTCTAACTAAATACTTTGAACCCCTAAACGAGCCTTTTACCAAGTAACCCCTCTCCACAAACAGATAAAAAAAAAAGAACAACCACCCTTTCATCCACATTGCACCTTACATTTTTTTTTCGTAAAACATGATGTTCTCAATATCGTTTAAATTTGTTTTGTAGCCTCTCAGAAAAAAACAAACAAACCCAAACATATTCGCTGTGAACTCATGCACCATCGTGTATTTGCATCTTTACTTTCTTCAACTTTTATTTTAATGATATAATTATTCCTTGTTCACAAATATAGAAATGCATTATTCTTACAGTTTCTGTAGCTTCAAGAAGACAACGCCACCTTCACGATCCCGACTACACACACACCACAGCACACACATCCAACATAACATCACTTAGTCCAGAGTGCTAAATTTACCATGCCCCTTCCTTTTACTCAGTCGAAGTAGGGTCAACTCCTGCTATAAATAAAAACCAGCTGAACCCCCCAGCTGGGCTGGGACAGAATAATCAGCCGCTGAGAGGAGCTGAAAGTGGGGTGGGGGACATTGACCACTGTGCACACAGTACAGACTCATGTCTGAGGCTCAGAGCTGCTAGAGATAGCCTCTCAGAAAAAAAACCCAACAACAAACATATTCACTATGAACTCGCTTGCATCTTTGCTTTCTTCAGCTGTTCACAAAAATACACTTGTATTATTTTCACAGTTTCTGTAACTTGAAGAAGACAACACCACGCCACCTTCACGATCCTGACACCACATACACACAGACTCATGTCTGATGCTCAGAGCTGCTAGAGATAGCAGGAGTGTCCTTGATCCTGTGTTGTTTCTTGGGGTCAGACGTACTGCCCGTGCAGCCCAGGATCTGCCAGAAGTTCTGCCTGTAGCGGGAGCCCATGGTGTAGTAGATGAGGATGTTGAAGGTGGCGTTGATGTAGGTGACTATGTCCATCAGCCAGATGCAGGTGAAAAACAGGTTGTGCTGAGGCCCTCCAGCGTTCATGGCTGGGATGAACAGCCACACCAACCTGCCCACACAGTTTTGTGTGTAGTGTAGGCCTGGTCATCACATCACTCATAGGTGTGTGCCCTTAGACTTGGTTTTCATCATTGATTTGGTTATAGCTTTTATCTTCTTCTTCTTCTTCTCCACTGACGATACACATCTTTGCCGTGTATCTTCGCCCGATGATCATAGTTATACCAGTCTTCATGTCTAACACAGACATGTGAGGACGGGATAGCATAATGGTCAGAACATTGCGCTGGCAATTTGACGACCCGAGTTCGACTCCCGTTGGAGGGATTTTTCCCCTGGAGTTAACATCAGTGCTGACTCCACTCTCCCCAAAAGTCTTTCGGATGAGACTATAAACCGAGGCCCCGTGGCGAACACATGCAGAACATCTTGCGCACATATTAAATCCTGTTCCGCTTTTCGTAAGAGTAGGCCATTGTGTGCCGGTGGGAACAGATGACAAAATTGACAAAACTGCATACACACAGGGACTGGATAAAGAAAAAGCACATAAGTGCTTATTCCATTATCATCGATATAAAAGAATAAACTAAAATAAACTAAACACAGGTTTATAGCATGTGATCCTCCACTACAAAATGAATCGATTGGTCCTGGCCCATTTTCCCCGCCGGGAGCCATTTTAGGCAGGTTGTCTACTTTGAGATTTCGACTGATGATAAAACTATTATGCTTTCTTCTACCTTGTATTGAAATACCAATACATAATTATTTTTTGTCTCTTATTTGCTTTATAAACGCATTAAAAAAACACCCAAAGCCCTCATTCTGACCATCTATTACAACGCAAAATCTGTCGATTTTTCATGAAGTATTGCAATATCCTTGAGTTTAGCACTTCAGATTGTAACAATTGTTTTGATATGGACTTGTCCAATTTTTATTCTAAAAGGTAAAGGTGTCCCATAACCTAGGCGGTCGTAGGGGAGCGAGGCATCAGAGACCTCAGCTTCTCTAGGGGCCAGCATATTGAGGGCGGCGCCCATCTCCTCTCCCTCGGATTTTTTTTTATTCTACTTAATTTTTAAATATATAGAATAGTCTTTTTTTATATATTACAGATTAACAACGTGTTAACAACTAAAAACTGACCTCTGGTGCAATACGACTCATTATGGGCTGGAGGGTCACTGCAGTATTGATGGCCTGTCCTTGCCTCCTGTTATTGTGACAGGAGGCAGAATAAACCTGGCAAGATCCCCCCTCCTGCCCTGTATTCAGCAATGATTTTGGTCTTGGATAAAGCAGGATATGTAGGTAAAGGTAAAGGTGTCCCATAACCTATGTGGTCATAGGGGAGCAAGGCATCAGAGACCTCAGCTTCTTTAAGATCCAGCATATTGAGGATGAGCGCCCATCTCTTCTCCCTTTCTGCTTTACCTTCTCTGAACCTAACGAGGGCAGGTACCCATTTACAGCTAGGGTGAACTAGGGAGATTGTACTGAAGACAACAGGATAACAAAAAGTTTAAGTCTCATACCTTCAGTAAACAATTATAAAATAAAATAAAATTTAAAAAAGACTAGAGTGACCAAAACAAAAACCAAAACTTCTGCCACATCCAGCTCAAAACAAGTATACAATTTAAAGATATATGAAACAACAACAACAACATACCTGAACAGAGCCACAGGGAAAACGCAGACGACGAAGAAGATGGAGTTGTAGACCAGCATGACGGTCAGGGCCACCTCTCGTGCTGAAGACACACTGCTCCTGGAGGAGGAGGAGGAGGAGGTGCCGGCCCTCCAGGCTGCTGCCTGACGAAGCTTCACCATCGTCACCACAGTGGTCACCGCCACCACCACGATCATCACCAGAGGAATGCCCACACCGTACACGAAAGCGTCAAGGAAGTCAATGATCTTCTGGTTGTCTAAGTAAACCTGGCCAGGAACAATAGCCCAGCTTTTGGTATCTGTGGCGGGGTCGTAAGTACACGCCATGTCGAATCGAGTGGTGATGAAGAAGTACAGACCTACCACGACGATGTTGGTGACGACAATGATGGCGATGGTGGTGGAGGTGGAGAGAATGGTCTGGGAGCGGAGAGGCCAGAGGACGCAGAAACATCTCTCGCTGGCGATGATGGCGGAGATGATTTCAGAGACCCAGGTGAACCCGTAAAAGCCGAGTAGGTTATTGCTGATCATGAATCGCAAGATGGGTCCGTACCTGTTGCAACCAAAAGCATGCCTTGCTGGAGGTGTTACTGGTACGATATTGAAGTAAACAATTAAAGTAAACAAGTAAACAATGAAGTAAACACTTCGTGGTTCATATTGATTGCAATGATAGCAAACATTTTTACAACAGTCACTTAGTGGTTCATATTGATTGCAATGATAGCAAACATTTTACAACAGTCACTTAGTGGTTCATATTCATTGCAATAATAGCAACCATTGTATAACAGTCACTTAGTGGTCAATATTCATTGCAATAATAGCAACCATTGTATAACAGTCACTTAGTGGCCAATATTCATTGCAATAACAACAAACATTTTAAGCAGCCACTAAACGGTTCACATTCATATTGCAATAATAACAAACATTTTGTAATAGTCAATAGTTATTACTGGCTCGTATTCTTTGCAATAATAGCAAGTATTTACTGCCATTGAAGCAATTGCAAAATGCAGCTTTTTGAATAATAATTATTTAGTAATCCATTGTTATGCTTACAATGACTAAATGAAAAAATTACTATGTGTCATAGTAATAAAAGTTGCTCTCCGTCTGCTGTGTTTAGTCTGGGCTGAGGCGTGAGTTGCTGGGTTTCTAGTTCAACCTCATGAAAGATAAAGCTACTTTGCATGCACAGAGAGCCGGTTTTGGGCCTGACTATGAGGATCACACTACTTCTATTCTGTTTAGTGGCCACAAGGACTGTCATGTTTCCTTCATATCAGAGTTCACCCTCAAGGGGTAGTCTCTCACACAGTCCACTAACCCCCCCAAACCCCCCCCCCCCCCCCCCCACCCCCCCCAAACTACCAAAACAAAACATACAACTAAATCATGCCAATCACGCAAAGCAGACAAAGCACAGCCATCCCAGGAATACACCAAGGTCACATAACTATACTAGGTCCAGACAGGTTAAAGATATGTGTAGGCTCATAAGCAGTGGTGGTTGGTTGATGGCACAGTGCCCAAATCGGACAGCTCCGCTGGGACTATTTCATGCAATCTAACCAGTACTCGCTCGCTTTTCCCCAGTCAAGTTAAGCAGAGTCGAGCGTGGTTACCAGTTAGATGGGTGACCGTTTGCACGCCTTGGCTTCAGTACAGTCCCCCCCCCCCGTTAACCCTGCTGTAAATGGGTACCTACCCTTTTTAGGGTCAGGGAAGGTAAAGCAGCGAGGGAGAGGAGATGGGCGCCGCCCTCAACATGCTGGCCCCTAGAGAAGCTGGGGTCTCTGATTCCTCGCTCCCCTCCCATACGACCGCTTAGGTTATGGGACACCTTTACCTTTTTTTTACCTTTACCTCTAACCAGTACTAGGACCAGGTTCGTGACTGCATTAAGCAAAACAACTCATTGACTTTAAAGTGCCCACACCACAAATGCTTCACTGTTACCAAGGGCTATCCCATTTTAGTAGAAATAAAACCCCTAGGTCATCGATTGATTACTTTACCAAGAATACCATCCATGGTGTCTGATCTCAACTAATATACACAATGAACAAATCAGTGTATCACACTCTTTCTCATGCAGAATCTTGTCACACGACTCATTCCTAATGTTCATTTTTGTGTAATCAGTATTGTCGTTATCATTGATGTTGTTACTATTAGCTGATCAAAGGTTGCTTTCTTATGTTGTTGTTGCTGTTGTTTGTCACTATCCTTTCTCTTGGTATATATTGCTCTTTGTGCAGTTCTGTTTTACTGATTCATTGTCACACAGAGAGAATCAGCAAAAGGGAACTGGACCTGAAACAAGGCCACCAGCCACAGGCATATTCTTTATTTTTTATTTCAAGGATAAATGGAATAAGCAGTCATGTGTTGTTGTTTTTTACATCCAGTCTCCGTGTATATGCAGTTGTGTAAATTTTGTCATCCATTCCCACCGACACACAATGGCCTTCTCTTCCGGAAAAGCAGACGGGGTTTTAATATGGGCGCACAAAGTTCTGGTGCTTCGAACACAGGACCTCGGTTTATAGTCTCATCCAAAGGACTTTTGGGGTAGTAGAGTCTGTACTGAATACCTGTGTGTAAATGTTACCAGGGCATTGCTGAAAAGGCCTAGTCTAGTAGAATTAATCATCATAGAAGATTCTACTCCGGAGATTCACTGAGTGGGGGTGGAATCAGAACACTAAAGGCAAAATAGGCACTCTTGAATAGTTACTGAAGAAATTCCTGAAGCTAAAGAAGGGAGGTCTTATATCAAGGTTTACATAGACTTCATGGAGGTATTTGACATGGTCAGCAAGCACAAACTCTAAAAGCTACAGCACAGCAGGACACAACACAAACAGTATACAACACAATGCAATGCAATGCAAAATAACAAAAGACAGCACTGCAAAACACAACACAGAACATCACAGCCAGGCACAGCACAGTAC
>CM060322.1:42773918-42778918 GCA_030674155.1 Stramonita haemastoma | reverse complement strand
TTGTCATCTGTTCTCACCGGCACACAATAGCCTCAGCAGAACTCAGCAGAGACAGAGAAAGATGGCGAGCCTTGGTGACATTGCATGGAACTCCTATCTTCGACAGCGGCAGTGGAGACTGGTGATAGATACACCATGGTTTTTATAACACAGTATCTCTCATGACATGTTCAGTGTAGGTGTAAACGAGATACGGCGGAAAGAAGCCACCTTGCCTAAATCATATTTGGAAGTTGATTTATTTCACATTTTTTCTGGCTGTTTCATAATCATTGTAGCCCTTTTTTTTTTCTTTTTTTTTTTTTACATAAATGGGAAAAATCAAAGAGAGGATAATTTGAAAGAAAAAAAAACGGATTTTGACCACTGTTGAACAGGTGCAGATACGGTTTTACACTTTGCTCTCAAGGTGAACAAAAGCTTCTTTTCTATTGTGACCGCTTTACTGTGATGTTTCTGTCTTTCTGTTCCCATGCCGCACATTTCAGTCCATCCTCCCCAGCCACGTCCAACCAGCCTCCTCAGGTCGCATCCTCGTTAGTTGTCAGAAGTCTACACATAGGGAGCCGTTGAGAATGAGGGCGCCGTGGGGCCACCAGCCAGAGATGACCTGCATTTCTGTTAGGTCACTTTAGCGGTGTTCACTGGCGCCTGTTCTGAGCTCGCGTACACTGGGAACCACCTACATCTTGAACATCTTGCGCACACGTTAAATCCCGTTCCGCTTTTCGTAAGAATTTGATTTGATTTGATTTTTATTCTTTTATATCGAGGATAATGGAATAAGCACTCTTGTGCCTTTTTACATCCAGTCCCCGTGTGTATGCAGTTTTGTAAATGTCATCTGATCCCACCGGCACACGAGGGCCTGCTCTTACGAAAAGTGTGTCGGTGGGAACAGATGACGTTTACAAAACTGCATACACACGGGGACTGGATGTAAAAAGCACAAGAGTGCTTATTCCATTATCCTCTATATAAAAGAATAAATCAAATCAAATCAGATCAAACCTACTAAGACTCCTAATGGCGATGATAATAGCTTAGTTGTGGAGCCAGACAGAGTGAGACACCCACCTGAGGTGGCGACCATTACAAAACCCCATCCAATGACCTTCGAGAAAAGAAAAGAAAAGAAAACAGAGTACGGGGATGAAGATGATACAAGCTAGCTTTGAAACAGTACTACGAGTAAATACTGCTGCTGCTGCTGCTGTTATTGTCATTTTTGCTGGCGCTGTTATTGCTGCTGCTGCTGCTGCTGCTGCTGCTGCTGCTGCTGCTGCTGCTGCATTCACTGTGCAGATAGTGATAATTGTTGCCATTGCTGTATTGTTAGTATTGCCTTTCTTGTTGTTACTGTTGATGATGATGACCATGATGAAGATCATGTTAACGCCGATGATGATTGCTATTTTTGTTATCATCACGATCACAGGCAGTGCTTAAAGAGATTTTTTTCTATGACCCTAACTTTGCCTTATATATAACAAGTCATTTGTCACCAAGAATCTGGCTGAATTCCTTCAAGAAGTCTGTTAACTAGCCAGACATGCTCTCTATTTCACACATCATACCTTCTCTTCTCTCTCTCTCTCTCTCTCTCTCTCTCTCTCTCTCTCTCTCTCTCTCTCTCTCTCTCTCTCTCTCTCTCTCTCTCTCTCTCTCTCTCTCTCTCTCTTCTTTCTCTCTCTCTCTCCAATACCTCACGACATGACTGATAAAGTAGACGGCCGACCTGTTCCATCACAAAACAAATCCATCACACCATGTAATCCCAGTCTCCTTCGAGCTCCAGTAACCTGGTTTTTAGTCCTTCATAGAGACGTATTTTCCATGAAAAAACGGAGTTTTGACAGAAGTCGAGCAGTTGAGAATCGTCAACGGCGGTAGGGGGCAGGATAGCCTAGTGGTTAGAGCGTTGCGCTCTTGATCTGACAGCTCGGGTTTGAGCCTAGGGGATTTTTCCAGGGAGTTATTATATATATTTTTTTTATCTATTGATTGGTTGATTGATGTATTCTTTATATCAAGAATAATGGAACAAGCACTCATGCACTTTTTACATCCAGTCCCCATAGCCTGTTTATAAATTTTGTCAGCGATTCACACCGGCACACAATGGCCTACTCTTTCGAAAAGTGGAACAGGTTTTAACGAGTGCGCTTGATGTTCTGGGTGTGTTCGCACACGGGGCCTCGGTTTATAGTCTCATCCGAAGGACTTTTGGGGAGAATGGAGTCTGCTCTGAAATTAACTCCAGGGGAAAAATCCCCTTGAACGGGATTCAAACCCAGGTCGTCAGATTGTGAGCGTAATGTTCTAACCACTAGGCTATCGACTTAACATCAGTAGTGAACCTTCCCCCCTCTCACTAAAGTCCTGCCGATGAGGCTAGAAACCAAGGCCCCGTGTGCGAACACACGCAAAATATCTTGTGCACACGTTAATATCTATTCCACCTTTCGAAAGAGTGGGCTGTTGAAAGGCCGGTAGGAACGGATGACATCATTTCTATAGCGCATTGCACTCTGATGTGGTGCTTAGTTGTCATTCCCGAAGTAGGAGTGTGGCTACCTGAACGGTTGGCAATAAACGGTGGCATACGCAAAAAATCTCACTATTTATCTTGGAGCTCTAAGCCCGGGAACAAAAAATGTCATGAACAGCGAAAAATTATTTTGAAAAAGTGCTTGTAGGCATTATCAAGAGTAAATGCATTATAGTCCCAAGGATACAAACTGCGAAGGCCTACTATTGAAAATAAATAAACAAACAAACATAAACCCATTTTCCCGTGAGAATGAGGCATTTTCTGTACAATAAGAGTCCACCTGCCATAGATACCTCCAACAAGGTTGATTTTGAGTAGTCGGGTTTTGGTTTTATCTCATTCTGAGGTCTCTGATGCCTCACTACCCTGCGACCACAAAAGTCAGAAGAATTGGTTTCAATCTTGTTTTAATTTGTTAATAATCGCTCAGTTTTAATGTGATGTCTAACATTTTACGTGGTGACAACCCCAATATGGCCTCTGCGGTCAGCGGAGCCATAAACAACAAGAGTGTATTGCATAGCTGTATATTATGTTTTTTGTTCGTTTAAGTCCTATAACAAACTGCACTGTAAAGGTAAACAGGTAAGGTGTCCCATAACCTATGTTGTCGTAGAGGAACGAGGCTTCAGAGACCTCAGCTTCTCTAGGGGCCAGCATATTGAGGGCGGCGCCCATCTCCTCTCCCTCGCTGCTTTACCTTTCCCTGACCCTCAAGAGGGTAGGTACCTATTTACAGCTTGGTGAACTGGGGGACTGTACTGAAGCTAAGGTGCACAAACGGTCACCCATCCACTTGGTAACCACGCTCGATGTTGCTTAAGCTTAGCTGGGCGAAAGCGAGTGCTCTGACCACAGCGCTATCCCGTCCCCTATAACTCACTAAAGATAGGTAAAATATGAATGCTGAAATTATGACTTCATAGATGGAAGCTAACAATGAACACTTTTTTCAAACAGTTTTTCGCCTTTCTTTGTACCACATTTCCTAGGTTCTTTTTTGTGGTCAAAGATGGGTTACTTACTGACATCAGAGAAATGCAACACAAAACAAGCAAGACAGTTTTTGTGAAATTATTGTTCACTATTACTTTGTAGTTTAGTAGATTGAATTTTTGACTAGGATTTACAAGGTAACGTATTAAGACTAAAGACGCTGTAATTGTCACTTCTCTTTTTTTTTTTTTACTCTGTTATTGTTATAATAGTAAGTTGGTTATTCATGTTGTTTTAGTATTGAAACAGCATTACTTGTTTCTTTCTGCCGACAATACAACAGCATGGCAAATCTCCACAATCACCCAAGCAAGAACCATCCAGCAATCGCCATCAATCACCTCACATAGCTGTCAGTTTCCCCCTACTTTCAGCTGCTCTCAGCTGCTATTCCTTCCACCCTATCCCAGCCCAGCTGGTGCTAATTATAGCGGGAGCTGACCACTCTTGGAATGCGGAAAAATGACTCTGGTTCCTTGACTGAGTTACACTGGATTTGCTTGGTGTGGTCACCACATTTCCATAAACCTGTCAGTCCACTTCAGAAACACTCCTAATCAGCCTGTGGTAGATATCTACAGATCATGGCAACTAACTACCTCACTACCACATACCCACTCACCACAATCAGTCAATAGAAGCAGACGAACTGACTGACTAAGCAGGCAAGAAAGCAACCAACCAACCATCCAGCCAGTCAACCAACCAACCAATCAACAAACCAACGCACTTTTTCGAACAAATCCTAAAGCATTCTGTAATTGTTGCGCATGCTCCACTTCAGTTTCCGCCCAAAAGATACTGACCTTCACAGAAGCAGATGTCCTTGAACTGACTTCTCCCCTGAACTCCTCCAGGAGTCATTAGGGGAACCGCGCTGGAACTTCCAGATAGTATGTCAAAGTCAAAGTCAACTTGAACAAAACAAGTCCCTCTCTAGGTTCATAGATGACAATCATACTAACTATATTATTCATGCCACTCATCCCACCCACCATAGCTGGTATATTCTTCAAGAGTGGATATATTTTTTTTGTCCGCACTTCAGATCTTATGCTAGGGACAGGGGAGGGGGGAGGGGGGAGTACGAGGATAGCCTATTGCTCAGAGAGTTGTGCTGGGACTCAGACGGCTCGGGATCCAGCGATCACCGAGGGACCCCCATTTCATGGAGGCGGAACAGTCCAGTGGTTAGAGCGTTGAGCTCGCGATTTGACGGCCCGAGATCGAGCCCACGTTTGAGCCACTACCAAGACGCCAGTTCAGTTCAAGGAAAATTTCTCATACCCTTCCTGACCCTGCCATTCGATACGATACGATATGATGCGATACGACACGATACGATACGATACGATACAATATGGCACGACACCATACCATACCATACCATACCATACCATACCATACCATACCATACCATACCATACCATACCATACCATGCCATACCAT
>CM060322.1:42766418-42768918 GCA_030674155.1 Stramonita haemastoma | reverse complement strand
ACTGTTTTAGTGCCTAAATAAAGGATTGATTTCTGACTACTTCTCTTTCCAGCATGTTGAGGGCGGAGTCCATCTCCTCTTCCTCGCTGCTTTACCTTCCCTGACCCTAAAAAGGACAGGTACCCATTTACAACTGGGTAAGCTGGGGGACTGTACTGAAACCCGAGGTTCTAAAACAAGTCACCCATCCACTTAGTAACCACGCTCGATGCTGCTTAACCATAACTTTAAGGGAAAGCGAGTGCTCTGACCACTGAGCTATCCCGTCCCCCAAGAGTAGACTATACCAGTATCCAAAAAAAGTACTTTTTAATTAAGTGGTCAAAGGAACGTGGCGTGTTTTGTGTATGTGGTCAGTTAGATGTGGACAGAGCAGAGAGGTAGCATAGCATGGCAGTAGGTCTGTATTTTAAAAAAAAATTATGTCGAGGATAATGGAATAAGCACTCATGTTTTTTTTTTCATCCAGTCCCATGTATTTGCAGTTTTTGTAAGTATTGTCATCTGTTCCCACCGGCATACAATGGCCTACTCTTACGAAAAGCGGAACAGGATTTAACCTGTGCGCAAGATGTTTTACGTGCGATAGCACACGGGGCCTCGGTTTACAGTCTCATCCGAAAGACTTTTGGGGAGAGTGGTTTCAGCACTGATGTTAACTCCAGGGGAAAAATCCCTTCCAACAGGAATCGAACTCGGGTCGTCAAATTGCCAGCGCAATGTTCTGACCACTAGGCTATCCCGTCCCTGTAGATTTGCAGAGAGAGGGCTGCACTGCTCCTCCCCAGGGCGGACAGGTGGACAGGCAGATCTGCCGCAGTCTCCACACTCTGCTGGTAGACCTGGGCACTGGGGCATTGGGAAAGGGGAGGACAGAGTGCATTATTTGTGAGAGTGGGAGCTGGTCTGAGAGGAGAGAGGAGAGGGAGGAGGGGGGAGAGGAGAGGAGAGGAGAGAGAGAGAGAGAGAGGAGAGAGAGAGAGAGAGGGAGAGGGAGAGGGGGGGAGAGAGGGGGGGACAGAGAGAGAGAGAGGGAGGAGGGGGGAGAGAGGGGGAGAGAGAGAGAGAGGAGAGGGAGAGGGGAGAGGGGGGGGGAGAGAGGGGGGAGAGAGAGGGGGAGAGAGAGGGGGGAGAGAGAGAGGGAGGGAGAGAGGAGAGAGGGGGGAGAGGGGGAGGGAGAGAGAGAGAGAGAGGGAGAGGGAGAGGGAGGAGGGAGAGGGAGGAGAGGAGGGAGGGAGGGAGGGAGAGACAGAGGGGGGGGGGGGGAGGTAGAGAGAGAGATATTTGATTTGATTTGATTTGATTTATTCTTTTATATCGAGGATAATGGAATAAGTACTCTTGTGCTTTTTTTTTTTTACAACCAGCCCCGTGTGTATGCAGTTTTGTAAATGTCATCTGTTCCCACCGGCACACGACAGCCTACTCTTATGAAAAGCGGAACAGGATTTAACGTGTGCGCAAGATGTTCTGCGTGCTTTCGCGTGGTCCTCGTGATCTGACACCCCGGGGTCAAGCCACCACCTAGGCACCTGTTTAAGAGGATTATCTCCTCTGGAGTAACATCAGTACTGACTCCACTTCCCCCGAAAGTCTTTTGGATGGAAACTACAAACCGAAGTCTTGTGTGCGAACTCACACAGGACATTTTTGCACACACATTGAACCCGTTCTGCTTTTCGGAAGAGTAGGCAATTACGTACCGGTAGGAAAGGGTCACAGAAATATATATCAAAACACACATGGCATTGTTGTTTTGATTAGACATCCTTATGTTAGAATGCGGCTACCTTAATGGTTGGCACAAAAAAAACAACAAAAGAACTGTCGCATATGCAAAAATCTCACCTACGTTAAACCTCAGAATTCTATCCGAGGAATGAAAAAAAAAATCATGAGAAAAAATAAAACCACACTCTCAAGCAAAAACCTTGGCCAAAACTCGAACCAGCAGCCCAACTTTCCATCAAGCGAGGAATTAAACGCTCAAGCCACTAAGCTATCCTGCCTTTGCAAGGTTAAATGTCAGAGAGGAGATGGATAACTTTGGCAATGGGTTTTTTTGTTCCGAGGATAATGGAATCAGCACTTATGTGCTTTTTTACATCCAGTCACCGTGTGCATGCAGTTTTGTAAATTTTGTCATCCGTTCCCACCGCCACACAATGGCTTACTCTTGCAAAAAGCGGAACTGGTTTTAACGTGTGCGCAAGATGTTCTGCGTGAGTTCGCACACACACAAGACCTCGATTTATAGTCTTATCCGAAGGACTTTTTGGGGGAATGGAGTCGGCACTGTTGTTAACTCCAGAAGAAAAATCCTCTTGAACGAGATTCAAACCAGGGTCAGCAGATCACAAGCGCATCACTCTGACCACCAAGCTATCTCGCCCCACCCCCCCTCTTGCGGTATCACGGCCTTATATTCCACTGAAAGCGATCACCTCAGGTGTTGAGGTCAGTCTCAATGAAAATGCTGCTTGTCAGGTAAGCACGGATT
>CM060322.1:42764345-42766318 GCA_030674155.1 Stramonita haemastoma | reverse complement strand
TACAGAAGTTTTGCCAGGGTCAACCCCCTTTGTTGCCGTCAGTCTTTTTACGTACGCTAAATAGTGATGTGTAACACACCGGACCCGGTTTATCGTCTCATCTATTTATTTATTTATTTATTTATTTATTCATTCATTCTTTTATATCGAGGATAACAGAATAAGCAATCATGTGCTTTTTTTCATCCGGTCCCCGTGTGTATGCAGTTTTGTAAATATTGTCATCTGTTCCCACCGGCACACACGATGGCCTACTCTTACGAAAAGCGGAACAGGATTTAACGTGTGCGCAAGATGTTCTGCGTGCGTTCGCCTACGGGGCCTCAGTTTAAAGTCTCATCCGAAGGACTTTTGGGGAGAGTGGAGTCAGCACTGATGTTTAACTCCAGGAAGAAAATTTCCTCGACCGACTCGAACCCGGGTCGTCAAATTGCCAGCGCAATGTTCTGACCACTAGGCTATCCGTCATCAGAAAGACTAGAGCCCTTTCGCTTACCAAGTACAAATTAATGTGGTCAGTTCCTGCTATGATTAGCACCAGCTGGACTGGGCTGGGATGGGACGGGATGGATAGCAGCTGAGAGCAGCGGAAAGTGGGGAAAGCTGACAGGTATGTTTCACCTTCAGAAGATCTTTGCAGAAGAAAATGAAGATGAAATCAACAGAGACAAAGAAAGGGGAGGAGTATAATAGTAGTAGTAGTATAGTAGTAGTAGTAGTAGTAGTAGTATGTAGTAGTATAGTAGTAGTAGTAGTAAGTACCGTAAAATCCCTAGCATAAGCCCACCGTCTAGCAAACGCCCACCCCCCACTTTGAGCCAAAAGTTGTGCACAGGGGTAACTTACCTAGCAAACGCCCACCCTGCTTTTTTCAAGAGACTATGCTCACTTTCACTAGGATTTGTGCAGACTGTTCTTAAAGTCCTTTGACGACGCTTCCTGATGGCCGGAAGTTGGTTCTTGAATCTCTCTGTGCCATTTTTGCAAAATGCCGAAGCGACAGTTTTACACTGTATCTTTCAAATTGGAAGCCCTCCAGTATCTGGATAACAAAGCAGGTGGGAATGTTTCGGAGTATGCCCGTGAATTTTCTGTGGATATAAAGAGGATCAGGGAATGGAGTGAAAACAGAGATAGATTTGAACAACAGTACGGGAAAGACAAACAAAAACGGAAACTGTCAAAAGGACCAGCAGTTAGATCTGAACATGTCGACCAAGGTGTGTCTGCATTATCTGGAAAGAAGAAAGATCTGAAGGCAGGTATTGCGAAACAAGGACCTACAACGGAAAGCTATGGAACTCGTTGGCCTTCTTTGCCTCAAAATCCCTTTATTTCTATTTTTCTTCATTTATACTCACACGACCTAACTTAATGCTTTCGGGGTTTGTATTCACTCAATTACACGGTTGAGCACAAACAATTATTTTGTGCAAAGGGGTCTATCCCTAGCAAACGCCCACCCCCCAATTTTGCCCTAAATCTGTACACAGGGGGTGGCGTATGTAGGGATTTACGGGTAGTAGTAGAGTAGTAGTATAGTAGTGTAGTGAGTAGTAGTTTAGTAGTAGTAGTAGTAGTAGTAGTAGTATAGTCGTAGTAGTCGTAGTAGTAGTAGTAGTAGTAGTAGTAGTAGTAGTAGTAGTAGTAGTAGTAGTAGTAAACTACTAGTAAAAAAAAAATGTCCAGATATAGTCTAGTCAATATTTGCAAAAAAAGTGCCGAGAAAAGAATTAATTGTAATAGTAATGCTTTGGGATGATTGGATAGAAAAGTAGCTAGCTATTAACATATTCAAAAAGTAGGGCGATCTAAGTGTCGGAAGGTCACTTTTTGAAAGATTTTATGACGTCATAAAATTTGGATTTTACCATATTTTTTAAACAATTTGTAATATGGTCTTGTGGCATATCGTTGGAAAGCTTTCGACATACTGATTACGAATTTGACAATAGAATCACTATTAAACGCAA
>CM060322.1:42751845-42754345 GCA_030674155.1 Stramonita haemastoma | reverse complement strand
CTGTATATAGGACAAACGCATGGACATCAGTTTAGACATCATCCAAGAAGGAGAAATGTGGTTATCTTTTAATGGTGGGCAAAAAAAGATGCTTACGCAAAAACACTCTCTCTCTCTCTCTCTCATCCCTCTCTCTCTCTCTCTCTCTCTCTCTCTCCTCTCTCTCTCTCTCTCTCTCTCTCTCTCTCTCTCTCTCTCTCTCTCTCCCACACCACACACACACACCACACACACACACACCACACACAACACACACACACACACACACACACACACAGCACACAGACACAGACACAGACACAACACACACACACACACACACACACACACACACACACACACACACACACACACACAAATTGGCGACAGAAAAAAACAGAGAGAGAGAGAGAGCAGGGGGGGGGGGGGGGGGGAAGAGTCAACCAGCTAATGAAATAACTATCAGACTTGACACAAACCTACCAAACCACCACACCACACCAAAAGATCAAATCACCACGACACCAACTTAATGAAACAGCTTTGCCAGCCTGGATTAACCTGTCTTCTTACCGCAAAGACTGAAGACATCTTTTAACTGCAATACGTATCTCATCACCGGAACTCATCATAGCGTCCCGTTGCAAGACGACAGGTTAAAAAAGACTTTAGACAATGTGAGTGTGACAGGGGCAGAGGCGTTAGATGTCTGGGTTTTTCCCACACACACTCACACACGGGCGAATGTAACGTCACAAATTCACCTTTGCCCTCTTCTTTGGTTCCTGATCTTTTGTTCTTTTCTTTCTGACTGACTTGGTTCGTTGGTTTGTTTTGGAAAGACAGGTGGGGAAGGGAAGTGTGTGTGTGTGTGGGGGGGGGGGGGGGGGTGAGGGGGTAGTGGGGGGGGGGGGGGGGGGGTAGAGGGATAGAGGTTGGAAACAAGTGTCGTTTATAAAAAATAAAAAAAAAGGCAGTCAGTGCGTGTTTTATTCATTTCGTTTTATTCTTTTATTTTCAGTAACTGCATACACGCGGAGACTGGATGTAAAAATAAGCCAAAGTGTGTGTGTGTGTGTGTGTGTGTGTGGAGAGAGAGAGAGAGAGAGAGAGAGAGAGAGAGAGAGAGAGAGAGAGAGAGAGAGAGAGAGAGAGAGAGAGAGAGAGAGTGAGTGAGCGTGTGCATGTGTGTAAATCATTATCCAATTCATAAAAAAAATGTTATGCTAATTCTTTTAAACATCTGGGACGTTCTATGAAATTTTCAATAGGTAGTATTTCTTCTCCCCCCCCCCCCTCCAATAAGAATATTAGTTAATTTTTCCCCCTTTTATCCAAATTTGTGATTTATATGACTTGTATAACTTATTGACAGATGGTGGTGGATTGATGATTTTAGTTGTTTATTTCTTTATGTTCTCCTCGTTTGCTCTTTATCTATTGGCGCATTTTTTCCCTTTAATAATCAAAATCATCATTTTATTGTGACTTCTGATTTTCGTCTTCTAAATGAGTGCATTTTTATTACCTTATCATGTATAGTGTCCTCATTTCTTGTATGTTGTTTGGTACTGGGTATAGTTTTATTGCTTAGTATCTTTTTTATATTGATGTTATCCTTGAAAAGGGCGGAGACTGGATGTAAAAAAGCACACGAGTGCTTATCTATTTTCCTCGAATAAAAGAATTTGCCTTGCCTTGCCTTGCCTTGCCTTGCCTTGCCTTGCCTTGCCTTCTTCTCTCTCTCTCTCTCTCTCCTCTCTCTCTCTCTCTCTCTCTCTCTCTCTCTCTCTCTCTCTCTCTCTCTCTCTCTCTCTCTCTCTCTCTCTCTGTCTGCCTGTCTGTCTGTCTGTCTGTCTGTGTCTGTCTTTCTGTCTGTCTGTCTGTCTCTCTCTCTGTCTCTCTCTCTGTCCCTCTCTGTCTGTCTGTCTGTCTGTCTATCTCTGTATCTGCCTGTCTGTCTGTCTGTCTGTCTCTCTCTCTCTCTCTCTCTCTCTCTCTCTCTCTCTCTCTCTCTCTCTCTCTCTCTCTCTCTCTCTCTCTCTCTCTCTCTCTCTCAGAGCCACTGCAAGTAAAAAAAAAAAACAACAAACCAACCAAACAAACAAAACCAACAACAAAACAAATCACTGATACGATACTAAAACCTCAGTCAACACTGGAGCAAAGTATCATATACCTCTGAACACTGATCTGCAAATAGGCCCCTGAACAGTCAAGAGGTGTGGTGCAGACACAGCATTGGCAAAAGCATTGGTATTTCCTCTTTGGCTTCTCCAGTGGCAGAAGGAACAGTAGTTCTTCAGACGGAAGGAAGGACGATGGCAGGATGGTTAAGACGTTCGTTCGCCTGCCAATATGTAAACCGTGAGTTTCTGGGTTCGTACCCAGCTAGCTTCGCCCTTTCTTCCCAGTTTGACAAAAAAAGTCGAACTGAATGTCAAAGTCATTCGGATGAGACTATAAACCGAGGTCCCGTGTGCAAACGCACGCAGAATATCTTTCGCACAGGTTAAAATCC
>CM060322.1:42734345-42736845 GCA_030674155.1 Stramonita haemastoma | reverse complement strand
TGTGTAATTGTGTGTGTGTGTGTGTTGTGTGTGTGTGTGTGTGTGTGTGTGTGTGTGTGTGTGTGTGTGATTAGAGTGAGACAGAGAGAATGAGAGAGAGATGTATTTCTCTCTCTCTCTCTCTCTCTCTCTCTCTCTCTCTCTCTCTCTCTCTCTCCTCTCTCTCTCTCTCTCTCTCTATCTATCTATCTCTATCTTTGTGTCTCTGTCTCTCTCTCATTCCTTCCCACCCTCTCTCTCATTCCCTCCCCCCCCCTCTCTCTCTCTCTCTCCTCTCTCTCTGTCTCTGTATCTCTCTCTCTCTCTCTCTCTCCTCTCTCTCCTCTCTCTCTCTCTCTCTCTCTCTCTCTCTCTCTCTCTCTCTTCTTTTCATCTTGATGTATCCCTGAAAAGGGCGGGGACTGGATGTAAAAAAGCACACGAGTGCTTATCTATTATCCTCGAATAAAATACTTTGCCTTGCCTTACCTTGCCTTGCCTTGCCTTGCCTTGCCTTGCCTTGCCTTGCCTTGCCTTGTCTTCTCTCTCTCTCTCTCTCTCTCCTCTCTCTCTCTCTCTCTCTCTCTCTCTCTCTCTCTCTCTCTCTCTCCTCTCCCTTCTCATGAATGGAAGGGTTCATGGCAGTTTATACCTTTCAAAGTTGTCAATGGACTTGTATGGAAGAAGGGAAGAACGTCACCTAGAGGCTATAGATATTAGTGGAGAACACATTTTCTTTGCAATTTCTCATACCTATATGGGGGGTTATTCGTATGCCTTTATGCCTTTTCTCATTCAAAAAATCTATTTCTTTATGCCTGTCTCATTATCTTGGTCTTTTTCTGTCTCTGTCTCTGACTGAGACTGCTTTGCTCTGTCTGTGTGTTCGTTGGTCTGTCTGTTTTTTGTCTCTTACACACACACACACACACACACACACACACACACACACACACACACACACACACACACACACACACACTCACTCACTCACACTCACTCACTCACACACACATACACATACACACGCTGCACGTGTGCGTGCACATACACACACACACATCTTCACACAAACTCTCTCTCTCTCTCTCTCTCTCTCTCTCTCTCTCTCTCTCTCTCTCTCTCACACACACACCCACACACACACACACACACACACACACACACACACACACAACACAACACAACACAACACAACACAACACAACACAAACAACACAATACAACACACACACCTCACAACACAACACACACACACACCCCACACCTACACACAACACAACACACACCTACACACAACACACACACACACACACCTACACACACACACCACACACACACACACACACACACACACACACACACACACACACACACACACACACACACACACACACCACTTACACCTACACACACACATACAGATCTCAAGCGTGAGAAAGTTATGACCACGTGCTGCTACCCCCTTCATCGGTGAAATAACTTCTCTTTCACGCCTTTTGACCTGAACATTCGTCCATACAAGCCGCAATGCTAGGCAATTCAAAATCCTTTGACTCTATGGTCTCAATACCCTGAAAGAACAGAAAAAACCTCCAAAAAGTGCTGTATGGCTCCTATTCAGGGCTTCGTCTGTTGACTCCGCAATAACCATTAGAGTGACTCCGCTTTACCTATGAGATGAAGAGTCAGTGAAAGTGAATTCCCCCTTTGGAGACTGCATCATTCAGAGTGATTGCCCCTGTTAGAAAGGAATAGTTGCGTGTGTGTTGGGTTGTCTCCCTTAGTGACGAAGAAGAACGTGGGTATTGATCATTGCATTGCTATGACGGGGGTTTTTTGTGGGTTTTTTGTGTTTTTTTTGTTGATTGTTGTTGTTTTTTTTTTTTGTTTTTTTTTTGTAATCGATTTGGCAGCTAGCACGTGCGCACATATGTACACACGCACGACACAGATTTATTTGTTTGGTTGAATGTTTCCTGGCTGTTGTTTTTACTTGATTTTAGTTTCATCTTGTTTGGGCTTTTTTTGATTGTTTGTTCAGTATGTGTGTGTCAAGTCAAGTCAAGTCAAAATTTTATTTCCAGATGGTACATTGAATAAGCAGTGCAATTGTGTGGTTTTTTTTAAATTCATCAAGCCATCCATCTAAGAAAAAAAATCATACAATTATATGCATGTGCGTGTGAGTGCCTGCGCGCGTGCGGCGTGTGTGCGTGCGTGCTGCGTGTGTGCGTGCTGCGTGCGTGTATGTCTGTGTGTATGTGTGTGTGTGTATGTGTGTGTGTTTTCGTGGGTGCGTGTCTGCGTGCACACACGCGTTTGTGGTGTGTGTGGTGTGTGTGGTGTGTGTGTGTGTGTGTGTGTGTGTGTGTGGTGTGTGTGTGTGTGTGTGTGTCTGTCTGTCTGTCTGTCTGTCTATCTGTCTGTCTGTCTGTCTGTCTGTCTTATATCTATATTTGGGTACTTAATTTTTACACTGTCTGTCTGTCTGTCTGTCTGTCTGTCTGTCTGTCTGTCT
>CM060322.1:42724873-42731745 GCA_030674155.1 Stramonita haemastoma | reverse complement strand
AAAATCCAACTAAATTCCAAAATTATTTAATATAATATTTTAATATTTTATTTTATTTTTATTTATTATTATTATTATTATTAATACCCTTTAAAAAAAAAAATTACTTGACTACCTCTCCCCCCCCCTCCCCTCCCCCCTCTTCCCCCTCACCCCACACACAACAACAACCCCCCACACACACAACACCCCACACACAAAACCCACAAAAAACACACACACACCCCCCCACAAAAAACCCCAACCACAAACACTCAAAACCAAGGCCCCCCAGAACATTTTCTCAAATTTTCCCCCAATTTTCCCCCTTTAAATTTTTCCCCTTTTAAACTCTGTTGACCCCACTCCCCCAAAAGCCCTTTGGATAAGACTATAAACCGAGGCCCCCGTGGCGAACGCACAAAACATCTTATGCACACGTTAAATCATTTTCCCGCTTTTTGAGAGTACCCTTGTGTCCCGGGTGGGAACGATGACAAGATTTACACACTGCATGCACAGGGGGACTGGACAAAAAAAAGCACATAGTCTTATTCCTTATCCTCGTATAAAAAATATTTAAAAAATCAAAAAAACAAATTTACAAAACTGCCACACACGGGATTGGACGTAAAAAAAGCACATGAGTCTTTTTCCATTATCCTCGTATAACAAAAATAAAAAAAAAATCAACACACACACCACAACACACAACACACACACAACACACCACACACACACACACACCACACACACACACACACACACCCCACACGACTAAATGCCAATGATAAAAATAATAAAAAACATAAAAAAGGAATAAGGAAAAAAAGACAATATTTACATTTTGCCCCATTAACTGAACAACTGACTTCACCTTCACCTCACCTTCACCTGTCCCGTAGTCCCGTGGACCCGTGGGGCACCACTGAAGATTTGGCAACAGCTTCCTCCACTCCCCACTGACGACTGCTCAAATAAAAAATATTTAATGCAGAGTTCATAGGTTGTGGGTTTTCCAGTTTATTTATAGAAATCTCCGAAAAGTATGGATATTGCCGGAAACACAATAAAAAATAAAATGAAATTAAAAAAGAATAAACATAAGAAAAACAACATTTTAGGATCATTATGGTAAAATAGAACAATGCAGCACAATAGCAATTTTCTATATCCTACATGCTTCTTAGCCTGAAATCAGATATATATTTCCCAAGTTCACTTACCTCATAGACAGGCACAGTGGCCTGTTGGATAAGACGAACAGACTTTGTGGTCTGTATGTCCTCGTGTGTCATGGGTTCGAATTTCAGTGGGAGTTTTACTATGTACCTTGTAGTTGACAAAACTATGCCCTTTAATTAAAAAAAAGAAAAAGAAAAAAAATATATATAAGTACATGGAGGGTGGAGGAAAGTTATGGGGGAGTATGATGGGGGCAGGTATGATGAGGGCCTGCTCCAGAAAGACCATCTCCCTGGGCAGCCTGTCTTAAGCTGGGCCCCGCTGGGGGGTTATCCTGAAAAAATCAACTCCAGGCCTTCTTTCCTGGAGACTTGCAAACGGTTAATGATGCTCCTCAGTCAGAGAAGTGAGCCAACTGAAGATGGGCATCATATGATACCCTTCAGGAGAATGTAAGAGGGAAGGGGAATGTAGAGAGAGGAGAAAGAAGGAGGAGAATAAAGTGAGAGGGCAGTGTAGTGAGGAGAAAGGAGGAGGGCAGTCAAGTGAAGAGAATGGAGGAGGGCAGTCAAGCGAAGAGATTGGAGGAGGGCAGTCAAGTGAAGAGATTGGAGGAGGGCAGTCAAGCGAAGAGATTGGGGGAGGGCAGTCAAGCGAAGAGATTGGAGGAGGGCAGTCAAGTGAAGAGATTGGAGGAGGGCAGTCAAGTGAAGAGATTGGAGGAGGGCAGTCAAGTGAAGAGATTGGAGGAGGGCAGTCAAGTGAAGAGATTGGAGGAGGGCAGTCAAGTGAAGAGATTGGAGGAGGGCAGTCAAGTGAAGAGATTGGAGGAGGGCAGTCAAAAGAAGAGATTGGAGGAGGGCAGTCAAGTGAAGAGATTGGAGGAGGGCAGTCAAAAGAAGAGATTGGAGGAGGGCAGTCAAGCGAAGAGATTGGAGGAGGGCAGTCAAGCGAAGAGATTGGAGGAGGGCAGTCAAGCGAAGAGATTGGAGGAGGGCAGTCAAGTGAAGAGATTGGAGGAGGGCAGTCAAAGAAGAGATTGGAGGAGGGCAGTCAAGCGAAGAGATTGGAGGAGGGCAGTCAAGCGAAGAGATTGGAGGAGGGCAGTCAAGTGAAGAGAAAGGAGGAGGGCAGTGTAGAGAGGAGAAGAATGTTTTATTATATTATATTATTATTTATTTTTATTTTATTCTTTTATGTATATCAGTGTATATGTGAGTGTTACATCATCCCATTCTTTTTCTCTCTTTTTCTTTCTTTCTCTGTATGTGTTTTTTTTCTTAAAGCTTCAGGAAGTGAATGAATTTGATTCACCGGGTGTGCCTGATTTTGATTGATTCTGCTGCTTCATTTCATCCCAGCAAGAGTAGCTAGATAAACTGAGCTTTCCATAACTATCAGATGTGTACTGATTCTTCGTTGGGAACTATGTTCTGATTATGCCGACTGAAGTGACTTGCCACAGTGATTATTTGAACTAACTCTGATGCTGATTATCACTTTACTCAGCCGTGGGGACTGTACAGTGGTCGTAAACTCGGTTTAATCCTGGTAAAATGCAGGAAAGCATACATGATTTTGCATGCTTATGGGCTGCAAATGCTTAAATTTATTTAGCATTATGTGCAGTATACTTTCATTGCTTTTTGCTTTATCTTGCGTTTAATAGTGATTCTATTGTCAAATTCGTAATCAGTATGTCGAAAGCTTTCCAACGATATGCCACAAGACCATATTACAAATTGTTTAAAAAATATGGTAAAATCCAAATTTTATTGACGTCATAAAATCTTTCAAAAAGTGACCTTTCCGACACTTAGATCGCCCTACTTTTTGAATATGTTAATAGCTAGCTACTTTTCTATCCAATCATCCCAAAGCATTACTATTACAATTAATTCTTTTCTCGGCACTTTTTTTGCAAATATTGACTAGACTATATCTGGACATTTTTTTTTACTAGTAGTTCACTATACTCTACTACTACACTACTACTACTATACTACTACTACTACTACTACGACACTAACTACTACTACTAACTACTACTACTACTACTAACACAAATACTACACTACTACTACTACTACTACTACTACTACTACTACTACTACCCGTAAAATCCCTAGCATACGCCCACCCCCCTGTGTACAGATTTAGGGCAAAATTGGGGGTGGGCGTTTGCTAGGGATAGACCCCTTTGCACAAAATAATTGTTTGTGCTCAACCGTGTAATTGAGTGAATACAAACCCCGAAAGCATTAAGTTAGGTCGTGTGAGTATAAATGAAGGGAAAAATAGAATAAAGGGATTTTGAGGCAAAGAAGGCCAACGAGTTCCATAGCTTTCCGTTGTAGGTCCTTGTTTCGCAATACCCTGCCTTCAGATCTTTCTTCTTCCAGATAATGCAGCACACCTTGGTCGACATGTTCAGATCTAACTGCTGGTCCTTTTGACAGTTTCCGTTTTTGTTTGTCTTTCCCGTACTGTTGTTCAAATCTATCTCTGTTTTCACTCCATTCCCTGATCCTCTTATATCCACAGAAAATTCACGGGCATACTCCGAAACATTCCCACCTGCTTTGTTATCCAGATACTGGAGGGCTTCCAATTTGAAAGATACAGTGTAAAACTGTCGCTTCGGCATTTTGCAAAAATGGCACAGAGAGATTCAAGAACCAACTTCCGGCCATCAGGAAGCGTCGTCAAAGGACTTTAAGAACAGTCTGCACAAATCCTAGTGAAAGTGAGCATAGTCTCTTTGAAAAAAGCAGGGTGGGCGTTTGCTAGGTAATTACCCCTGTGCACAACTTTTGGCTCAAAGTGGGGGGTGGGCGTTTGCTAGACGGTGGGCTTATGCTAGGGATTTTACGGTACTACTACTACTACTACTTTTCCTCCTCCCCTTTCTTTGTATCTGTTGATCTCATCTTCATTTCTTCAGCAAAGATCTTCTGAAGGTGAAACATACCTGTCAGCTTTCCCTCACTTTCAGCTGCTATCCATCCCATCCCATCCCAGTTCAGCTGGTGCTAATCATAGCAGGAACTGACCACACTTGTACTTGGTAAGCGAAAGGGCTCTAGTCTTTCTGATGAGACGGTAAACCGAGTCCCGTGTGTTACACATCACTATTTAGCGTACGTAAAAGAACCCACGGCAACCAAAGGGGGTTGACCCTGGAAAAACTTCTGTAGAAAAAAGCCACTCGATAGGGAAACAAATACAGTTGCATGCAAGATAAAAAAAAAAAAATGGGTAGGCGCTGCACTTGTGGCGACGCGCTCTCCCCGGAGAGAGCAGCCCGAATTTCACGCAGAGACATCTGCTGTGAAAGAAAGTGGTACAACATACAAAATACAAAAGGGGCGCGTTATTTTTATCAATGGGTCCAAGACCCTTGAACTGAGTTAAGCGGATTTACATATTGGAAAAGATGCTGCTCTTTTTTTTTCTTTCTTTTTTTTCTTTTTTTTAGGAGGGGGGAGTAGGGGCAGGATAGCCTAGTATTTGAGCATAAGCTCGAGATCTGATGGCCTGGGTTTGAGCTCCAACAGAGGACCCATTAGAGGTGATCCCCTCCCCCCTTCTCCTACACCCCTGGAGTTAATATCAGTACTGACTCCACACCACGAGAAGTCCCTCACAGGAGACCATAGGCTGAGGTCCCGTGTATGAACGCTCACAGAAATTTTTGCACACATGTTAAATTCTGTTCCACTTTTTCAAAAGAATAGGCCATTTTGTGTCAGTAGGAACGGATGAAAACAAAATCTAAAGACGCATGCACGTTGGTTTCCTAGTTTAATATCGTCCACGAAGTGGAATGTGGCTACCTAAATTGTCGACAAAAACATCCGCAATAGGCAAAATCCGCTATTGGTGAACCTCAGAGCTGAAGACCAGATAAAAAAGCATATACAGTTTACAATCAGACAGAGAGACAGGCAGAGACATACAAATAGATACAGACACGAACAGGGATAGAAAACTTATGAAAACTTTTTTTATTATTCAAAGAGGGTAATAAAACAACAATTGGTTTTTTATATATAATATTCAGCCCTCTGAAAAACCCCCCCCCCCAAAAAAAAAAAAAAAAAAAAAAAACAACAACAAAAAAACCCCAACAAAACAAAAAAAATCCAAAAACAAAAAAACAAAAAAAAAACAACCACAAACAAAAACAAAAAAACAAACAAACAAATTAAAACAAAACAAACAACAGAAACAAAAACAGGCAGTCCCCAAAAGACTATAAACAGACAAGCCAAGAACGTCAGGCATCAGAATCCCCCCCCCACCCCCGACCCGCCCCCTCACCCTTCAACCCCCACCTCTCCAACCCTCCACCTTTTTTTTTTTTTTCTTTTTTTAAAAAAAAATTCTCACAGACAAACTTTGTATGCACATAAGCTTATCACACAAGCATGGTAACAAACCCCGACTGTAACATCGTCTGCAATATCTTCAGACGCCCACCCCTAGTGCGCTACCTCCAGCCCTCCTTCATTCTCATCTTTCTTCTTTCCTGATCTCCTCACACTATTGACAAACACTAATACAACACTCTTCGCCGACATTTCTCCAACTCCCCACGTGACCTCATCCCTATACCGCCCCCTGCCGGACAAGCGCCAAGGGGAATAACTCGACACCATAGCGATCGCTCCAGGTTGACGGAATGTCGCGAAAAATCTTCTCGCCTAAAATCAAACAAAAAAGGGTTAGATACGAACTGGTTGGCTAATTCTTCAGGGATTGCAATGGTGGGGAAGAATTATAAAAAAAAAATTGGTTTGGTAGGGGATTTTCTTTTCCACGATTGTTGGTGTGGGGTGTTGAGCCGATGGGTTTTAGTGACGATGGGGGTAGGGGTAGGGGTTGGGTTGGTTGGTTGTAGTGTTGTTGTGGAGTTGGGGGGGGGGGTGACAGGAGTGTGCTAATATGAGGGGATGATAAGGCATGTCTGCTGATCACAGGCTAATCGCTTGGATCTTCTTCTCTTCTGTCCGACTGTCTTGTCATTTCTTTCTTTTTATTCAGACAGACAGACAGACAGACAGAACAGACACCGCCGCACACACACGCACGCACGCACGCACGCACAGCACACACACACACAGCACACACACACACACACAGAATAAACACACACACACACACAGGTGAAACACACACACACACACACACACACACACACACACACACACACACACACACACACACACACACACACACACACACACACACACAGGTTAAACGGTAATTGGAGAAAAAAAGTCACAGTAAAAAAAGTCACAGAAAAAAAGTCACAGGAAAAAAGTCACAAGCGCGCGCGCGTGCGTGCGTGCGTGCGTGCGTGCGTGCATGTGTATGCATTGTACTGCACTGCAGATTTTTCTTGATGATATTGCTCTTATTTTACCTTTAATCTCTGGCCTGCGTGCGTCGTCTTGTGTGCGTGCATGCTGTGTCGCGCGCGCCGCCTGCGCTGCCGTGTGTGTGTGTCGTGTGTGTGTGTGTGTGTGTGTGTGTGTGGTGTGAGTGTGTGTGTATGCATTGTACTGCACTGCAGATTTTTCTTGATGATATTGTCTTATTTTACTTTTATTCTCTGGCATGCGTGCGTGTGTGCGTGTGTGCGTGCGTGCGTGCGTGCGTGTGTGCGTGCGTGCGTGCGTGCGTGTGTGTGTGTGTGTTTTGTA
>CM060322.1:42702373-42707373 GCA_030674155.1 Stramonita haemastoma | reverse complement strand
TTTTCTGTCATTTGTTTTTTGGTGGTTGTTGTTGTGTTGTTGCTTTAGGTGGTGATGGGCGATTATCATATTGTTGTAGAATTGTATCATTGTCAATATGGGTGAGTTGTCGGTTTGAAGTTTTGGGTTGGTTTGAGTGTTATGGATTGGATATCATTTTGTTTAAGTGGTCTTTTAGGGGTTTTTTTGTTTTTGTCTTTATTTTTTTTGTTGTTTTTTGTTTGTTTGTTGTTGTTGTTTTTATGGCATTATGAAAAAAGCAAATTTATTGCTTACTCAATATACCATCTGGAAATAAAATTTTGACTTGACTTGACTTGACACACACATTTGAAACCCTTAATTCAGTTAGCCACCAGGAAAACAAAATCCACTTAAGGACACCAACAAACACGGAAAGAAAGGATTGTGAAGGGTGGAGATAGTTTACCAATACAAGGCTGGTGGTGTAATCTGCCAGTTTTGAGTTAAACACCAGTTGACTGGGAAGAGAGCAATGCATGTTTATGTAGTGTTGTCTCCAGTATAGATACAGCATTGGTACTACAACTTGACACCCACCACTCGTTAAATTAATAAACATCTCATTTCCTGACAAACTGACTGACACTCCTTGTCCATGATGACATGATGATGATGTACTCAACTTGACATCTCTATTGACGTCTTGAAGAGTAGGGGCGGGGGCAGGGGGGGGGGGGGGAGCATGGCACAGGGGAGGGGGGAGGGGGGGGTGTTAATAGATCCTTTGTCCTCAACTGGATTCAGACCTTCAAGTGCACGAACATGTTTAAAATGTAATATGAAATTATTTTTTTTCAAAATGCTTAGCACGAAATTTTCTGTCAACACACTTGAAAAAAAAAACGATTAAAAAAAACAGCAAGAAAAAGACATTAAAAAGGTAGAAGGTAAAAGTATCCCATAACCTAAGGTGTCAGAGATCTCAGCTTCTCCAGCCAGGGCCCGCATATTGAAGGCGGCGCCCATCTCCTCTCTCCTTCTCTGCGTTTATCTTCCCTGACCTTAAAGAGGGCAGGTACCCATTTACAGCTGGGTGAACTGGGGGACACTGGTCTGAGGTCTCTGATGCCTCGCTTCCCTACCACCACATAGGTTATGGGACACCTTTGCCTATGAAGTTTTCAGACTCAGAGAGAAGTTCTCTCCGGTGAGCCTGTCCACCTTACGACAAAACCCCTTTAAGGACAGTAACCTGTTACTTTACAACACAACGCACGGCACTGAATTGATAGTATCGTAGGGCATGTTAAATCTAGCGGAGTCCAAACCTCTCCTGCTAGCAAGATGCATGCTAGGTATGTTGGTATATTTCATGAATGCAACGGGCCTGATGTTTATTTATATTTATATAAATATAACATATCTCTTCTGCTAAATAAAGTTAATGCTGATGGGGGTTTTCACCTGTGATAACGATGGTCTGCTTCCGTTTTACACACGGAACAAAACCCACAAAAGGTTTTCCTCCAGCGCTGTCCATATATTATTTTATTACACTTTCGTGATTGTAAACATTATGATATAATCAACAAGGACAAGATCAATGACAACACCACCACCACCAGCACCACCACCACCACCATCACCCCCCACCCCCACCCCTACCCCCCATATACACATTTACCTGCCACACCCTCAAAACCACTTCATCACACCCCACTAACGACCCCTACATCAAATTTATCTTCAATCAGCCCGAGTATTAAAGAAAACTGCCGTTGTCAGATTACACTGGGGTAGTGGGCTCCAAAACCAAGAAACCGGCTCTCTGTCTCTGTCTGTCTCTCTCTCTGTCTGTCTGTCTCTGTCTGTCTGTCTCTGTCTGTCTCTCTCTCTGTCTCTCTCTGTCTCTCTCTGTCTCTCTCTGTCTCTGTCTCTGTCTCTCTCTCTCTCTCTCTCTCTCTCTCTCTCTCTCTCTCTCTCTCTCTCTCTCCCTACCCCCTTCTCTCTCTCTCTCTCTCTCTCTCTCTCCTTCCTTGCTCTCTCTGTCTCTGTCTCTGTCTCTCTCTCTCTCTCCTCTCTCCCTACCCCCTTCTCTCTCTCTCTCTCTCTCTCTCCTCTCTCTCTCTCTCTCTCTCTCTCTCTCTTCCTTGCTCTCTCTGTCTCTGTCTCTCTCTCTCTGTCTCTCTCTGCTCTCTCTGTCTCTCTGTCTCTGTCTCTGTCTCTCTGTCTGTCTGTCTGTCTGTCTGTCTGTCTCTCTCTCTCTCTCTCTCTCTCCCCTCTCTCTCTCCTCTTCTCTCTCTGTCTCTCTCTCTCTATCTCTCTCTGTCTCTCTCTGTCTCTCTCTGTCTCTCTCTCTCTCTCTCTCTCTCTCTCTCCTGTTCTCCCCCCCCCCTCTCTCTCTCTCCCCTTCTCCCCCCCCCCCCTCTCTCTCTCTCTCAAGCCCTCTTTTATTCCCAAACCAAACAA
Source organism: Stramonita haemastoma (assembly GCA_030674155.1). Taxonomy (NCBI): domain Eukaryota; kingdom Metazoa; phylum Mollusca; class Gastropoda; order Neogastropoda; family Muricidae; genus Stramonita; species Stramonita haemastoma. Next base: position 42,704,940 of record CM060322.1, on the reverse strand, counting down.
CAACGATTGGTAGGTCAACAGATCGGCCCCTACCTAGCAAGCTTGTTTCCTTGGAAGGAAAAAATAAACCCACGACGTTGCGGGCAGGTAACCTCCTCTATACTAGCCTAACCTACCCCTTGTTGAAGTTTCTCACGTTTAGCTGTGATACCCCTAACTATACTAACGGACATGCGCCCTTCCGATAACTCACGGAAGTGAGGACTCAAACTTCCGTTTTAGTTTCGTAAAAAAAACATGTCTTGAGCGGCACAGGGGGTAAAAAGCGAAAAGGTTGTATGTTATGCTAAGGTAACTACTGTTGAGTAATGTATATTTATATGAGAGCCTTTTTTGTGTGTTCTTTACCTTCTCGTATGGTGGTTTTTTGTTGCTGGTATGGATATATATTTTTTTCTGTTTTTTGTTCTTCAGAAAAGAGACTGTGGGAATGACTAACATGATGAAGGGAAAAAGATTCGGTGGGTTAATATTGGGGGCTAAGGAAACAAACATTGCGGGAAAAACTAGAATAGGCAAATATTAGTTTATAGTTATCGTCTTAAGATCAAAGGAGTTTTGGTAGTTTTTGTTGGTTATGAAAACATAGCAAATAATTATTGCAAAAAGAAAAATCTACGTCTTTTTTTTGGTTTCCAAATACAAGTTTGGACCAGGAGTATCCTGGTTCTAAAGTGAACAAGGTTTGTTGTGTCAGCATTTTTGTTAAAAAAAATAATCTTGAACAAATATCTGAATACTTTTTGTTTAGTTTCTCTTTTTGTTTTTTGTTTTATTATCTTATTATTACATTTGAAAAAAAAACAGTGCGTTTAAATGATACATACTACCATGTTTTACTGTTTCTTTTATGAATGTGTTTTGTGATGTGTTTTATTTACATAAGACTAACATTTTGTTTACTTTTATACTCTCTGGAAAGTAACTTTAAGCTCTTCATCTCAGAAAAAAAAGAATTCTCACTCTTTTTTTTCAAAACAGATAGTGCGAAATTATTTGATGTAGTGTTTATTGAAAAAAGCCATCATTACCATGGGAATTTTTTGTTTTCTTTTTCATCTTCTTCTGAAACAACATGAAATTACAATACAAAATTCATTGGGGGAGAGAGAGAGAGGGAGAGGGAGAGGGAGAGAGAGAGAGAGAGAGAGAGAGGAAGAGAGGAGAGAGAGGAGAGAGAGAGAGAGGTGAGAGAGAGAAGAGAGAGAGAAGAGAGAAGAGACAGAGAGAAGAGACAGAGACGAGAGAGCAGAGAGGACACAGAGAGAGACACAGAGAGAGACAAGAGAGAGAGACAGAGAGAGAGAGATTCTAACCTCCGTTACCTTTCCCACTCTTTTCTTGTTACAGAGCTAATCATACATTTGATACCTCAAGGAGAAACCGACTCCAAATAGTTTCCCCATAACCCCATCTTCACAGTGTTTTAACCATGTTTAGATTGGTCATAGGGAAACATGTGTAAACCTCTTGACTTAAAAGCAGTTCAGATTGCCTGCTTGAGGACTTGAACAGTGTTTGGATTGCCTGTTTTGGGGACACATGATGTAACTTTTGAAATTGAATATTGTGTACTCTAGTTCTTTTAGAGACACGTGTACATCAGGTTCCCCCTCCCCTCCCCCTAGTAGATTTAAACAGTATTCATACTGGCTGTCTGAGTACAGAGGTATAATTTTACTGTTAAAACACAACGGAAATCAGCGGTTTGAGGATTGAACAGTGTTTGGATAGTCTACAATGTACACTATGATACAATTGAATAAAAATTAAATGGTTTAGAAAGCGTTTGGGATTAGATTGGATTGGCTAGTATGTTAGGGGACATTTATCTACAGTTTTGAAATTAAAAACAATATGTAGACTAGCTTTAGGACAGTAGTTAGATTGGCTGTTATACAGTTTTAAACTTGTACACAGTACAGACTGTTCAGAAATACTTATACACTTTTTGGGAGTTTGTGCATTGGTTGTTTGAGAATTCTTTTATACGATTTAAAACTCGAATACCACATAACTGGCAACACTGAAACTGTATAATACTGAACTAACCACTAGTTTGATTTCCTATGTGGAAAATATGCATAAGATTCAAACTCTGATTATCACCATGAAAAGCCGCTGAAGTTTGGGGATATGTTAAGCCAATAGCTTTAATATCCCTAATCCTTAACATCTTAGCTGATTTCTTACTCCGTCAGCTTATCCTGTTCTTATCACTTAATCCTAATCCGAACTCCCTAAGCTAACTCTAATCCCAGTCTATGCACAGTTTTGAGAGGGGTTTTTCCTGTAAAACAGGTTTTGGGGTCCATTTCATTGTTTTCTGAAAACATGTTGTGGTATCTTTAACCTGACTGTAGTTGTGCATTACGTTTTGTTACATGCTTATTAGAACGCAGAAATTCTGCACTAGTTTTGTTTTATTTTCTTGATTTTTTTGGCTGCGAGATGGCAAAACTCTTGCATTTCTTCGAAGCAAACACACATGGCTTTTGAGCAACAAACACAGCTTTTGATTAATAAACACGGCTTTTGAGCAAGATACACGGCTTTTGAGCAACACA
>CM060322.1:42694873-42697373 GCA_030674155.1 Stramonita haemastoma | reverse complement strand
CACACACACACACACACACACACACACACACACACCGCACACACACACACACACTCTCTCTCTCTCTCTCTCTCTCTCTCTCTCTCTCACACACACACACACACACACACACACACACACACACACACACACACACAACACACACACACACATCACACACAAACACACACACACACACACACACACACACACACACACACACACACACACACACACACACACACACACACACACACACACACAATCAAAGCACAGTAATGGCCAGACAGTGGAAAATACAACCGGCAATGAACAGAGTAAGTAAGTATATGTTTTGGTCTTTACAAAAGACAAGATCATATTTCATTCAGAACATTTCAAATAAATATTTATGATAAGCTTTCTTGAATGAAGATAGACTAGATTTCTGTTTTATTTTATCTGGAATTTCACCCCATTCTTTGCTACCTGAATAGATGAGGGATGACTTAAAGAGATCAGTTCTTGGACGGGGTATACAAATAGTACTCTTGCCCCGAATATTCCTTATCGAAAATCTTTTAGAAAGATATTCTGGAGCAAGATTATTTATAATTTTGTACATAAAAACACCTTTGTTAAAGCGACATCGTAAGTTGAAAGGAAAAATGTTAAGTTCTTTATAATCTATATCTTGCAAAGATGTTGATTTAAGGAGTACAATTTTTAATGAACGTCTATATAAACTCTCTAGTCGCTTAAGGCAATTTTTACTAGCTAAGTCCCAACAGGTAGAGGCATAATCTATATCTGGTTGTATGTAAGCATGAAAAAATAACTTCCGGGTATGTTGATCTAGCAAATGTTTTATTCTATTTAACTGAAAAATTTTTTGGGCTAGCTTCTTAGACAGAATTGAAGCATGCCTTGACCAAGACAGATGATTATCAATATTTAAACCAAGCAATTTATGAGAATCCACTTCTTCTAAACTTTTGTGATAGACTTTAATATTTGGTAGTTGAGATTTTATATTTTGTCTTTTTTGCCTTGTTGTAACTAGCATGAATTTCGACTTTTCAGGATGGAGAGCCATGTGATTAATTTCAGACCATCTAATAAGGTTATCAATATCTTTTTGTAATTCAGAGCATACAACACTGGCATCTTTAGCTTTATTATGAATTGTGGTGTCGTCAGCAAACAATTCACACGTATTGGATACACTTAAAGGCAAGTCATTTATATAAACCGAAAAGAGAATGGGACCTAGGACAGATCCCTGTGGAACACCATAGACAATTGGCTTAAAAGAGGATGTGAGACGGTCCTGGTAAACTACTTGTCTTCTATCTTTAATGAAGGAGGATATAAGTTCAACTGATTCTGGGTGTAAACCATACATGTGTAATTTTCTTAGTAAGAGAGCATGATCAATAGTATCGAAAGCCTTAGCAAAATCAACAAATATAGTTCCAGTAATCATATCATTATTGATGTTTTCATGCCACTGTTCTATAAGATTCGTGAGTAAAGTATGGCATGAATGATCTTTTCTGAATCCACTTTGATTTGCATGAAACAAGTTATAATTAGTAAAATGGGTTAAGAGGGGTGTTTAAGATGTTTAAAGAGAGAGAGAGAGAGAGAGAGAGAGAGAGAGAGGAGAGAGAGAGAGAGAGAGAGAGAGAGAGAGAGAGAGAGAGTTTAACCGAGTTTCTGTCTTCGTGTTTTCTCCTAGCGATAAAACAAATATATATCCGGCACTTGAAGCCCATCAGATGATCGCACACAAGCACGCACGCGCGCACACACGCAGCTACGCAGGTATGCAGGCACAGAAAGCGCACAAGATCACAAGTACACACACTGCCGCACACACACGCACGGACACGCACATGTGTGTATGTGTATAATATGAAAGCATGCCCGCGTAAACCTACAAAATTATACACACACAGTAGTGCATGCCCGTGCAAGCACTAAGTTTCTAGCCAGGGTCATGTTTTAAGAGGGAGACTAGTAACCAGTGCTTGGCACCGTACGTATGACTATGCTCGCTTTAGATCAACAAAACACTGCAGCGATAAGAAGAGACTAGACTAGACCTTACGTAAAATATGACCACGGGGTTATTTTGGGGTTTTTTTCTTTCTTTTGGTCGAAAATGTATGAGACCCTCCTTGTACATGACTCAATTGATGGAAGATCAGAGTAAAACGTATGGGCGTGACTATATGAATAAAGACTGATCTTTTTTTCTTCATGTTTTTTCAACTGAACTATTTGCCCATTTGCCTAAGTGTTTAGGGGTTACAGACAAAAAGTGTGTGGTGATTTCAACACGAAAAGAAAACATTATAGATATATTGACGGGTGCTATAAAGTGCATTGTCATAATACAACCTTTTTTCGATTCGTCTTTTATCAAACACAGTTTGCACAAGCAGAAGACAAACATACAGGCAAACACATAGCAGACTCGACTGCAAGAGTTTTGGGTAAGCAGCCACGTATGCACTTAGGCACTTAGGCACGTGTG
>CM060322.1:42682373-42687373 GCA_030674155.1 Stramonita haemastoma | reverse complement strand
TCCAAAACTAGCACGAATGGAGTAAACAGAAAACAAAATGTCCACCGTGACCTATATTCTGCTCCTCCCAAAAAAACCCTCGAAATCTCGAACAGAACAGAACAGGTTTAATAATAATAATAATACATGGAATTTGTATAGCACTATCTCTTGTAAAAACAAATCAAAGCGCTTACATTCGACCTAAACAACACACAATCAACAACTATTTACAGTTTTAACAAATTCAAATATACACACACACAACACGCACGCACGCATGCACGCAGCACGCCCGCGTGCACACACACCTACAAACGTTAAGCACTTTGGCAGGTGGATGTTGAAGGCAGGGACAGGTAAGAGATGGAAGCGGAAGGAGAAAAACTTAGGTTTGAAATAAGTGTGTCTTGAGGTTGGATTTAAAAGTGTCATAAGTAGGCTTTTGCCGGAGGGAGAGAGGAAGGTCGTTCCAGGTTTCTAAATAAAACGATGTAAGCACCATAAGTGTCCTTAAGAGGACAACACCAGTACATCAACTATCGGTCTCTTGGTTATTATAAGTAGATCTGATGTAAGGCCACTCTACAACCTCCATGCTTGTTAAAAACAGGCACTCTGTCCACTGGTCTACCGCTGTTGACTTTACTCTTCTCTCTTCAAGGGGGACGCGACTGGCAGGCGTCAAAAGAGTGACCGCCCTTGTTAAGGGTTTTTGGCGCCCCTCTTTGTGGGTGTTGTCTGCTAACTAAGTCATCGTTTGAAGGATTAAGTTTTATAAAGGTTTTTTTTTCCCCCCTTGCTTATTTTTTGTTTGTGGTTTTTTGTTGTTTCTGAATCAAAGAATGGAGGTAGGTGGATGGGATGTGTCATTGCGGTTTTGTTACCTCCCCATTTTTGTTGTTGTTGTTGTTGCCAATTTTATGTCAAATTTCTTCGTTTTATGCAGGTTCTTACGTACATACGAACATGCATGCACCAAGAACGCAAGTATACACACACATACATACGCGCGCAGACACACACACACATACGCACGCACGCACACACACATACATACGAGCGACCGCACATGCACAAACATTAGCACATACCACATACCCTCCTCCCTCTCCCCCCCCCCCCCCCCCACACCCACCCACACACAATGTCGAATCAATAATGTTTTGTTAGTAGTGAAACTTGAGAAGTCACTAACATCGACCTAGCTTTTTGGTGTTTGGTGATGTATATAATATTCATACCCCTACGGTTCAGAAACCACACATTCACATAAGTGCTTATTACACGTGTGTGCATGCACCTGCAATCAAGTGTGGGTATATGTGTGTGTGTGTGTGAGAGAGAGAGAGAGAGAGAGAGAGAGAGAGAGAGAGAGAGAGAGAGAGAGAGAGAGAGAGAGAGAGAGAGAGAGAGAGAGTGAGTGTGTACGAGCATGCGTGTGAATGAATGTGTGTGAGTATGTGTGTGTGTGTGTGTGTGTGTGTGTGTGTGTGTGTGTGTGTGTGTGTGTGTGTGTGTGTGTGTGTGTTTTACGCGCACATACGCACGAACACATAATCACACAGATGCGTGTGCGATCTTCATAATACTGAATGGTTTACTACTTTGGCTTTGAGTCTAGTCCCGGTCTGTTAATTGCATGCTTTGTTTTGTGTGAGTGTGTGTGTTGTGTGTTGGGGGGGGGTCTTTTCTTCTTTTTTTTTGCAGAATGCCGTGGTTTAGGGTAAGGTACCCTGCCAAATGCATTGACAGAAATACCATTTCACAGACACCCAAAGGACAGGTACTGGGTTTGGCCTTAGAACAGGTAGTAAAATAACACTCCCTCAACCCCTTCCCATCCCTCAATTTCCCCCCTCAATCCCCCCCCCCCTCCACACACACACACACACACACACACACACACAACACACACACAACACACACACACCACACACACACACACACACACACACACACACACACACACACACGGATGAGACTATAAACTGAGGTCCCGTGTGCAAACGCACGGAGAACATCTTTGCGCACACGTTATAAACCCGTTCCGCTTTTTTTCGGAAGAGTAGGCTATTGCGTGCCTGTGGGAACATAAGACAAAATTTACAAAACTGTATGCACACTGGGACAGGATGTAGAAAAGGACATGGATGCTTATTTCATTATACTCGAAATAAAAGAACAAGAATAAATAAAATAAACACACACACACACACACACCGCGCACGCGTGCGTACACACACACACACACACACACACACACACACACACACACACACACACACACACACACACACACACACACACAGAGGCATAGACAGACAGACAGTCAAAGAAGAAAATATAAACAATGAGAATTCTAGTCCAAAACTCGCTCTAATCTACAATCCATAGAAGAAGTGACAATGCTAGCATCTGACCAAAAATCACATAGCTTGTTTCCAATGGCTTTCTCTTAGCCCAAAACAACCGCGACAAAAGTCCAAACATAATCATGAACAGAAACACTTCTTTTTGCAGGAAAAAAAAGGAACACTCTAAAGGAACAAGTATTTTTTTACGAGATAAGTCCTGTACTCTAGAGAAACCTTACAGATACTATTAAAAAAAAAAAAGAAGAAAAAAAAAAGAAACGAAAGTGTCCACGTGTGCACGAGCTATGAAGTGTTGACATTGCACTTGACCGCTGAGGGAAAGGGGCGCCACTGACAACGGATCCAGGCGAGTGACCGCCCCTGCCATGGCCTCTGTGCCCTCTGAGGTGTTTGGGTTTGGTTTAGAGTTATATCCCCTCTACTATAACCCCCCCCCCCCCCCTACACACACACACACACTCACACTCACTCTCTGCCCTCCCCCCTCCCTCCCTCCTTCTTGCAACAGTGTGTAGAAGGGTTTAAAGAGAGGGCAAATACTCGTAATGGAAAACTGTTAAATGCAGTTGTCCTTTCTGCAAGTCTTGACAAGTATTGTGGCGAGAAGCGATGTATGATGTAACCAATCTATATTTTTGGGAAACGTTGGTTCGAACCTTGCATTGGTATTTATTTATTTATATGTTAAACGGTTACCTGCCCTCTTTAGGGTCAGGGAAGGTTTAAGCAGCGAGAGAGAGATGGGCACCGCCCTCAACATGCTGGCTCCTAGAGAAGCTGAGGTCTCTGATGCCTCGCTCCCCTACATGGGGCACCTTTACCTTTACCTTTACCTTATCTATGTTTATTTATTTAGTTATTTATTTATTTATCTATTTATTTTATTCTTTTATCAAGGATAATACAATAAACTCTTGTGTGTTTTTTTTTTTTACACCCAGTTCCATGTGTATGCAGTTTTGTAAATCTTTTCATGTGTTCTAAGCCGTATTGTCAACCAAGTATGTAATGCCTGTTACCTCGAATCTGTAGGACAGGCTTTTGCACTGACGTGTTACATTTAGACGTGATTATCATAAAACCTATTCACAAGTTTTTGGACAAGGTCGAATATTATGATGCGGTTTTTTTTTTATTTACTGGAAAATTAAGATTCCATTTTTTGAAATGTTAAACTCCTTTTCGAACAAAAAATCAACTTGAATGTAATGTATACAAAACTGTAAAAACAAAAAAAAGGAGTTTTAGAAACTACGTAAGAACGTCTGATTTTGCAGGCAAATGTTGAGGGTGGGAGACAAAGAAAGGGGCAAAAAATATATACGATGGTCGGACAACATTGCAGAATGAACAAGAAAGCCATTTTCTGAGACCCAGGCTTTGACACACAGCCGATGTATCTGGAGGAGAGTTGTAAACAGCTCATCAAGGCTGTAGCCGTAACAATTCCCCCCCCCAAAATGTGTGTGTGTGTGTGTGTGTGTGTGTGTGTGTGTGTGTGTGTGTGTTGTGTGTGTGTGTGTGTGTGTGTGTGTGTGTGTGTGTGTCTGTGTGTGTGTGTGTGTCTGTGTGTGTGTGTCTGTTTGTGTGTGTGTGTGTGTGTGTGTGTCTGTGTGTGTGTCTGTGTGTGTGTGTGTGTGTTTCTTTTTTTTAATTAAGGGAGGTGTTTTCTTTTTTTGGGGGGAAGGGTTGATGTTGTTTGTTTGTTTATTTGCTTCCCTGTTTGCTAGTTTGCTTGTGTCATGTTAGTTTATTTGTTGTTTGTTTGTGAAATTATCAGGAAGTTTTCTTTGATTCTTTTGTTTTTTGTGTGGCTTCTAATTTGTTTTGTTTTTAACTTTTTTTTCTATTGATTTACTATTAAGTTTTAAATACAAAATGTTGAAAGATAGCCTACCTACCCAAGGTTGGTTCCGGGTTGTTTGGGTCTGTTTATGGGCAGGAGTAGTCACGTTTGACACTGAACAGAGAGTCCTTTGTGTTGTTTGTGGTAGGTGCAGACAATGTAAATCTAGTTACCGGTGAAGAATAGTAGTACTGGTTTAAAAAAAATTAAAAAAAAGACAACAACAACAACAACAACAACAAAACAACACATTATTTACGGCATACGATTGTTTTCGCACGTGTGTGTGTGTGTGTGTGTGTGTGTGTGTGTGTGTGTGTGTGTGTGTGTGTGTGTGTGTGTGTGTGTGTGTGTGTGTGTGTGCGTGTGTGTGTGTGTGTGTCTGTGTGTGTGTGTGTGTGTGTGTGTGTGTGTGTGTGTGTGTGTGTGTGTGGCCATCGCTCCAGTACATCTTTTTCATGGAGCAAGCCAAACTCGGGGAGGGGGATCAAGGGTGGCATGGTCTCTACAGACGTGAACATGGAAGAGACAATCGGGCTTGGGGAAAAAAAGTTTGTGCTGGAGCTTAACACAGGATTGATACCAAAAAAAAAATAACCACGGATTTTTGTACGTGGATTTCTTTTATTTTCTTGGTGCAAATCAATTATTCATGGCACACACACACACACCTCTAAGTCAGACAGTTCATCCTCTCTCCTTGTAGTCGAACAGGTCATCAGCCTTGGAGTCGTCCTCACCGCTGCTGTGCTGTTCTCTCCAGACCCGCTGTCTGTCGCTCTCTTCGACCACTTTCT
>CM060322.1:42667373-42672373 GCA_030674155.1 Stramonita haemastoma | reverse complement strand
TTTACTTTTATTCTCCATGTCCGAGTGCCAGTTTTGTTTAAAGGAACAAATGAGCCTGTCTTTGAATTCTGAGAGAAACTGGCGCTCATTACCTACTTCCTGAGACAGCCATACAATCCCAAAACCATGTTCTGACAAAACTTTTTTAATTTGATATACCCAGTTGTCTTTACCTAAGTCCATCTGTATAATCATCATATCATATGCTTGTCTACACAAACGAGTCTGTGGAAGTTTCAACAACTTTAGCCAATATTTAATACACTTTACAAAAGTTCTTATGTACAGAGGATATCTTCCCATCTCTCCATATAGTACCGTATTAGAGGAGTGAATTGGTACATTCAAAAAACGTTTAATAGCAAATGTATGGACTTTTTCCATTTGTGGATTTACATATAATCCCCATATTTCTGAGGCATAAGTTAACAAAGGTTCTATTTGAGTGTCAAATAACTTCCAGAATAAAGAACAGTCTATCGAGTTAAGCTTTCGTAGCGTTTTAAGTATTTCTATCACACCTTTTTTCCCCTTCTTACAAGATTCCTGCCATGCAAAATTGAGACTAAGCCTTGTTGAAAATACCATTCCTAAATATTTATAAGTATTAACTATTTTGACTTCATCGTTTCCATAGAACATTTTTCATGTACTGATAAATGCCCACCCATTCTGAAAACAATAATGTTTGTTTTATCCATATTTACATTTAGATCAAACCGATCTGCTTCCTCTTTTAAGACATTTAACTGATTTTGTAAACCTATGACTGTCTCAGACAAAAGAATGATATCGTCAGCAAAAAGTAACAAAAACACTTCTACTGCTCCAGGTATAAACTGAATACCGTGTTTACCTTTCCTTGACAGTTCGACAGCTAATTCATTTATAAAAAATGAGAACATTTGTGGGCTTAAGATACACCCCTGCTTCACTCCCTTGGGGCATTCGAAAAAATCAGAATATTCATTTCCAGCACGCACACAGGCTAACACTGAATTATAAACAGCTCTAAGGGCCATATATAATTTACCATTTACTCCATTTTTGCGTAATATATTCCAAAGTATATTTCTATTTACAGAATCGAAGGCCTTCCTAAAGTCTACAAAGGCAACAAATAGTTTTTTATTAGAAAGCAAATGCTTTTGCACAAGAGAATACAGAGTAAATATATGATCAACAGTGCTGTACTTAGCTCTAAAACCTGCTTGTTCTTCAATTATTTTTTCTTCATTATCTGCCCATTTAGTTAGTCTTTTATTCAAAATGTAGGTATAGAGTTTGCTCAAAACACTAGTAAGAGCTACACCTCGATAGTTATCAGCATTATTGATATCTCCTTTTTTATGAATTGGTATAATTATAGATTTGGCCCACTCTAAAGGAAAAGCACCCTTTTCGAACAGGTGATTAAATAACTGTACAAGAAAAGTAATTACATGTCTGTTTGCATATATAAGCATTTCTCCAATTATTTGATCAGGACCAGCACTTTTTCCCGTTTTTAGATGTCTTATGCCAGCAATAATTTCACTCTCTAATATAGGATTATTGAACAATGGCTCTAACTCCTCATCATCTGCTTGTAGCCTATCAATGTGCTCTTGTGCTCCTGCACTACTAAAGTCATTGAAAACCTTAAAGAAATGGTCATGCCACTGTTCAATAGTTATATCATTATGTATTATGGACTTACGATTAACTGATCTCACAACAGACCAGAACGTTTTGGAGTCATTAAAAGAGTCTCTAAGTCTTGCTAGTCTCTTTTCATCAAACTCTCTTTCTTTTGTTTTCCTTAAATTGATGTATTCTTTTCTTGCAGTGGTGTACATTTTTCTTTTTTCTGTCTTATCCTTAATTGTTTTGCAACGTTGAAATCTTTTTAATAATCTTTTAACTTCTTGTTTTTTTCGTTCACATTCAGCATCAAACCAATCATTACATGTTTTTCTCCTTTGACTAATTGTTCTAACCATGCATGTAGCAGCTCCACATAATGCCCTAACAAAGTGATCTAAACTTGCATTCATATCAGTGTTTAATAGTTGAGTAGCTGACTGTATGGATTCTTGGAATTCAGCACTATCAAGTTCTTTTTTGTATATTTCTGTAAAATCTTCTGACCATATAATTTTATCTGTGTTCTTTTGCTCTCTAATTTCAGTTCTAGTACAATCACTATCTCTTTTCCACGTTGTTTCAACTGGAAGGTGCCATGAATCAATACAATCTCCAATACACAAATCGAAACTTGACAATAAATGACTAGGTACAAGAACATAATCGATAACACTGCAACCATTAGGAGATACAAATGTATATTCCCTTGATTATCTCCCTTACAACAACCATTCAAAATAATCATATCAAACAAAAAACATAAATCTAGCAAGGACCTGCCAAAATTATTTATCGTATCATCCTTGGAAGAACGCACATGAAGTTCATCATCCATACTATCATACTCAACATCATCACAATAATTAGACATAATTTCAAGGTCGGCTTGTTCATGACCTGTTCTAGCATTTAAATCTCCTACAATCATAAAATGAAAATCGTCTTTTTGAAAATAATGCAACAACGCTTCCTCTAGTAATACAATACCATCTTTAATTATTTTTTCATTATAGATAGGACCACCCTCTGGTACAATGTAACATGCTATCAGAATAAGATCTTTATCTAAACTGAAAATACATTTATTTATTCTTATGGCAATAGTGTTGTCACACTCTATTTTGATTTCTTCTACATAATTTTCTAAAGACTTTTTCACTAACAAAACCACTCCTCCAGAATTTCTTCCATGATGGGAAAGTTTTTTAGCAGGAACATGAAACTTTATATACTCATGAAAAATACCACTGTAATCAAAAGTGTGGTCAAGGAATGTCTCTGTAAGGCAAACAAAATCAAAATTATTTACATAGTTCATGAATGTGACATCCTTTAATTTATTATACAAATTTTCAACATTATAATTCAACAACGTCAGTTGACTTGGATGGCCGGGCCTGTCCTAGCTCTTCCGTAGGCTGCTGGGGCGCTGACTCCTGCGACAGTTCTCACTCGCCACTTTGCCGCGAGCACACGACTTGCGCGGCGGGTTTCCCAGGAAAGCCGGCATACCCGTCTGCTGGTATGACAGAGGCCTGTCACGTGCAGCACGCTCGTCACTGCCGGAAGACCCCGCCACGTCATAGCGAGGGGAATCCCCGCCAACCGTCGCTGAACTGTGTCGTTCGCCTCGTGTAGTCGCCCCGTGGTTGCTTCGGTAACGCCCGCTCGCACTGCCTTCGGTGACGTCACGCCCGTGCTGGTCCCGTGTTGCACGTGCCCCAGAGGGAGAGGAGGAGGGAGAAGGGGGCCTGCTGCTCGTGGTCGTCTGTCGGCTGCCAGGCGTGGTGCGTCCCTCTGACGTCACAGCCCCTCTGCTGGTGAGGAAAGGGGAATCCCCATGATGACTGGGCTGTGAGGAGGGGACAGGGATGGAGGACTGCTGTGTACCCCCACTCTCCACCACCTCTGCGTAGGACCGGGGGTCTGGAATGCTGGGCCCGATCACCATCTTCCCCCTGTGGAAGTAGGCTCTCTTCCCCTCCCTGCGTGCTGCAGCCACCATCTGCGCCTGTGCCCTGGTCAGGTCGTTGGCCAACCTGACACCTCTGTCTTGTAGCTTCTGCCTCAGGTCTTTGTTTGTCAGGATGGACATTTTATCTTTCCACCGACTAAACTTTGCAATCATCGGCCTGGGCTGTCCGTATCGTGCCTGACCTGTGCGATGTGCCCGAGCTATGTCATCCACAGCCCAGGACCTCTGGTCATCCACACTGTTGAGCATGTCGATGACTGACTGCGCACATGATTCATGGGATTCGGATGCAGCACGTTGTGGTATCCCGAAAAGCCGCAGATTGTCTCTTCGTGAGAAATTTTCCAATCTGTCAGTGTCTGTTTTCAGTTGCTCTACTTCTGTCTTCAGGTCTTTGATGGTGTCAGACAGTTGTTGGACCTCCTCTCTATCTTCATTCCTTTCTTCAAACAGCTGGTAGATATCTCCTGTCATGTCTGTCACTGTTTCTGTCAGCTTTCTGTGGTCTTTTTCCAGTCTGTCACATCTCACATTTATTTCTTCACACTGTTGTTTCACTTGGATTAATTCATTCTTTATTTCTCCCAGGTCGTTTCTGATCACACTGGTTTGTTCTGAGAACTGTTGTTGTATGTTCTGCATAATTGTCTTCATCAGATCACTGACTTCTGTTGGTGCATTCATCACTGTGTCTGTTCTTTCCGTCTGTCCATCAGTATTGGGTCCTGGGTTTGTTTCGATGTCGCCGCTAAGCAACAGTCTACGCAGCGAGAAAGCAGCGTGCTGCACGCAGAGCGCCATCAAAACCACAGGCACGTGCACAGCTGACTGACAGGCTGGCCCGCTGTCACTGTCACACATCTCTGTCAACTCGCACCAAATTGTCCCCTTTTGGATTGATTTTGAAATAATCCCAACAGACTCAGAAGACATAAATTTGTCCATATTCCACCAGAGACAGTTTATAAGAGAGATGAGCACAGCACAACAAAGATAGCCCGTAACGACATCAGCTGATGTGACAGTGTCCGTGCAATTGCTCACCTGTGACAGGTTTGGCGACATTTTTTTAAAAAGCGAGACACATGTTTACACTTTCCAAACATCCCAATTGCAGCCCTCCACGTCACTAAGTCAACCATTTTTAGGTAGTTATGGGTAGTGGAGACTATCACGTGAATTGTATCACAGGCAACAGTTTGAAACAGTCCTTTGGAAGGATGTAACACACAAAACTCGACAGCACATTTCACAGCAACTGCCACTCGGTCGCCATGTTTTCTCGCCCCCCCGAGAGAGAGAGAGAGAGAGAGAGAGAGAGAGAGAGAGAGAGAGAGAGAGACAGACAGACAGACAGACAGACAGACAGACAGACAGACAGACAGACAGACAGACAGAC
>CM060322.1:42639873-42642373 GCA_030674155.1 Stramonita haemastoma | reverse complement strand
TCACTCACTCACTCATGCATTCACACAAGCACACGTAAGTATATACACACATACACCACCATATACAGTTTACTAAGTCTTATCTTTACGTGTTGCCAGTTTTTTTTCTGTCAGTAAATATCGGATCAGAAAATCAATCACACAAAGCTTTCATGGATCAATCAATCAATCCCGCAAGTCAATGAAGAACCGGCCCACCCGCCTTTCCTCACAACTCCCTTCAATCCTCTGTTTAGAGAATCTGTTGTTGTTGTTGTTGTTATTGTTGTTGTCGTTGCTGTTGTTATTGTTGTCGTCGTTGTTTGTTGTTGTTTTTGTTGTTCCTCGGCTAGCGCTCCGAGGTTCACGCGTACGCAATCGTCCCCCCCCCCCCCTCCACCCATTGAAGTGTTACATTCCCAGTAATTCGAACCAACAAACCTAGATGTTACAACAGCAACAACAACAAAAAATACGACGATGTGCTTTCTTCAATTTAACGACTCTTCACTCAGAGTGATAATAAGACGAAATGTTCTGTCGTGCAAGTTTTAGGACAGAAAACAAGAGCAGACAACAACTTAGTTTTCGACAAGTTCATGGGGTGTAGTATTTTTTTGGGTTACATCTTGTTGCATGTCATAAAACAGTATTAACTGAAAATACCATTTCGAAACAAAAGGGAAGGATTGTTCTCCACGTTGATATATATATATTAAGGTAAATTACAAGCCAATAAAGTAAACAGACTGACAACAAAAAACCCAGCTAGTGATAATAATTATGATCATGATTCTAATCACAAAAAGCAACACACAACAACATCAGTAATAATCATCAATATCATAAAAAAACAAAAAAACAACCACCAAAAACGTCGACAAGCGATATTTGACCTATGGCAAATCATATTTTACCACCATGTCAAACTAAAGTAATCACCCTGTTTATTACTTTCCTTGATTAAATTTCTTGTCATTAATACAGGCAGCAAGAGACGAGATAAGCCAAATCTCCCTGCACGTTGAAATGAAAACCTACCAACTTATAACCCTCCCTTCTTTACAAATTTCTTATCTCTGACAATACCACTTTTCACTTCATAAAACTTTCCCCCCTCGTTTTTTTTTTTCTTCTTCCTTCCTTTCCACACCCCTCCCCCCTCAAACCAATCATATCACTCCACACATACCGACTCCCGAACGATATTAAAGTTTGTCAAATCTGTCAAAGCCCCCCCCCACTTCATTAGTTTAGGGCAAAATCCTCACATTATCTACATGTCAGTCAATAAATATTTCTTCAAGGCAGAACTGAAGGCTTCCAGGCAGGTAGGCAGCAGGCAGTAGGCAGTAGGTAGGCAAGCAGACAAACTGGCTAAAGATTTCTAGAATCGAATAGAGGACTGTGCGTGGTAGGTTGAGAGGAGATTTGGGGGTTTGGGCCGGGGGTAGGAAACCTAAACAGAACAGGGGTTTTCACTTTGCCTTTGTCAACACCATTTCATAGACAGAGTACTTCATCACGATAGGGTTGTAAACTGGCTGTGAACTCGGTTGATCCCAGTCGAAGAAAGGTCTGTTAAAGTGGTGGTGGTAGGTGTCTTGAGTCTTTTCCATACACCCATACAGAGTTTGTTTTGTTTTGTTTTGTTTTGTTTTCCAAGTCCAAAAAACTCACTGTGACAAAACAATTTGTTTCAAATTAATTTATTTTATTTTCTTGTTTTATAGATATCGAGGATAATGGAATAAGCACGCATGTGGGTGGGTGTTTTTTTTTAATTTTTTTTTACATCCACCTTCCCGTGTGTATGCAGTTTTTGTCAAGTTTGCACGTCACCGGCACCATGCCTACTCTTCCAAAAGCGAAATAGGATTTAACGTGTAGTGCAATAAGTTCTGCGCGTCTTCGCACACGGGACCTCGATTTATAGTCTCATCCGAAAGACTTTTAGGGAGAGTAAGAGAGTGGATTCGGTAACTGAGAGAGAAAAATCCTACTTAACCGAGATTCGAACCGGGTCAGCAAATCACAAGCGCAATGCTTAACGCTCTAACTTAACCAGACTATCCCGTACCCCCCCCCCCCCCTCCCCCCCCCACCCATCATAGGAGTAAGACTACCTACCACTATAGCCTATGTAGGGTCGATCACTATTTGACGCTGTTATCGATGTCGGTGCGAATTTTCGCTGCGGCATTATTAATTTATGAAAACGGGGCTTACATGATAGATCTGCAAGTGTGTGAATGGGAGAAAGGCTTCAAGCGGAATATGTAAAGGGAGGTTAAATAAGGCATGAGGCGGTGTGTGTTGATGGGGGACTGGGAGAGTTTTAAGCGTTTTGGGGTTGGGGGTGGGGGTTGGGGGGTTGTGTGTGTGGGGGGGTTGTGTCTTAAAGGAAAACTAGTCATATGGTGTTGTGGTTTGCTGGTGTGTGTTTTTTTTTTCTCGTAAAATCCTGTTCCACTTTTCGTAAGAGTAGGCCATTCCGTGCCGGTGGGAACAATGACAAATT
>CM060322.1:42606011-42607273 GCA_030674155.1 Stramonita haemastoma | reverse complement strand
TTCTTCTTTTTTTCTTCTTCTCTTCTTTTCTTCTTCTTCTTCTTCTTTTTTCTTCTTCTTCTTTTTCTTCTTTTCCTTCTTTTTTTCCTTTCTTTTTTTTTTTTCTTTCTTTCTTTTTTTCCTTTTTTTTTCTTTCTTTCTTTTTTTCCTTTTCTTTCTTTTTTTTCTTTCTTTTTTTTCTTCTTTCTTTTTTTTCTTTTTTTTTTTCTTTTTCTTCTTTCTTTTCTTCTTTTCTTTTTTTTCTTCTTCTTCTTCTTCTTCTTTTCCTTCTTCTTTTTTCTTCTTTTTTCTTCGCAATTTTAAAGGGAAACCCAGCATAGACTCATGGGTGCTTGAAAACCCGCCCAATATATATATAAAATATTATAAAATATATATTATATTATTTTAATAAAATTTATATTTATATATTTTATTTTAAAAATATATATATAATATAAAAATATCCATGTAAGGGGGGTTTATCCTTTACCATTAGCTAGAATTCTCGTCCAAGTTTGAATTCAGCCATAGAAATTTTGATTCCCGGATTGAAAAAGGTCATGTCATTGTCATGGTCACAGGGTTGGAGTGGAAAGCTATGCCACCTTTACAGACAACGTGACAATGCCAGTGACAATGAAGGACAATGCCAAACCATCATGGCTTCCTCAGGCGCAGAATAACAGAGAGTACCCCTCCCCTCCCTCTCCTTTCTCTCTCTGTGTGTGTGTGTGTGTGTGTGTGTGGTGTGTGTGTGTGTGTGTGTGTGTGTGTGTGTGTGTGTGTTGTGTGTGTGTGTGTGTGTGTGTGTGTGTGTGTGTGTGTCTCTCTCTCTCTCTCTCTCTCTCTCTCTGTGTGTGTGTGTGTGTGTGTGTGTGTGTGTGTGTGTGTGTGTGTGTGTGTGTGTGTGTGTGTGTGTGTGTGTGTGTGTCTCCGTCTCTTTCTTTCTCTATGTCTCTGTGTCTCTATGTCTCTGTGTCTCTGTCTGCCTGTCTCTCTGTCTCTGTCTGTTTCTCTGTATGTCCCTCTGTCTGTCTCTCTGTATGTCCCTCTGTCTCTCTCTGTCTCTGTCTCTCTCTCTGTCTGTCTCTCTATCCCCCCTCTCCCCCCCCCCCCCCTCTCTCTCTCTCTCTCTCTCTCTCTCCTCTCCTCTCTCTCTCTCTCTCTCTCTCTCTCTCTCTCTCTCTCTCTCTCTCTCATTCCTCCCGACCTGTCCTCCCCCCCCCTCCCCCAACACGATTTTCTTTCTATTCATTCCCATACTCTTCTCCATTTCTGCG
>CM060322.1:42586011-42593511 GCA_030674155.1 Stramonita haemastoma | reverse complement strand
TCAACCCCCCCCCCCACCACACACACACACACAATCCACCTCCACCCACAACCTCCCTCTTCCCCCCACCCCCACCACACAAAACAAAAAACCAAAAAAACCCCAACCAAACAAAAAAATCCCTAACACAACCCTATCCAAAAGCTGCATTGGGGGAAAAAAGACTATTGTTATTATTGACCCATGGATGCAAGGCGGGATGGACCCCCAACACCAGGAGCATAGGAAGGAATTCCAAAAGCAATGATCCTGACCACTGCCTGCCTATGGAGAACCAGCACAGCACGAAAAAAAAAAAAAAAAAAAAAGCAAATCAATGCTTACTCAATGTACCATCTGGAAATAAAAATTTGATTGATTGATTGACACACACACACCCCACAACACACAAACACACACACCACCCACACCCACACCCACTCACCACATCACACACACACACACACACACACACACACACACACACACACACACACACACACACACACACACACACAACACACACTATCACACACACATACCCTCCCCCTCCCTCCCACCCACCCACACAATCCCCCTCCCCCACAAGCTCCCTCCTTCTCCCCCCCCACCCCACACACAAACAAAAAAAACCCCAACCCAACACAACCCTATCCAACAGCTGCATTGGGGAAAAAAAGACTATTGTTATTATTGACCCATGGATGCAAGGCGGGATGGATCCTCCAACACCAGTAGTATATAGGAAGGAATTCCAAAAGCAATGATCCTGACCACTGCCTGCCTATGAAGAACCAGCACAGCACGAAATTACTCCTCCCCTTCCTTCCTTCCTTCAATGCCATGCCTTCTCCTCACCTCACCTCCCCCACCTCCCCCACCTCCCTCGCTTCCAGTCTGGGCAATGTGACAGTACAGACATTAATATTGTCAGTCATGACTTGAATATCCCCCCCTACCCCCCTCTCTACCCCCTCCTCTACCCCCCGTCTTTTTTTCTCTGTCTGTCTGTTCCAGCCCCCCCCCCTCCCCCCCCCCCCCGCTTTACCCCCCCGTCTTTTTTTTCTCTGTCTTGTCTGTCTGTTCCAGACATCACATCAGTCCATACAAGGATAGGCTAGGGGGACATGGGGAGAAAAAAAAGGTACTTTTAAGTTTGGTTGAAATAAAATTTTGAGTGCAATGCAGCAGCAGGCCAAAGTTTGATGTGACTATTTAAAAAAAAAATATATTTATTTATGTTTTGATTTATTTATTTTATTTATTCATTCATTCTTTTATTTCGAGGACAATGGAATAACTATTTATGTGCTTTTTTTTTTTTTTTTACATCCAGTCCCTGTATGTATGCAGTTAGTCTAGCACTCTTGTGCTTGCTCGGGCCTAGTGCAGTTGCTCTATAGAATTGTGCTATTTTTGGGGTGGCCCGAAGCACCGAAGTGGGATGACTTGCTGCCAGAGTCCTTAAATCGAATAATTCCGCTGGGACACACACACACACACACACACACTACATACACACACACACGGTATGGTACAGGTTACATGCTGGAAGGTCGTGGGTTCGAATCCCATAAAAGTCATAGGGATATTAATTTTTCACACTCCGGCCGGCTCCTACCCAGAGTGAGTGTGCTGTGGGCTTAGTGTGAAGACTGGTACCACACAAGTCGAGCTTCATCCACTTTACGAATGTGATTTTAAAACTGTTGCTCAAATTATCTTACCAACACTGCAGGTGTCTGTATCTCTCAGGGCCCTGGTTGACGCCCCGGGATATAATTATTATGATATAGGAAGGGGTAGACTACAGTCCTGTCACATAGTCTCAGAGCAAATGTACTTCCATAGCAAGCATGCATTTTTTTTTTATATATCATCCTCATCGTCATTAATCATCATCAATGTTATAAAAAAAATAAACAAAAAACCCCAAACAAATGTCTCTGAGTTAGGTGCTTCACAGAAGATGAGGCAACAACAAAAAATACACCAAATAATTAAAAAAAAAAAAACCAAACAAATGTCTCTGAGTTAGGTGATTCACAGAAGATGAGGCAGCAAACAAAAACAAAAACAAAAAAAACCCAAACAAAAGAAAACGAATTATACAAGCCATTTCATAGAAGGGGAACCAGGAGGCAGGTGCCGACCCCCCCCCCCCCCCCCCCCCGAAAAATTGGCCCAGGGAGTAAAGTAAAGTGAAGGGTTATATATAGGCTGTTTAGGGAAATCAGGTGGAACGGGGGTAGGATCTTTGTTGTTGTCGTCGTCAAACGGTACTGGTGACTGGGTGTGCTGACACAGTACAGACAGACTGGGGATAGATAGCCTAGCTCTTTTTTTTTTAATGGCTACTGATGGAGTTGACAACATCAAAAGATTCTCTTTTAGAGAGAGAGAGAGAGAGAGAGAGAGAGAGAGAGAGAGAGAGAGAGAGAGAGAGAGAGAGAGAGAGAGAGAGAGAGAGAGAGAGAGAGAGAGAGAGAGAGAGAGAGACAGACAGACAGACAGACAGACAGACAGACAGACAGACAGACGGACCGACGGACGGACGGACGGACGGACGGACGGACGGACGGACGGACGGACAGACAGACAGACAGACAGACAGACAAAAACAGCCAACCAGACAAAGAGACAGGCAGAGACATAAAGGCAGAGAAAGATACAAAATACAAACTCAATTTCTCTCTCTCTCTCTCTCTCTCTCTCTCTCATCTCTCTCTCTCTCTCTCTCTCTCTCCTCTCTCTCTCTCTACTCCTCTCCTCTCATCTCCTCTCATCTCCATCTCTCTCTCTTCTCTCTCTCTCATATATATATAATATATATATATCTCTCTCTCTCTCTCTCTCTCTCTCCTATATATATCTCTCTCTCTATCTCTCTCTCTCTATCTCTCTCTCTCTATCTCTCTCTCTATATATATCTCTCTCTCTATATCTATATATTATATATATATATCTCTCTATCTCTCTCTCTCTATCTCTTCTCTCTTCTCTATCTCTCTCTCTCTCTCTCTGTCTCTCTCTGTCTGTCTGTCTGTCTGTCTGTCCTCTCTCTCTCTCTCTCCTCTCTCTCTCTGTCTGTCTGTCTGTCTGTCCTGTCTCTCTCTCTCTCTCTCTCTCTCTTCTGTCTGTCTCTGTCTGTCTCTCTCTCTCTTCTCTCTCCTCTGTCCTCTCTGTCTCTGTCTCTGTCTCTCTTCTCTTCTCTTCTCTCTCTCTCCTCTCTCTCTCTCTCCTCTCCTCTCTCCTCTCCTCCTCTCTCTCTCTCTCTCTCTCTCTCTCTCTCTCTCTCCCTCCCAAGATAACATCTCAAAGCAGAAACAAGGTCTTTACAGAAAACAGAAACCAAGCAAAAACAAAAAAATGTCTCCAATTAGTGATGAAAGAAACATGACAATGCACTTGCGGGACAGGATAGCCTGGTGGTCAGAGTGATTCGCTCTTGATATGCTTACACGGGTTCGAATCTCGTTCAAGAGGATTTTACCTCTGGAGTTAACATCAGTGCCGCTCCGCTCCCCCCACCCCCCTTAAAAAAATCCTTCGGATGAGACTGTAAACCGAGGTCCTGTGTGCGAGCGCTCACGGAACATCTTGCGTAGACGTTACAGCCCGTTCCGCTTTTCGGAAGAGTAGGCCATCGTATGCCGTTGGCAACGCATGACAAAATTGACAAAACTCTACACAGACGGGGACTAGATGTAAAAAAAAAAAAAAGCACATAAGCGCTTATTCCATTATCCTCCGAATAAAAAAAATAAAATATGCAATTAAAGAAATCCCTCCTATCCTATTAAGACACTGGTACGTTGACTGAGTCTTTTGGCCTTATCACTGAGCTAAACAACCCGCTTTGTATTCTGTTGATTTAGTAGGCATCCGTCAGTCTCGGAAGACTATGGAGTTTGCGCTCTAGGCTCTAGGCCTACAGTGCAAAGCCTGGGTAAGTAAGTATGGAGGGCAAGCGGTTACCCATGCAGCAGACCACCCCCTCCCCTCCCCACGCCACTGGAATGATTCATTGGAAAGGTAATGACCGATACGAATGGTTCCAGTGCGTCGCAGGAGCCACCAGAACGTTGCCATATACTGCCTTGAGCCGCCCTAGGAACTCCAACTCCCCGATTTTTCCTCAGGGATGGTGTCTAAACATGACACCTGTGTGCATGCTGGTATAAAAAAAATTGTTGTCATTTGCTCCTAGTGACACATGATGGTCTGCTCTTCCGAAAGGCGGAACAGGATTTAACGTCAAGCGTGTGGAGATACTCGTCACAACTAGTGTATACATAATCATAATATCTAGATTGGATTTTATTACGGTTACTTGCCCTGTTACAATCATAAAAATGTATTTATATAATGTTAATTAAGTGACAAAATTCCGTTTAAACCATTACCATCAACATCCTCGTCGTCATCTTGTCCATCCTCTTTCCTTAACATCTTCATCT
Organism: Stramonita haemastoma; assembly: GCA_030674155.1. Taxonomy (NCBI): domain Eukaryota; kingdom Metazoa; phylum Mollusca; class Gastropoda; order Neogastropoda; family Muricidae; genus Stramonita; species Stramonita haemastoma. Next base: position 42,589,072 of record CM060322.1, on the reverse strand, counting down.
TCATCGTCCTTCTCGGCCTCACCACCTGTCTCCTGCTCTTATTTATTTATTGATTAATTTATTCATTTATTTATCATTTGATATCAAGGATAATGGAATAAGCACTCATGTGCTTTTTAAAAAAAAATCTAGTCCCCGTGTGTATGCAGTTTTGTAAATCTTGTCATCTGTTCCCAACCAACACACAATGGCCTCTCCATTGTCGCCCTTAGTTTAACTCTTTAACGACGATGACGAAGAAGAAAACCCACACACTATTTCTCATACCTCTATCACCACTCTCCCTCTCACAAATCCACCACAACAACTCGGAAAAATAAAAATCCCGTTTCATAATCCAACAATCAAAATGGCGTCAACCAGCTGTAGGGGGGTTACCATTTCCGCCGCAGGGGGTCCTGCTCACACAAAACCAATTCCACAGGCCCCATTCTGCGTGTGACATGACCAAGGCTACTTCTGACCTTGACTTTATGATGATGAGAACAAGGCCCCATACAATCAGAGACCCCAGGACGGCCATATCTAGGAGGGAGGGGGTGGGGGAAAGGGGGGTGGTGGCTGTAAGGGGCTGTAACTACGTCCATGGGTATTGTTATTGCCGATGGACCATTTCTGACCACTTCTGCTGCTGGGGTTTATGGGGTGAGGTATGCATGCTAGGGAGGAGAACCTGAGTCCAATGTAATGTCTTGAGCTCAGGTGTGTTGCAGGGGTTTGATTGCCTGGAGAGATCTTGATTTTGATGACCCTAGTGGGGGACTTGGGGGTGTGTGCATTGTGTTTGGGAGAGAAGCGTGATCCTTCGGGTCGTTTACCAGTTTGATGAAGTCACCGATTTCATGGAGTTTTTGGATTGGTTTTGGGGGAGGTTGGGTGGGGTAGGGTAGGGGTAGGGTTGGGGGTTGAGAGTTTAGTAGAGGATAATGAGAGTGGTGTGTGTGTGTGTGTGGGGGGGGGAGGGTGTTGTGTTGTGTTGTGTTGTGTGTGTGTTGTGTTGTGTTATGTGTGTGTGTGTGTTGTGTTGTGTTGTAATGTGGTGTGTTTGTGTTGTATTGTGTGTTGTAGTGGTGCGTGTGCTGTGTTATGTTGTGTGTGTGTTGTGTGTGCGTGCGTGCGTGCGCACGCGCATGTGTAACGTTCGTCATTGACATTTTCATGTTCTTCAATCGTATCAATATTCACCACAATTGAACAGGCACAGGAAGAAAAAGCAGGTAATAAAAGCAGACAAAGATGGAAGAGGGAGGATAAAGAAAGAATAAGTAGAAGAAGACGACGACGACCACGAACAAGATGATGGTACCGAGAGGTAAGGAATAAGACAAGTTAGAGAAAGAGTGGAACGACAATTCTGAAGCAACGAATCTCAAGCAACAGTTCATAGCAACTAGGCAACAGAAGACTCAGGGGGAAGACGGTAGCTGGCTGATCATTCTTTATTCGTTCCTCAGCATTCCGGTACAGGTGAAGACCAAGGTGTAGATGAGCACTAATTTAACTATACCTATTAAAAATACAAAGCGTCTCACAAATTATTTACAGGTGAGTCCGAAACTAGTAATACTACGCAACGACAAGATTGCATGAAATATAATCTTATCAACTCCTCTGTCACCCTAAAGTCTAGCACACTACATCTAGCATAAAAACATTGTTATTAACAAAACCTCTTACACACTCACTAACTCACACACACACACACAACACACATGCACACACACACACACACACACATGCACACACACACACACACACTCGTGCGCACGCACACACACGCACACACACACACACATACACACATATGGGAGATAATCCTCCATGTTGCGTTAAGTCTTACACACTAGATCTACTACACCCGGTACTAGATCTACCGCACCTGGCTAGATCTGCCACACCTGGGTACAAAGAACAAGAACAAGAATGGAAAGAAGAAGATGCGGACATTAGCGGACTATCTGACCTTTCAGTGCAGCCAACCACTCAACCCTGGGGTTATTCTACTCCCAAGTAATCAGATTAGGGAACGCCTAATCTCCTCTTTATTTTTTAGCTTGGCCAGAAGCGTTGTACTTTGTGTAGGCTGCTGCTTTCAAACAATACGTTGGGAGTGTTAAGGTGAGGTGAGGTGAGGTGAGACGTGTGTGTGTGTGTGTGTGTGTGTGTGTGTGTGTGTGTGTGTGTGTGTGTGTTTGTGTGTGTGTTGGTGTGTGTGTGTGTGTGTGTGTGTGTGTGTGTGTTCAATTTTACGTCTGTTCACTTAATGTGATATGTGTGTGTGTGTGTGTGTGTGTGTGTGTGTGTGTGTGTGTGTGTGTGTGTGTGTGTGTGTGTGTGTGTGTGTTGTTTGTGTGTTTGTATTTGTGTGTTTGTGTGTGTCTGTATGTGTGTATGTGTGTATGTGAGTATGTGAGTATGTGTGTGTATGTGTGTGCGTGTGTTTGTTTGTGCGCACACGCGCGTGTGTGTGTTTGTGCACATGCACGCACAAACGCACTGGCAGATGCACGTACGCATAAGTGTATATGCCTGCTTGTGCGTATGTGTGTTCATCTGGATACGTGCCCGTGCTCTGACATATGTATTTATTTTATTCTATGTATTTCATACCACTTTATGTCTGCACATTTATGTATGTATACATTCGTGTATGCGCATGCACACGCACATAATTATACATGCCTACAAACCCACGTTTGTACGTGAGAACATACATGCATGCGTGTTTTTCTCTTCTTTCTAAAATACGTTACGTGACAAGTAGCTTTAATTCATCAGTAAAAGGCACATGAAAAAACAAAAGACAAGAAGAGAACAGAACAGAAACGTCTTTATTATAACCCAACTGGCAGAACTAAGAGAGAAACTTCCAAAAAGGGGGTTAAAGGCTTGCTGCATATGAAGGGTTTGACCATGACTCAAAAGCTGTTGTGGGCCACACAATGGGAAAATCCGATTGTGTCGGCCTAATCCTGTCCACTTTTAATGGGATTATCTTACACTTGACCACCTCTTGCTTTTCAAGGGGTATTAAGCTTTGGAAAACACCCTGACAAGGTTT
>CM060322.1:42573511-42581011 GCA_030674155.1 Stramonita haemastoma | reverse complement strand
CTAATAGTACTGCCACTGTTACTGCTACTGGTACTGCTACTACTACTGCTACTGTTACTGCTACTACTACTTCTACTGTTAGTGCTACTGTTACTGCTACTGCTACTTTTACTGTTACTGCTACTGTTACTGCTACTGCTACTTCTACTGTTACTGCTACTGCCACAACTACTACTGCTACTGTTACTGCTGCTGTTACTGCTACTGTTACTGTTACTGCTACTGTTAGGCTACGGCCATAGTAAACCCGGCCCGTCCCGTTGTTTTGACGGCTGTCTCTTTGACGGGAGAACGGATCCGTCAAAGCGGCCATAGTCAACCCGGCCCGTCTCTTTCTGACAATATGGTCACCCCGAGACTGCGAGTGACGCAAAAATGAGGCTGCCGCGATGACGCAAATCGACAGAAAATAGTTCGACATAAAAAGTGTTTTTACGTAAAATCTCCCCCCAAAACTTTTATCAAAACTATTGGAATGTAATCGGGAAAGGTTAATTTACTAGTTTGTGTAGTTAAAACTTTTGAAGCACCATAAATAAGTTTTTCTTGATTATTTTCCTTTCCGTCGACCCGGCAAACGGACGTGTTGCTCGAACGTCAAAACGACGGGTTAAAAAGAACGGGCCGGCCGGGTCTACTATGGCCACGCACAGCCGTTTTCAGTGACGCCACAGAGTAATTCAGCCGGGCAGCATTTTTTCACCCGGCCCGTCGTTTTGACGGTGTCAAAATGACGGGTTCACTATGGCCGCGGCCTTACTGCTACTGTTACTACTACTGCAGCAGTAGGAGCTATCTGTCTTCATCTCTCATAATCATAACCATATCATAATCATGATCATGATCATCATCATGATCATCATGATCATGATCATGATCACCACCACCACCACCACCACCACCACTAGCAGTAATCGATCCGGGATCAGTTTTATTCTGAGGTTGGACCTTTGTAAGCATGACACCGCCCCGTTTTAACCTACTGAATATTAAAATAGTCCGGGGGTAGGGCCGTTCAGCGCTATCACCGTCACTGCTGTGACTGTATATCTACTATACTGTCAGGGACCCCTGTGGTACCATGCCAACTGTCATTTCCCTTGTTTCATCAGGTGAAAGATGCTTTCTAATGGACCGACCACACTGGCGAAACGGATGTATATTATTGCAGATTCCCTGAAAATGTCAGCTTTTGTGTATTAACAAGGTTTGTTGTATATTATAGCAGACCCGGTTGAGAATGGATTTTGGTTATTTAAAATAGGCACACAATGGCCTACGCCTACTGTACAGCTGGGTGAACTGGGAGACTGTCCTGAAGTCAAGGCGCACGAACGGTCGCCCATCCAAGATGTAACCACGCTAGATGCTGCTTAAACGTAAACTTAAAAATTGTCGATAATTCTTCAGAAAATGCATATAATCTACACCTGAACATGTACAGAAGCAAGGATACACTCCCTCCCTCCCTGCATGCACTCATACACACACACACACACACACACACACACACACACACACACACACACACACACACACACACACACACACACACACATCGGACGAGACTATGAACCAAGGTCTTGTGCGTGAACGCACGCAGAACATCCTCCGCACATGTTAAAACCCGTTGCGCCTTTCGGATGAGAAAACCATTGTGTGCTGGTGGGAATGGATAAATATGACAAAATTTACAAAACTGCATACTCAGGGGGACTGATGTTAAAAAGCACACAAATGCTTATTCCATTGCCTTTGAAATAAAAGAATAACACACACACACACACACACACACACACACACACACACACACACACACACACACACACACACACACACGTACACACACACACACACACACACGCGCGTGCGTACACACACACACACGCCCCCCACCCCCCCACAGTACAGCGCTAATGCATGCATGCGTACACTCTGGCACGAACAGGGATGACTGCTAAAGAGAGTCGACAAAAAATATAGCTTGTCAATCTGGGAATCGACACATGATGATCCCATCTGATGTTCAAATAGCTAAACTGTCAGAACATTTGGCAAGTTGACCATTGCACTGGTCACAACAGAGTGACTGTTGTATGGGAGTTTGCTCGGAAGAAAAGGCGTGATTCTTAAGTGCTTTGATGGAATAGATAGGCTAATTATTAAGATGGAGTGCCCATGTTAAAAAGGTAAAAACGTAAAGGTGTCTCATAGCCTATCTGGTCATAAGTGAGCGAGGTGTCAGAGATCTCAGCTTCTTCAGGGCCAGCATATTGAGGGCGGCGCCCATCTCCTCTCCCTTGCTGCTTTACCTTCCCTGACCCTGAAGAGGACAGGTACCCATTTACAGTTGGGTGAGCTGGGGGACTATACTGAAGCCAAGGTGCATAAGCAGTCACCCATCCACTTGGTAACCACGCTCAATGCTGCTTAAGCCTGGCTTGGGGGAAGCGAGTGCTCTGACCACTGCTATATATAAATATTTTTTTTTTCTCAATGACACCTTTGTTGAGTTTGGTTTAAGGTTGAACGTTATCAAAATAAAAATTATCCAAAAAAATTGAAATGAAAACAAATCGTGCATATAATTATGAGTATATATCTATCTATTTACTATGTACATATCTATGTATCTCTCGCTCTCTCTTAAAAAAAAAGTCTGTCCCGAGCCTAAGGCTCATCAGGCCGGTGCTTATCCCGGTTTCTGTGGCGTTAAGCGACTGAGAGTCATAGACTCCCCCCTGGATAGGACGCCAGTCTATCGCAGGGTTAACCCCCAACACAAGGTTGGTACCCCTTTTACACCTGGGTGGGGTGAGAAAATAGCCGTAAAGTGCCTTCTCCAAGGGCACAACGCCATAGCCGAAAGCTGGGATCGAACCCGCAACCTTTAGATTACGAGTCCAACGCCCTAACCACTCGACTACCGCGGCGGCTACTCGCTCTCTCTATTATATATAATTATGTATGTGTATGTATATATACATATATACATATATATATATATATATATAAAATATATTATATATATATATATATATTATATACGTGTATGAAATATATATATATAAATATATATATATATATATATTATGCATGTATGAGTGTTTCTTTGTTGGTATGCGCGCGCGTGTCCGTGCGTGTCTAGTCTGTGAGTGTATGCGTACACGCATGTATGCGCACTGTGGCCTCCACCAACAAGTTGAGTCTTGCCTATGACTTGTCCAGAACGCCGAGGCTACGTCACAGGTCCCTGTGACTGTACACACAGTCATTGTACACAGTCACTGGCTTCTTCCCGTCTTACAGAGCCCAAAGTACACCAATCCACCCACAAGGAGACTTCAAGTCGTTTGGCAGCCCTCCTAGAGTCCCTCTGAGAAGCCTTTCAACCTAGCAATGACACTGATGACACTCACGCTCACCATACTTTTTTTCATCAAGGGTTTGTTCTACTGATTTTACCATAAGCGTCTGACACAGACACGAACACGAACGCACGTGGCACGCGTACGTACGAATTTGCATTTAGGATCAATAGAGAAAAAAAAAAGGTGAAGGGTCGTGTAGTGACAGTTGGATGCAACGCTGACCTAAAGGGGAACAAGTGTACGGGGGATTAGAGGAATGTTATGGTATGATGTGGGTGTCAAATGTCCACGGTTATGGTATGATGCTGGTGTCAAATGTCCACGGTTACGGCATCGATGGTGTGTGTTGTTGACACACGCGTTTATACAGTCATCTAGTTGAAGTGAAGGGTTGGTGTGTGGAGTGAGGTGCCATAGTTTGGAGTATTTGTTGTAGTGTTTGATAGTATAGGGCTTGTTGGGTGTGTCCCGTTAGTTAGTTAGGTAGTAAGCCTGGATTGTATGTAGGCTCTTGTTCCATGCTGACACACTTTTCAAGAGGCGTAGGTCTCTTTGTGACAGAAACGCTTGGAAATGGCAGATTGGCTGAGAACGAAAATTGCAACAATTTACGATCTTTGTCTGTTTGTCTTTGTCAATGTCTCTGTCTGTCTTTGTCATTGTTTATGTTTCTCAAGCGAAAAGTACAACAACAATCACAGTCTGTTTGTCTGTCTGTCTGTCTGTTTTTGTCATTGTCTCTGTTTCTCAAGCGAAAAGTGCAACAATCACAGTTTCTGTCTGTTTGACGCTCCGTCGGTCTTTGGCATTGCCTATGTTTCTCAAGCGAAAAGTGCAACTATCACAGTCTCTCTGTATGTTTGCTTGTCTTTGTGTTTGTCTCTGTCCCTCTTTTTTCACAGTCTCTCATCCTCTTTCCCTGATTTAGTTGTTTTGGGTGACATACTAGTGCTTGCTGAGCATATGCACTCATTTAAAAAAAAAAAGTACATGCAGCCACCACACAGACTCATCCTAAGGCATTCTCAAAGCCTGAAGTTCACAGCGAGAGATATCAATGTTTAGGTCTTCGTCAGGCCACCTGCCAGAAATGACCCTGCAGTGCTGCTGGGTTACTTCGCGGGTGTTCAGTGCTGCCAGTTTGATCCCAATAATATATACCCGAGATATTGCCTGGTGAGCTCACTACTGACGACAACATCAGCTCAGCAGGGAGCCAGACTGTATGAGGAGCCTAACTTTGGTATTGGTACCACATCGTTCGAAGAAACTGCCTCCAGTGAATATTCAGACCTAGAAGGTTGTGATGAAACTCCCATAGTCTTGAGAGCAGAGAAGAAACTGGAGGGAGAAGTTTTGACAAAACACAACTTCACTGTGAAATCAAGGAAGAATCAACTTCATGTTAACCAAGAACATCGCCATTAGCTTCAAGGTTAGACTGGTGCATTTCCTAGTCATGCCCATATTTTTGTAAGCCTGTGAAAAATGGACCATAGCAGCAGACATTGAAGAAAAGGATACAGGCAATGGGATGAGATACTTTCGCAAAATTTTGGTCTCTCATACAGAGTCACATAACCACCCAGAAAGGGAAAACCAGAATTGAAAACGCGATAGGACCATAGCTGTAAATGGGTACCTGCCTTCTTTAGGGTCATGGAAGGTAAAGCACCGAGGGAGAGGAGATGGGCGCCGCCCTCAATATGCTGGCTCCTAGAGAAGCTGAGGTCTCTGACGCCTCGCTCCCTACGACCACATAGGTTATGGACACCTTTACCTTTTTATAGGACCATATGAAGAGCTTCTGGCTTCGGTGAAAAAACAAAAAAACCCAACAAAACGCAAACTGGAGTGGTAGGACACATCACACAACCATCTGGACTGGCCAAAACTGTCCTACAGGGAACAGTACAAGGAGGGAGACGAAGAGGCAGACAGAGGAAACGATACAAAGACAACATCAGGAGTGGACTGGCCTCGAGTGGAAAGACATACTACGGAAAGCTGATAACCGCGAGAAGTCTGGAGGAAGCTGGTTATGAAATCTTCAGTGGTGCCCGAATGGTCAACTAGTTTACAGGATAGGTGGGGTGAAAGTAAAGGGTTTATTGAGCGTAGCCATGCGCCAGAATGGTGACTTTTATCACAAACAATTTCAGGACGTGTTTTATTTGCTCGTTTATAAGTTGTTAGGGAGGAAGTCACAGAAAGTAGGCCTATAGCTTGTTGTTGATGAGTGTGTGTGTGTGGTGTGTGTGTGTGTTGTGTGTGTGTGTGTGTGTTGTGTGTGTGTGTGTGTGTGTGTGTGTGTGTGTGTGGTGTGAGTGAGAGAGAGAGGGGAGGAGAGAGAGAGAGGAGGAGAGAGAGAGAGAGAGAGAGAGAGAGAGAGAGAGAGAGAGAGAGAGAGAGAGAGACAGAGAGAGAGAGAGACAGAGAGAGAGACAGAGAGAAGAGAGAGAGAGCAGAGAGAGAGAGAGAGAGACAGAGAGAGAGAGAGACAGAGAGAGAGACAGAGAGAGAGAGAGAGAGAGAGAGAGAGAGAGACAGGAAGAAGACAGACGGACAGACAGACAGACAGACACGACAGACAGACAGGCAGATAGACACACAGACAGAGACAGAGACAGAGAGACATAGAGGCATCCGTTTATTTTGGCAGGCTGTGTACTTAAGTGCATAAATATAAACGTATGATTATTTTCCATATATAAAAAAGTGTATTATTTTGAGTAGTAGGTGTTGTGCATGCGCGCGCTCTTGTATGTATGAATTCCTGCGTGCAATGCTGCCGCGATGAAAGTGACATGATGTGCGCGCATGCGTGACCATGGCACTTGTCACGTCAAAATACGTCTATCATTAAACCGTAGCCCCCCTCGTGAGTTAATACATACTGTCGATAACAACTTAGTGACATGGGTTTTAAAACTGTTTTTTTCTTCTTCTTTCTCAATGTGCACGTTACGAGCATAACTATCACACGGCCTCACTATCTTAACAACAACAACAAAAAAATCAGACCACGGAATAAGGTCAATTATGCCACAATTATGAACGTAGATATTTGTTGCCATGGTTCAGTGATGTTAGGATTATTTTTGGAGGCACACAGAAAGAAGGATGGTAAGTTAAAATGACATCTTTATTTATGTTTTATTTTTATTATTATTATTATTTTTTTTTTTTTGGGGGGGGGGGGGGGGCTTTTTGAATACCGCCGCTTTTTGTGTAAACTTGTATCAACTTGTTTTCCCACGGTTAGTGGTGGTTGGTGGTGGTAGTGGTTGTTTGTTTGTTTGTTTGTTTGGTTGGTTGGTTTGTTTTGTGTGTGTGTGTGTGTGTGTGGGGGGGGGGGGGTGTAGGTGTGTGTGTGTGTGTGTTTGTTGTATGTGTGTGTGAGTGAGTCTATTGGATTTTAATACTTTCCCAGCCAACAGTTTTTTGTCCCTTTTTCTGTTTTGTGTTTGTTTGTCTGTTTTTTTAAATTTTTTTTACTGACATCAGCAGATTATAGGGACGGGATAGCTCAGTAGTCAAAGCACTCGCTTTTCCCAAGCTAAGGTTAAGCCACATCGAGCTTAGTTATCAAGTGGATGGATGACCGTTTGCACGCCTTGGCTTCAATACAGTCCCCCAGTTCACCCAGCTGTTAATGGGTACGTACCTGCCCTCTTCAGGGTCAGGGAAGGTAAAGCAGCAAGGGAGAGGAGATGGATGCCACCTTCAATATGCTGGCCCATAGAGAAGCTGAGGTCTCTGGTGCTTCGCTCCCTTACGACCACATAGGTTATGGTGCACCTTTACCTTTACCTATCAGCAGATCATTATAAACAGGGAGCGAGTTAGCCTAGTGGGTTAGAGGAGATTGAATAAACGATCTGACTTGCCCAGGTTCGAACCACCACCAAGGCACCCGTTTGAGGGGATTTTTCCGCTGCAGGAGTTATTTTTCCTATTTTTTGTATTTATTTATATTTATTCTTTTATATCGAGGATAATGGAATAAGCACTCTTGTGCTTTTTTACGTCCAGTCCCCATGTGTATGCAGTTTTGTAAATGTCATCTGTTCCCACCGACACACGATGGACTACTCTTACGAAAAGCGGAACAGGATTTAATCGTGTG
>CM060322.1:42560742-42573411 GCA_030674155.1 Stramonita haemastoma | reverse complement strand
ATTTGTTGATTGATTTTGATTTATTTTTTATATCGAGGAAATGGGATAAGCACTCTTGTGCTTTTTATTTTTATCTGCCCCCGTGTGTTTTGCAATTTGAGAGAGAGAGGAGAGAAGAAGAGGGGAGGAGGAGGAAGAGAGAGAGAGGAGAGAGAGATGGGGAGAAGAGAACAGAGACAGACAGACAGAGACAGAGACAGAGAGACAGAGAGAGACAGAGAGGCTGTTATGGTTCTGGTATGAGAATGAGGCTGAAGTCATGTGACCTTTGTGAAGTACTTTTAATCCAAGAACTAGAGTATGACACCCCCTTGAAACCCCTCCCCTTCCCCCTCCTCCAACCTTTCTCCCTTCCTTCCCCAAAACAAACAAATTGTAGAGAAAGAGGGTGAGGAGAAGGAGGGGGCGGGGAGGGGGATAAAGGGGGGAGGGGGGGGAGGAAAAGGAGAGAGGGGGTCAAAGGTGCAATACTGGGAAGAAGCAATATGGAGGCGGGGGCACGTTTGGGCAGTATTTTTTATTGTGTTCATCTGTTTTCTTTTGCTTTTTTTTTTTAAAAAAAAAAATTTTTGTCTTGTTTTTTGTTGTTGCTGGTTTTTTTTTTTTTTTTGCTTAAAAAATTTTTTTTTTTGTCTTGTTTCTGTCTGTTGCTGGTTGTTTTTTTTTTTTTTTTTTTAATTTTTTGTCTTATTTCTGTCTGTTGCTGGTTTTTGTTTTTGCTATTTTTTCATTTTGTCTTGCATCTGTCTGTTTCTAGTTTTTTTGTTTTGCTTTTTTTTTTTCATTTTTGTCTTGTTTTTTGTCTTGTGTGGTTTTTTGTTTTTTTTATTTTTTTTTTTTTTTTGTCTTGTTTCTGTCTGTTGTGTTTTTTATTTTATTTTATTTTTGTCTTGTTTCTGTCTGTTGCTGGTTTTTTGTTTTTGCTTTTTTTTCATTTTTGTCTTGTTTCTGTCTGTTGCTGTTTTTTTTTTTTTTTTGATTATTTTGGTGTTTTTGTTTTGTTTTTTTGTTTTTTTTTTGGGGGGGGGGGTTGGTTGGGTTTGTTTTGGTTGCATTTTTCCTTTATTAGTTACATGTTCTCCTTTTTTTCTTTGATAGTTTATATTTGGTTCGAAAGAACAGGGCTTGTTTGTTTGTTTGTTTGATTAGGATCTCTCTCTCTCTCTCTCTCTCTCTCTCTCTCTCTCTCTCTCTCTCTCTCTCTCTCTCTCTCTCTCTCTCTCTCTCTCTCTCTCTCTCTCTCTTCGGACGAGACTTTAAACCGAGGCCCGTGTGCGAACGCACGCAGAACATCTTGAGCACACGTTAAATCCTGTTCCGCTTTTCGTAAGAGTAGGCCATCGTGTGCCGGTGGGAACAGATGACAATTACAAAACTGCATACACACGGGGACTGGATGTAAAAAAGCACAAGAGTGCTTATCCCATTATCCTCGATATAAAAGAATAAATCAATCAAATCAAATCAAATCAATCAAATCTCTCTCTCTTCTCTCTCTCTCTCTCTCTCTCTCTCTCTCTCTCTCTCTCTCTCTTCTCCTCTCTCTCTCTCTCTCTCTCTCTCTCTCTCTCTCTCTCTCTCTCTCTCTCTCTCTCTCTCATCAAGTACTGCATAGTAAAACATTCTACATACTTGTTGGTAGAACTCTGACCAACAGAGCTTTGAGCATTAAACAAACAAACAAACAAACAAAAAGCAAACAAACAAACAAACAAACAAAGTCTTCTTTTGAAAGCATCATGATTATAAACTTAAAGCGGAAAATCTTACGAGGTAACAGCTCCGATATGGCCAGTGTGTTCGGTGGAGCTATAAACAACATGATTGGATTGGATGAATAAGGAAGTGTGTGTGTGTGGTGTGGGGGGGGGGGGGGGGGGGGGGTAGCCTCGTGGTTAGAGCGTTGCTTGAGATCTGATGGCCTGGTTTAAAAAAAAAAATCTATTCTAATCTATTCTATTCTTTTATATCGAGGATAATGGGATAAGCACTCACGTGCTTTTTTTTTTTTTTTTTTTTTTTTTTTTTTTTACATCTAGTCCCCGTGTGTATGCAGTTTTGTAAATGTCATCTGTTCTCACCGGCACACGATGACCTACTCATACGAAAAGCGGAACAGGATGTAACGTGTGCGCAAGATGTTCTTGCGTGCGTTCACACACTGTACGGGGACTCGGTTTATAGTCTCATCCGAAGGATTTTTGGGGGTAAGTGGAGTCGGCATTGATGTTAACTCCAGGAGAAAAATCTCCTGAAAGGGAATCGAACCATGGTCGTCAAATTGCGAGCGTTATGTTCTGAACCACTAGGCTATCCCGTCCCCCAAGTTCAAGTCATTAGTAAAGCTCAAGCAGGGATTTTTTCCCAGGAGTTAGCATAAATACCGACTCCGTTCCCTCCAAAAATCCTTCGGATGAGACTATTATATAAATCGAGGTCCCATGTGCGAATGCACGCAGAATATCTTGCACACTTCAGGAAGTATGCCCCCCTCCCCCCCCCCCATCCGATAGGACCATTTCTTCGTTTGCATCGGTTATCTAGAGGTAACACGCCTGTCTAGAAAAAGTCCGGTCAGAAGTGTGCGGTGGTTCGAATCCCGTTTGGGCATAAAACTTTACCCCCATCCATAAGACCACGAGTGGTGGTCTAGGTGCTAGTCTTTAGGATGAGACGATGAACTGAGGTCCCGACTGTTACACATCATTATTTAGCGCACGTAAAAGAACCCACGGCAACAAGAGTGTTGTCCCTGGCAAAATTCTGTAGAAAAAAAGCCAGTTTGATAGGGAAACAAATACAATTGCAGACAAGAAAAGAAAAAAAAACGGATGGTGCTGCTCTTGTGGCGACGTGCTCTCCTCGGGGAGAGCAGCCTGAATTTCACGCAGAGAAATCTGCCGTGACTGAAAGTGGTGTAAATGTAAATGTAAAGGAAATGTTTGTGCATTTATTTTATTTTATTTTATTTATTCTTTTATATCGAGGATAACAGAATAAGCAATCATGTGCTTTTTTTCATCCGGTCCCCGTGTGTATGCAGTTTTGTAAATATTGTCATCTGTTCCATGGTGAGGGACGTTAGATAAATACCCCCACTGAAAGTTAAAGAGGTGAATAAATGGACTACCATAATTATATGCATGTAGATTTGTGCATTAATACACTGGTTCTATTTTTTATTTTTTAAATCATAAACGTCTAGTTTTGTTACTGGGTACATACACACACGCGTGCGTGGGTGTGGTTAAAACGGGTTTTTAAGAAAAACAAACAAATGCTTTTCTTTTAAAATTTCGAGTTTTTGCATTTTGTTTCATGCAAATGTCGTTGAGCGTAAAACCGTTCCTGTAAAAGCATTATACTGTGTCAAGTTCAGAAAGCGTAGTTCCTGTTCTTTGAATTCTTGCTACAACTTTGCACATTCTATAAATCCATAATTATACATTCTATGGTATTTGCTATTGAAATCTTTTAAACTCGAAAATTGTTTCAAGAAAATGAAGCTCAATTGCTCAGAATCTTGTCTACTTCCACTTTCGAAGTTGCCTAATTTCAGAGAAGACATTTGAATGGTAGAACCATTTTAATCATGAGTCATTTAGTTTTCGGCAACTGACATTGATATATTTCATAGATTTGAGCCCGTGAGATATTACTTTATTAATGGCACTTCCCAAACTACGAACTAAGTGGATATGAGCAAATGAAAAACGTGTTAACATTTCCATTTAAATCATTTTGAAAGTAGCTCAACTTGTAAAAAAGATATAAGATGTGCTGGATTTCTTTTCTAATACTTTTTTTTTACGCCCCCCCCCCCCCCCCCCTAAAACAGACAGCATTATACAAAACGCTGCTGATTGGTTTGTAGAGATCATTCAGCCCAAGACGCACAAAATATTCGAATTCAAATTCTTGAATTCCTGTCAACCCTTAAAGGATATGGAGGACTGTTTTAAAAAACAACAACAACAACCACCCCCCAAAAAAAACACCCCCACACAAAACAACATCAACAAAAAAAAAAAAAAAAATAAACAACAACAAACAAACCCCAAACAACAACAACAACAACAACAACAACAACAAAACCCCAAACAAAAGCCAATACACGCGCAGACACCCCTTCAAAGAAGAAATTGGGGTATGCTGTAAAGACATTTCCCTGAAAAGCAAAAGGATCATTTATCCTCCTCCATTGTTTGGATAAGGTGTCTGGTTGACTGAGCAGGAAGGTAGGACGTCTGGTTAAACTAGAATCCAGTCATTCTAACTAATGAAGAAGTGAAAACCAGAATTTGAAAGAAAAAAAAAAAAAAAAAGCTATCCGACCACATGAAGAGCTCCTGACTTCAGGGAAAAAAAACGCAAGTTACAATGGTACGAGCACGTCACACGAACATCTGGACTGGCCAAGACTGTCTTACAGGGAACAGTATGGGGAGGGAGACGAAGAGGCAGACAGAGGAAATGATGGGAAGACAACAGCAGAGAGTGGGCGGGCTTTGGGTGGAGTGATCTGCTACGGAGGGCGGAAGACCGTGAGGAGTGGAGGAAGCTGGTTGCACAAAACCTTCAGTGGTGCCCTCATGGTCCGCGGGACTATGGGACAGGTGAAGGTGAAGGTGAAGGCATTCAAACCCAATAGTACTGCAACACAACCAAAACCAGCTTCAAGTGAGCTTCTATATCGTACTCCAGAAAACATTCTTATAACAAAACCTGGTTACAGTTAAAGCAACACTGCATGTAACATATGGGACAGAAAAGGCTGTCATTTTTAAGACTACAAAAAAAAAGTGAGGACGTTAAATGCTTGACAAAACGTGTTTGTTCCAAACTTCAACTTACATTAATATTCATCCATATGCTTTTTTTTTTAAAAAAAGAAGAAAATATACCTAAATGTGATGACTTTTTAAAGAGTTGGTTTTGAAATCAGTGATTGTTCAGAGCGTTTTAGCAGAAAATTGTCATTAGTTATGTCTATTAGCTGCCTGATAAAAAAAAGTTGAACAAATTATTCCTGTTGGTAAAAACAATATTTTATTCAAAGAAAACCATACATATACAAACTTATAACAGAGCAACAACAAGCAAAAAAACAACAACAACCCAACCAAACTTACAATGTGCTCAATAACAATGACAAGTTCAGTTTTACATTTGGCAGCTGGTAGGCATAGTTTTTTTCATATGGTAAAAGTAGATTTTTTTTTTAAAACGCCTTTGATAACATACATTAGTTCAAACCATCCCTTCAAAAGTAACTGCACAGATATTTTGCAATGGAAAGGTAAGAACAATTTTGTTATATATATATATATATATATATATATAGAGGAGAGAGAGAGAGAGAGAGAGAGAGAGAGAGAGAGAGAGGGAGGGAGAGAGAGAGAGAGAGAGATAAAAATACATGAAAAAGAAACGTAGGCAGTTGCAAAAAAAAAATGAAAGCGTACAAATGAATTATTGAGTTAAACAAACTTTTAGCCTTGTTCATGCTATTTAGTATGCGTGAGAAGAAAAAAAGCGTAACAGTCTGATAATTCTGTTTAAATCAAAGGGTTACGGGTTCACTTCTCCCTGTTGGCCTACATGTTTGGCAAGGGGTTTCTTGATGCGGAACACATGTTGTGCAGACAACAATCCCCCTTTCAGTCCTTCAAGTGAGGCTTTAAACTTGAGGTCCCTAGCGAGGACTCCTGGTATATGAATTAATGATCTCACATGCACGAAACATCCCTTTTCGAAGGAGGGTGTGCCATTGTGAATGTGAGCTTTGGGCAAACTTTGGGATCACGGCCAAGAAACAATAGATGGGAGAAACATAGGATTGGGATTAGAAATGTTGTATAACGTTAAAAACGTTTACCCCCCCCCTTTTTTTTTCTTTTTTAAAGATTGTGAGATACACATATATAGTAGTAGTAGCAGGCACCCATCAGTCTCGGAAGACTATGGAATTGCGCTCTAGTCTGTAGAGCCCAAAGCCTGGGTAAGTAAGTATGGAGGGCAAGCTGTTACCATGCAGTAAGCGAACCCCCTTTTCCACGCCACTGGAATGATCTATTGGAAATGGCAATGACCGATGCAAATGGTTCCAGTAGAAAAACAAGTGCAGGTAACCAGTCACGACTTATTTCTCATCATAGAATTCATGTTATTCAACGATTCATTAAATCAAACACTATGAGATTTAAATCTTTAAAGGCAGTATTTGGGGAATTATTGAGTCAAGCACATGCTTTGAGCCTGAGCTAACTTGAGTTTCGGTTCCCGGTTGAATGCTCTTTGAAAGTCCCAGCAATGATGGCAACCTCACTCACCCTCTGTGGTAAGAGCAAGACACTTTTTAGAATTCAGAAGTGTCCATTGCAGCCCTAGGAATAGGTAAATATTCCTGTGGCTTACCACTGCTGCCAGTAAAATATGAAAAGAGAAAGAGAAAGAAAATGTGTTTGGAAAAAATGTTGTAAAAAAGCTGAATATACCGGAAAATATGCATATAATGAATCTTTGTGCCTTGTGTTCGGGGATCCTTTATGAGAAAGAATGCAAGGGAGATCATAAAGTCCGCACCCAGCTGATAGGCTAATCCCAGCTGGATAAAATGATAGCTCAAACATTACCAGTCACTTTCAGTCCTGGCACAGGCAGTAGAAGTTGAAGAAAAATAACCTTTACTTGGAACTCAAAAATAGATACTATTCTCCACTTAACCAATCATATAATTGAGAAAATAATTATAGTGGAGAAAAACAATATATAAAATGATTAATTGGTCGAATATGCTGATATCATATTCCTGTTAGAATAAAAACGGGCAAGGTCATGTAATCAAATATTGAAATTTAAAATTTGGGGCCAACTTCTGATTGGTTACAGTCAATTTGTTTGTCTGTCTGTCTGTCTTCCTGTCTGCCTGTCTATCTGCCATCCTATCTGTCTGTCTGTCTGTCTGTATCTCCTCCACTCCCTCGTTTGTTATGCTAACGACAGTGCAGCGCTCAGTTGTAAAGTGTTCCTTTAAAAATAAACAACACACACATACAACATTTTAAAGGACTTGAACACCAGCCGGGTAAAAATAATACTTTATTCTTTAGGTGGTTTTTTTTTTTTTATCTTGGTGTCTATCTCACCATACACTTTTTAAAAAAAAGGGAAAACAAGCCCACGGAAAACTCTCACCCTGTTTTTACAGTTATCTATTAAAAAGTTGAATGGCTTCAAAATATTCTCTCTCTCTCTCTCTCTCTCTCTCTCTCTCTCTCTCTCTCTCTCTCTCTCTCTCTCTCTCTCTCTCTCTCTCTCTCTCTCTCTCTCTGTGTTTCTTCTTCTTTTTCTTCCCATGTACTTTTACTTTCACTGCAAAACTGATGTTATATCACCTTTTCAATAATTTACTGAACTATAAACAACGTCACACGAAAGATCCAATGTCACTTTTTTTGGAAATTTTACTCCTTGCCTAAATTCTCTCCCTTTCAAACTCGCGCATAATTTAAAAACAACAACAACACACACTCAAACAAACACACAAACAAAAAACCCAGCGTATTGCGTTAGAGCAGGGACGCGATTTTTATCAAGTCGCTATAATATATCATTATTATCAATAGTTGTCGTTAACTTTGACCCCCGTCTAGGTTACTAGTAGGAACCCGTGACGAGAAGAGCGCGAGTGAACACACACAGAAGAAAGAAAGGCGATACAGTGAGAGAGCCCACTGACCTGTTTCCAACTGTCTGGGATAAGTTTAGTAACAGAGCTGTGTTGACATTGCTTATGGCTTGCAAAGTTCACAGGGGGGGGGGGGGGGGGGGGGGGGAGGATACCAAAAAGGTATGGTACCATGTTCGTGTCACATGTTGGTCAAGTTCTGTAGAAATGGGATGGGGGGTTGGGGGGGATATGGGGGGGGGGAGGGGGGTGTTGATGGGTGAGGGAAGGGGGTTAGGAGGGGGTTTTACCTGTGTGAGCTACGTAGTCACTTCCCACCCTTGAAGACTTATTGGAAAGGGTAGTAGGGAAGCACCCTTGGGTACCAAACGCCGTGGGGTGGGGGTGGGGGGGTGAGGGAGGAAGGAGGGAAGGGGTGGTGGGATAGTATTCAGGGGGTGGGGGTGGGGGTGGGGGAGGTGTGCTGATAGGATTATGTTGAAGGTTGTACCAGGCGTAAATTGGGGAAGGTGGGGCAGAGGGGGTGGGGGGTGTTAGGCTTTCTGACTTCCCACGCGTCTTTTTCTTCTGTTTTATATTATAATTATATGCAAGTGCGTGAAGGTGTGTGTGTGTGTGTGTGTGTGTGTGTGTGTGTGTGTGTGTGTGTGTGTGTGTGTGTGTGTTGTGTGTTTTGTGTGTGTGCGCGCGCGTGTGCGCGCGACAGTACATAATTTATATTATCTTTGATGCTTCACCAGCCCAAGCCATCGATGCTTAGCATGCAGTATTCAGTTCTTCACAAAATTATGAGATATACCAAGAATCTTTATTCATTGTGTCTTATTATCATAATTTTTTAAGGGCTCAACCGACGTTTCTAGGCTACTGAACATTTGGTCCAAATTTGGAGATCCCACAATCATGTTGTTGTTGTTGTTATTGCTGTTGTTGTTGCTGTTGTTGTTATTGTTGTTGTTGCTGCTGTTGTTGTTGCAGTTGTTGTTGTTGCTGTTATTGTTGTTATAATTGTTGTATCGATGTTTTATGTGTTGTTGTCACATGGTGGTAGGTCGACTTTTTTCAGTTCATTGAAGTATAAGGCTAATCCAACCCAATCATGTTGTTTATAGCCCAGCTGACCACACACGACCACACAGGCCATATCGGGGCTGAAGTACAAGGCTATGTAACAGCAGAGGTCAGTTATTTATGCCTTGACTTGTCCGTGAACTGGCAGCTGAGTCACTGGGACACCAACAGGTAAAAGGTAAAGGTGTCCCATAATCTAGGCGGAGGGGAGCGAGGCATCAGAGACCTCAGCTTCTCTAGGGGCTAGCATATTGAGGGAGGCGCCCATCTCCTCTCCTTCGCTGCTTTACCTTAACTGACCCTAAAGAGGGCAGGTACCCATTGACAGCTGGGTGAACTGGGAGAGCTGTACTGAAATCAAGGCGCGCACACGGTCACCCATCCAACTGGTAACCACGCTCGACGCTGCTTTAACATTGGCTGGGGGAAAGCGAGCGCTCTGACCACTGAGCTATCCCGTCCCCACACCAACAAAGCAGGATACAATACCATCCAATACAACAACAGGTCAGACGTACCCCTTCTGACAATACAGGAACAGGTCTGTATACAACAGACTCAGGCCAGGTCACGACCGCTAAAGTACTATCATATAATACCTAAAATTCTACGTAGGCCACACAGAGCAGTGCTCTTGCAAGTCTGCCAGCAAACAACAGAACAAGTGCTGCAGTCCTGCCGCTACATGAGGAAAGTTAAAGTCTGTCCGAGCTATAGAGGCTCATCAGGCCGGTGCTTATCCCGGTTTCTGTGGCGTTAAGCGACTGAGAGTCATAGACTCTCCCCTGGATAGGACGCCAGTCTATCGCAGGGTTAACCCCAACACAAGGTTGGTACCCCTTTTACACCTGGGTGGGGCGAGAAAATAGCCGTAAAGTGCCTTTTCCAAGGCACAACGCCATAGCCGAAAGCTGGGATCGAACCACAACCTTTAGATTACGAGTCCAACGCCCTAACCACTAGACTACAGCGGCGGCTACATGAGGAAGGCACTCTGAAAGAGGATCTGGCCTGACCTCACTCACCACCTTAGTGGCCAAGAAGCTCTTTGGAGACTGGGAGGATCTGCAGCGTACAGCTGCCTTATAACAGAGTCTGGTGAGTGCTATAACAACAACAACAACAACAACAACAACAACAACAACAACAACAACAACAAGGGGCAAACAAAAACGAAAAAAAGGTGGACACCGCTGCTTAACTTTTCCTGACCCTAAAGAGGGCAGGTACACATTTACAGCTGGGTGGACTGGGGGGGGGGGGGGGGGGCTATATGAAGCCAAGGCGTGCAAACGGTCACCCATCCAACTGGTAACCACGCTCGATGCTGCTTAACCTAGGCAGAGGAAAGCAAGTGCTCTGACCACTGAGCTATCCTGTCCCCGAACGATTCATGTAACCAACTAAAAAAACGTTTTTGCAAAGTTTGGCTGCAAATGAGTCAGCTTCATACCTCAACTCAACTCAACTCAACTGTCTCCATCGCCGCTGTCGTGGGTAGGAGAGGCTCCACGCAATGGCACCAGGGTTCACTGTCCTTCCCTTTCTCTACTGTCTCCTGTAGCTCTCCTCCCAGACCACTGAGCTCAGTGATGTTAGCAATGTAGGATGATGTTGGTGGTGGTCTGCCTCTTTTCCTTCTGCCCCAAACCTTACCTTGGAGAACTGCCTAATAAATGAATATCAAAGTTGTTGAAGTGCACTTTAGGATGATCAAAATAAAAGAGAACCGAAAGGAAAGTAATAAACAGACAACAAAAAGCCAAACACAACCATCTCTACCATCAGTGCTTTGCAAAGCAAATGGTAATAGTAACAGTCACAAGAACACATGCAGAAAGTAGCTTCAGAGAAGGAAACAGTGACATCACGTGCGTGTGCATGGTGTGTGTGTGTGTGTGGTGTGGTGGTGTGTGTGCGTTGTGTGTGTGTGTGTCGTGTGTGCGTGCGTGCACGCGCGTGTGCGTATGTGTGATCATATCTTGAAAAGATCTCTGCAATACTTTATATTCCTAAAAGAGAATTTCCATCCAAGAAAATTAAGCCTTGAGATATTCAGCCAAGTTTCTTTAACCAAACGTGTTATGCCTTTAAGCAAAGATTCTGGGGTAGAGCTATATCAAGACCGAAATGCGCTCTGAGTGAAATGCAGATGTGTTTTGCTTTACATACTGCAACCATGGAGGAATCAACACTGTAAAATAATCATAGATTTCTCACACAGACAGAAAAAAGCACAAGGCTCATCTTTAATTCTGCAGGAGTAAAGTGACATTCATTGTTTCCACTCTATCATCCCATCTCCATCTCCTAGTTTCGCACGGATGCCTGCTAAGGTCAGGTCTGGAGGATGCTGCACTTGGAGCCACCAGCACGTGAGAGATTCAGGACATGGATGAGGTCCAGTGATGTCCTCAAAGGAGCAGTTCACACTTGAGTGTGAGCGCGGTGCGTGCGCGCAGGCTGTTCACTCTTCATCCCCACAGAATACAATCTTGTCTGTAGTGCAATAGACAGACCTTACCCTGCAGAGCTCTCTGTATGAGAGCTTTCGTGGTAAAAGATGGGCTCTGCTGTTCACTCTCGTTGCTTCAACAGAATTGCACTATTTGTGGGGTGGCCTGAGCTAGGCACTGAAGTGGGAGACCTCCAGACCTTCTGACTTTCTGTCGGCAGTCCCTAATTGGGAATATTTCCGCTGGGACTCTAATATAACCTCAACAACAAAAACTTGTGTGTGGACACGTAGCCTAGATCATTCAAACGATTCGAATGCTTCAGCCACAGCGTTTGCGCAACACTTTTGTATTCTACGTGAGTCTGGCTCTGTTGCTTATAGTTAAAGTCTGTCCCGAGCCTAAGGCTCATCAGGCCGGTGCTTATCCGGTTTCTGTGGCGTTAAGCGACTGAGAGTCATAGACTCCCCTGGATAGGACGCCAGTCTATCGCAGGGTTAACCCCAACACAAGTTGGTACCCTTTTACACCTGGGTGGGGTGAGAAAATAGCCGTAAAGTGCCTTTTCCAAGGGCACAACGCCATAGCCGAAAGCTGGGATCGAACCCGCAACCTTTAGATTACGAGTCCAACGCCCTAACCATTAGACTACAGCAGCGGCCTTGTTGCTAATAGAATTGTACTATTTTCTTTAAGGGTAGCCTGGATGCCCAAGTGGGATGTCTGGAGAGGCCACAGTCTTTAATTGGATATCTCCACTAGGGCTTTAATATCCCCACAATAACAACAACAGTGATGCCAGCCCAGTCCAACCCACCAGGTAGAGTGAGGCCGCAGCCAGACATTGAAAAACCACTTCCTGAACCAGAGCCCACCCCTACAGGCCTTGTTACAATCATTTGCATACAAGATGTAGCTAGCTGTGGGTGTTTATTAAGAGAAGAAACTTTGAACTGAAGGAGCAGAAGCACAGCTGAAGTCACATAATTGGCAAGCAGTGCTAGACCTATCCTCGTTGTTGTTGTGATTAAATGAACGTCCCAGCGGAGATTTCTAGTTTAGGGACTGAAAGTGTATCCTCTTCTTCTTCTTTCACTTAGATAAGCCAGACCCCACCCCTAGGATCACTGGAATCAGCCCCACAGCTTCTTGTAACCCCCCAAAAAAAAAAACAACAAAACAAAACAAAACAAAAACAACCCAAACCAACAACAGAAAAAATCCCACAAAAAACCTCCCAAACCTCAAACCAAACCAAAAAAACAAAACAAAGCACCCCCCCAAAAAAAAAAACAAAAACAAACTAAACCAAAGTAAAACCCAATAACCCAACACACCACCTCCAAACAATCCAAAACAACCCCCCAAAGAAAGAACAATAACAACAAAAACAAAAACCAACAACAACAAAAAAGAAGTTTGACGATCAAAAGCAACCATAAGTAATTGGAA
>CM060322.1:42543572-42551072 GCA_030674155.1 Stramonita haemastoma | reverse complement strand
CCCTCTCTGTTTTCCCCCCTCCCTCCCTCCTCCTAGGCCCATCAAAGTCTACCGTGGGCTGTATTTTACCTGGAGGGGTGTCGTTTTCAGCCCTCATCTAACACCTGTGTTGACAAAGGTAGATATAGATTGGAAAAACAGTCAGGATATAAGTAACGGTGTTTAGCCATTTGGCACACCACCACCACCACTGCCACAGCCGCTACCACCACCACTACTACCACCAACACACCACCACCACTACTACCACCACTACTTCCACCATACCATCACCACCACCACTACTCACCACCTACCACCACACTTCACCACAAATACCATCACCACCCCCACTACCACCGCCACTACCACCACTACTACTATCACCACCACCACCACTACCACCATTGCCACCACAAGTACCAGTAATATAATAGTATTGATAAGACCAATAATGATAATAACACTACTACTACTACTACTACTACTATACTATAATACTACTACTACTACTACTACTACTACTACTATATACTACTACTACTACTACTACTTCTACTATCAAATTATAATAAATTTAATAATAATATAATAATAATAATAATATTTATAATAATAATAATAATAATAATAATAATAATAATAATAATAATAATAATAATATAATAATAATAATAAACAAATAATAATAATTAATGCTGTTGCTGCTGCTGATAATAAACAATTATTATAATGATAACGATATGAAAAATTAGAATAAAAACAAACTACCCATAGCAAAAAAAAAGAAAAGAAAAACCTAACGAGAGAATTCAGAACTTTCAAATGTATAATCTTTAAAATGAAAAAGTAGCATTAAAAAAAAAACAACCGAAGTTATTTTATCGATCCAATACCTTAACAAAAATGTCGAAAGTAAAAACTGCGTTATCAATTTGTAAGATATTCAAGTTTGGTTTGCAATAAAGAAATATTACGTTAAAAAATGTTTATGCTGCACGTACCCCATAAAGATTTAAACGAAGTGCATCTTAGGCTACTGCCATCTTAACTACAAAACCAATCTGCGCACTTTTTTGTTCAAATTCTTTTACTTCGAGAATAATAGTAAATAGGTTTTCGTGTGGTCTTTACATCAAGTCACGGAGTCGAGTACATGCAGTTATGAAAAAAAACCTGTCATCCATCCTCACCAGTATTCAATGACCTCTTCAGAAAAATAGGACAGGTTTTAAAGTGTGCTTAAGGTGTTCTGCAAGTTCTTTGTTCACAGTCAAGGGTATGCTAGGATGAACATGTTTCTGCTTTTCAAGGTTTGTATAAACATGGATAGCAGAAAATGTTGTACTGTTAGGTGCCTTCGTTGTTGTTTTTTTTGTTTCAGTTTTTTTTTCTGTGTCGGAATTCGGTTACATAATTTATTGCATAGTTCGTTTTGTGAAGATTTGGTAAACTCTCTCTCTCTCTCTCTCTCTCTCTTCTCTCTCTCTCTCTCTCTCTCTCTCTCTCTCTCTCTCTCTCTCTCTCTCTCTCTCTCTCTCTCTCTCTCTCTTCTGAACTGCTTCGTCTTTTTTTTGATATTTTCCTTTACGTTTGTTTTGCGTTTTTTTTTTTTTTTTTTTTAGCTGAAATTAAGAGGAACAAG
The DNA here is from genome assembly GCA_030674155.1 of Stramonita haemastoma. NCBI lineage: Eukaryota > Metazoa > Mollusca > Gastropoda > Neogastropoda > Muricidae > Stramonita > Stramonita haemastoma. The sequence continues at coordinate 42,549,448 of CM060322.1, read as the reverse complement.
ATAAAAGTAGAAATAGTTGATCTCCAATTAATGAGTTCACCCATGATTTGCTTGTGAAAAAAAAAGCCTACAGATGATGAATCAACTGTTTAATTCTGGTTAACACCTTTCTTAAGTCACGTGCTACAACAAAAGAAAAAATAATAATGGGTAGGCGCTGCAACTTGTGGCGACGCGCTTCTCCCGGGGTGAGCATCCCGAATTTCAAGCGGAGAAATCTGCTGTGACATAAATGGTATAAAAATTTTAAAAAATCAAGAACAGCAACTCTTTTATATGAACTATGGGAGAGAACTTGCGATCAGAAATGCTTAACACAGCCAGTGCAGTCAATTTAGTTGAATATACATACAAGACATTTATTTTTGTTAGGATAGGGTACACGTAAAAACAGAGAAATCTCGACAAAAGCCAATTGGTCTGCAAATTTTTTTTTTTTTTTATAAAACAGGAATTAATCAATAATATTCACAGCTGACATCATTATATTCAAAGTAGCCCAGTTAGTCAGTGGACTATAAACATCAGCTTCATTAATTATTTCTATCCCGTGCTGTTTATATCCCATCACCACCAAGGCTTTCACTTGATCAGAAAGCCATATACAGACCCATTTTAATAACGACAAGTGAAAAAATCCCCCCCCCCCCAAAAAAAAAAAAAAAAAATTCAACTTTAACAAAAAAACGTTCTTCTCAACTACCAGTAATACACAGTAGAAGTAAACACAACCTCATTTGGTAGTTACCAGAAAAGAAAAAAAAAGGGTGAACGTTCGGAAAATCCTTCTTAAGGGCTACTTTAGTCAAGCGTTCAGTTCAAAAGTTGACAGTGTGGTTGGTTCAGAAAGTCGGACAAGTCTCCCAAGCTGAGACAACAAGAGGGGGGTTTGGGTCTCAGTTCCCCCCTTCCTCCCCTTGTGCCCCCAGAATTACATATATGTAGAACTGTGGGTACTACTGTAGCCGCAAAGTGCAGACCATTGTTGTTTGTAAGCTTTTGGGAGGAGGTTTGGGGGAGCCTTGGGTCTTTTGAAGCCTTACTAGCGGTGACTTAATCTTTAAGGATTCCTTTTCTTCTTCTACGTCTTCTTCTTTGTTATGTTTGTTTTTTGCCTGAAGTTGGAAGAAAAGGCTATAAGTATGTTGTGGAGAGAGAAGAGAGAGAGAGAGAGAGAGAGAGAGAGAGAGAGAGAGAGAGAGAGAGAGAGAGAGGAGAGAGAGAGAGTGTGTGTGTGTGTGTGTGTGTGTGTGTGGTGTGTGTGTGTGTGTGTGTGTGTGTGTGTTTGGGTTTTACCAGAGAATGCGAATGCGAATGCTGCGAATAGTTTATTCAGATTTTAGGCCATAGCCCCTATCTGAAGGGGGGTACACATATCATGAACAACAAAATCCACAATATATTTCCCAGCTATCCATAGTTATTGGAAAGCTGCATCAATAAGTATGCATTTTAATGTTACCACGACAGACAGACAGACAGACAGAAGACAGACAGAGAGAGAGAGAGAGAGAGAGAGAGAGAGAGAGAGAGGAGAGAGAGAGAGAGAGAGAGAGAGAGAGAGAGAGAAGAGAGAAGAGAGAGAGAGAGAGAGAGAGAGAGAGAGAGAGATTTTTTAGAAAAAGGGCAGCAAGAAATAATAAACGCATCTGCATTGTAATTGTACGTTATCATATTTACTTCCTGGCCCAGGCCATAGGCTGTGTCAGTCTAATTGCCAAGGCCTAGACTAAAATTTTATTATGTTGTAAAAATGTTGTGTTGAGATTGCTTTCAGCCATGATGAGCTCTTAAACATAACAACCTGCAACTCTCCTTTAAAGGAGAAAAAATCATCTGAAATCGGAGTATGGTAGTTATATGGCGAGCTACTTGAAACATGTCATGCACTCAAACGTTTCATTCAGTGTGCAATTTTCAATCTCACAGTGATTCCCACAGTAGGATGACTGAGCCACAGTGCACATTCTGGGTGACCCCCCAGAGAGTTAAGGTGGGGAATGCACAACAACAACAACATATTAAGTTTCCAAGCCTATCTAAAAAAAAAAAAAAAAAAGACCTAATCAATTCTGCCTATGTTGAGTTCTTAAATTGTAGTTTAATTTGAAGGTTCATAAGCGACATATTATAATGGCTCTCTTTTTTCTGCCATTCATATATTTTTTCCCCCTCTTCTTTTTCCTCCTGTTGTCGACCTTTTTGTTTCTTCTTCTTCTTCTTCTTGTTCTTGTTCTTGTTCTTTTTCTTTTCTTCTTCTTTTTTCTTTTTCTTCTTCTCTTCTTTTTTTTTTTTTTTTTTTCTTTCTTCTTCTTCTTCTTCTTCTTCTTCTTCTTCTTCTTCTTCCTTCTTTATACTCGTCCCTCTCTTCCCTTCCCCCCCCCTTTTCTGTCTATCTGTCTGTCGTCTGTCTGTCTCTGTCTCTGTCTCTGTCTCTCTCTCTCTCCTTACCTATGTTTATTCAAAAAAAAAAATCCTCGAGAAAATGTCAAAGCAAGCCTGTCAAAATAAATATGCCCTTATCATTGCCTCCCGGGGTTTAGCGTAGCCGGGCAGGACAGCTACATGGGTCATTTATTTAGGGTAGGCCTACAGTAAAACAAAAAACTCCTTTACTGATTCTCCAGTTGTCTTTATATTAAAAAAAAATCATCTTGACATGCAAATCCTTGCAGATTAAAATTGATTGAGGTTTTAACGTTTTCTTGAAGAATATCAAGTCGAATGTTTTATATATCAACGCAAGGGTTGCATTTTCTTATGCGTTCACCTTCTTGCAAGTGCCAATATTTTTTTTTCCCTTACTTTTTTTCATTTTATTCATTCCAATCAATACGAGGTGATTTAGACTTACATGATGTATTTTATATGAAAATGTCTTTTCCGCAGTTTCTTTCTCTTTTCTCTATGATGCAGTTTACCTTATACACTTCCATTAAGCCATTTCTTGCTATAGTATATATCAAATTTATATATGCTTCCATTTTGAAAATTTTAACACAATGTGTCAATCTTACCATTTTTCATTTTCATTGCTATAGTATGTGTAAAACTTTCATACTTTTATTTTTCATTGCTACGTATGTGTGAAATTTTCAAAACCTTCATTTGCATGCTATTGTAGGTGTCAAAAATTTTTCCATGCTTTGATTTTTCATTGCTAAGCATGTGTAAAATATATACAGGCTTCATTTTTCATTGCTATAGTGTGTGTAGAATATATCCTGCTTTCAGTTTTTATTTATACTTAAAATTTTTTCTATTTCTTTTTCCCTTGGGCAGGTTTGGAAATTGTTCAAAGACTTTTAGGGGGAGGAGTGGAGTCTGCACTGGTGTTAACTCCAGAGAAAAAAATCCTCTTGAAGGAGATTCGAACCCGGGTCAGCAGATCACGAGCACTCTGAAACTCCACATAGCAGAGTTCACCTGCAAGACAGGGCAGCCAGACAACAGAACATGTGCTGCAGTCCTTCCCGCTACATGAGGCACTGTGAAAGAGGATCTGGCCTGACTGACCCCTATCACCCCAGTGGCCAAGAAGCTCTATGGAGACTGGGAGGACCTGCAGCGTACAGCTACCTCTGTCACAGAGACTGAGCTGTGCCTCTGACCAACGCCAAAAATGTTATGTTTCGACAGGACCATCATAATTATACTTTATTTTGTTGTCCTCTCAAGATAGTGTTTGTACTTTTTGTGATAAAAGGTAATGGTAAAAGGCAAATGCGTCCCATAACCTGTGTGGTCGTAGGGGAGCGAGGCGTCAGAGACCTCAGCTTCTCTAGGGGCCAGCATGTTGAGGGCGGCACTCATCTCCTCTCCCTCGCTGCTTTACCTTCCCTGACCTGAAAGAGGGCAGGTACCCATTTACAGCTGGGTGAACTGGGGGAACTGTACTGTAGCTAAGGCGTGCAAACGGTCACCTATCCAACTGGCATCCACGCTCGACGCTGCTTTTTGTGATGCTTTAAAAAAAAAAAAAAAACTAACTAAATCGGTCATACGATGCTGGTTTCTTGTGCTTATAGTGTATGTTAGAATTGCTTATGGGTTTATGTGTGGGTTTGCAGTTTTAAGTATGTACGTATTGCATTGTTTGACATCGGTAATTTGATTGACTGGCCGATTAGTCTGTTTAGGCCATAATTACGTAAACCCAGCTGACGAACGAAATAGTCAGTCAACTAGATAACCAACCAATTAATCAGCCATCTAACCAATCAACAAACCAACCATCCGGCCAGCCAGCCAGCCAGTCAGTCAGCCAGCCAACCAATCAACCAGCAACCAGCCAGTCAATGAACCAGCCAGCCCACCAAACATCTATCTACTCGAGACACCAATTAATAATCAGTTAGTCAGTCCATGGGGCAAACATCATCTTCTTTAGAATTTTTCAGCATTCCTCTTCTTCTTCTTCTTCTTCTTCTTCTTCTTCTTCTTCTTCTTCTTCTTCTTCTTCTTCCTCTTCTCTTCTTCTTCTTCTTCTTCTTCTTCTTCTTCTTCTTCTTCTTCTTCTTCTTCTTCTTTTTCTCTCTCTTCTTCTTTTTCTTTAGAATTTTTCAGCATTCTTCTTCTTGAAAATTCTTCGGTATTCTTCGGTATTCTTCTTCTTCTTCTTCTTCTTCTTCTTCTTCTTCTTCTTCTTCTTCTTCTTCTTCTTCTTCTTCTTCTCTATTCTTCTTCTTCTCCTCTATTCTTCTTCTTCTCCTCTCTTCTTCTTCTTCTTCTTCTTCTTCTTCTTCTTCTTCTTCTTCTTCTTCTTCTTCTTCTTCTTCTTCTTCTTCTTCTTCAGAATTCTTATTCTTCTTCAAAATTCTTCAGATTTCTTCTTCCTCTGCCTCCTCCTCCTCTCATTCTTCTTCTCTCTTTTCTCTACTCTGCCTTCTTCTGCTTCCCTGCTCCTGTCAAGGTTCTCCTTCTCCTCTTTATTGTACTTTCTTTTCATCCTCTATCTATTCGATATTCTGTCTCTCTCTCCCCTCCCACCCAACCCCTATCCCCTTTCTTTATGCACGTCAGCATTTTTAAGCCATCCTTTTGTGATATTTCTAGTTGAATACCTTTTCTACTTCATGACAATATTTACAGTTCCAAAAAAAAGTCGATAAAAAGGATAAAGCACTGATAATGAAAGCAAAAAAAAATCCACCCTAACAAAAAAACCCAACCAAACAAACAAAAAAATCCTGGACATCCACTTCACATTTTTGGAACATTTTAAGGCCCCTAAAAGATATCAGCATTATATATTGCCCTTGTATATTATTTCGGCTTAACAGGGTCGAGATTTACGAGATGGCTGACATGTATTGGAAACTCCATACATAGCAAGATGGTAGCCGTCATCTCCAGGCTAAAAGCTAAGGTTCGCTTAGCGTTGAGTGTCTTGTCTCTTCTGTGAAATACTAGCAAGTTGTGGAGTGGTAGCTGGTTGTCCATTAAAAGTAGGGGCTGTCGCGGAGTGTTAGGGGTTCTTGTTGTTGTGGGCTGGAAATGAACGTACCGTCAGATGTTTTGTTGTGTCTTGTCTGTGTGTTGGTATTTTTTTGTGTTAGAGTAGGGAGAAGTGGGAATTTAGGTGTGTTTTTTTAGGGTAGGTGAGGTGGATTGGGGGTGGGGGTGGATGGGGTGTGCGATGGGTGGGGGGGGGGGTGTTATTTATTTATGTATTGTTTTATTTATTGTTTTATTTCGAGGATAATGAAATAAGCACTCATGTGGCGTTTTTTTTTACCTTCCAGTCCCGTGTATTATGCAGTTTTGTAGTAGATTTTGTCATTCGTTCCCACGGGCACATAATGGCCTAGTCTTCCGGAGAGAGAGAGAGAGAGGAGAGAGAGAGAGAGAGAGAGAGAGAGAGAGAGAGAGAGAGA
>CM060322.1:42536072-42538572 GCA_030674155.1 Stramonita haemastoma | reverse complement strand
CCCTGCCTGTCCCCACAGTTTATTTTTCCTGGAGCTCTCACTACAGGGCTGGCGGGCCCCGTCTGGTGTTTGAGAGTGTTGAATGTAAGAGACAAGACTGCAAGATATTGGAGGGCCTATGACAACGCAAACATTCTGTTCTTGACAAATTTGGGGACAAATCTCCTTTGTCCAGACAAACAAACATAATTAATTATGTGGGGGGGGGGGGGGGGGGGGGGGGGGGGGGGGGGGGGGGAGGGGAGAGAAAAAGAGAAAGAAAAGGTGACGTGACGCCACATCCAAAGTCACGTACTCACCACCAAGTTGTATATCTATAGATGTTTTTTTTGTTTGTTTTTTAAATGCCCACGAGACTGTCCGGAGAGAGAGAGAGAGAGAGAGAGAGAGAGAGAGAGAGAGAGGAGAGAGAGAGAGAGAGAGGAGAGAGAGAGGAGACAGACAGACAGACGAGAAGACAGACAGACAGACAGACAGAGACAGCAGACAGACAGACAGACAGACAGACATACAGAACGAGAGAGACAGAGACAGAAACAGAGAACAGTGGGTTTTTTTTAATTGTCACCTTTATAACCTTTCTGCCTTTGGAAGAGTAAGACATTGCAATGCTGATAGGAACGACGATGATTTAAAACCAAAAATGAAGCATACGGGTGTAGCATTTAAACATCATCCCCGAAGTTAGAATGCGGCTACCTTCATAGTAGGCCAAAACCGTCGACGTCACATACCCCCAAAATTTCAGTTTATAAGGGAGAAGACAAGTAGAGACAAGCACCCACATGTCTGCTGCGTACCTAGCTACTACGCGTGTGTGTTTGTGTGTGCACATAGGTGCGCGTTCATGCATGCACAACATGTGTACACCTAGGTACGTGCCTATGTATGTGTGCTTACTTCGATAAGAAAAAAAATAAAAATCAAACAACACCTCCCTAGAAATCAAGTCACGACTTGCAAAAACCAGCCAGAGTACACGCCCAGCCCAGCTCCATAAAACGCCCAAGTCCAAAACTAAACCCTCTCAACCAAAACAAAGTGGCTCACGCAGTCTGCCTATATTATTGTGTGTGTGTGGTGTGTGCATACCTCCTAAACAACCCATAGTCATCAAGGCAAGTCTTTAAGAGTGGCCCTCAACCCTCAACCCTCAACCCCCCCCTCCTTCCCCTTCTCCCCCCCCCTTCCATAACACACACGAACACACACACACACACACACACACACACTCCCAGTTCTAGCTTGGACACGCCTACTTTCCCCTCCCCAGGACTTTTGTCTTTCTGTCTTTTGTCTGTCTATGCCTCTGCCCTCTGTTTCTCTGTCCTTGTCTGCTGTCCGTCTGTCTGTCTGTCTGTCTGTCTGTCTGTCTGTCTGTCTCTGTCTGTCTGTCTGTCTGTCTGTCTGTCTGTCTGTCTGTCTGTCTGTCTGTCTGTCTGTCTGTCTCTCTCTCTCTCTCTCTCTCTCTCTCTCTCTCTCTCTCTCTCTCTCTCTCTCTCTCTCTCTCTCTCTCTCTCTCTCACGCCTTCTATTTCTCTTCGTTTTACAGTAATGAGGGATGGATGTAAAAAGAAAAAAGAAAAAAAGAAGCATTAATGCTTAATCAATTTTCCTCGGAAAATCAGATTCATTCATTCATTCTCTGTGTGTATCTGTGTGTCTCTCTGTCTCTCTCTGACCCCTGTTTATCTTGTCTATAGCTCTGTCTCTCTGTCTGTCGGCTTTGCCTCTCTCTGTGTCTTTGTCTGTCTGTCTGTCTGTCTTCTGTCTCTCTGTGTCTCTGTCTGTCTGTCTCTCTGTCTCTGTCTCTGTCTTGTCTCTGTCTCTTTGTCTCTGGTCTTGTCTCTGTCTCTGTCTTTATCTGTCTGTGGACTAGACATATTATATATATATATATATATATGTGATATGTATATGCATATGTATAACAATACATACATACATACATAATACATAATAATAATACATACTAATATATACTAATACATACATACATACATACATACATACACACATACATACATACATACATACATACATATACAACATCTACATACATACTACAGTTACAATACCTACACAACATACCTATTACTCCTACTACCCTACTAGGAAACTATCCCATACTACCTACTCTCTTACAGGACAGGGACAGAGAGCAGACAGCAACACATCTACATAATACTACAGACATGAATATGTTTTGTTTTATTTACACTTATTATCTAAGGTGTTCAGCATCTAAGGTGTTTTACGTCTGGCGTACTAGGGAAATGATGCCTTATTTGTCATCTCTTCAGGGTGGGGTGACCCTATGGAGCCCTGTGAGGTTGTGTGTGTGTGTGTGTGTGTCGTGTGTGTGTGTTGTGTGTGTGTGTGTGTGTGTGTGTGTGTGTGTGTGTGTGTGTGTGTGTGTGTGTGTGTGTGTGTGTGTGTGTGTGTGTGTGTTGTGTGTGTGTGTGTGTGTGTGTGTGTGTGTGTGTGTGTGTGTGTGTGT
>CM060322.1:42513572-42518572 GCA_030674155.1 Stramonita haemastoma | reverse complement strand
CTCTCCCTCCCCCCATGCCCCACACCCCCTCTCTCCTCCCCCGTCTGCCCCTCTCTGATAAATTCACCGTAAGAGACACAAGATTCTCTATACTGCGGCTGACTCATGATGATAAAAAGATGGATTTTTAGTTTGCAATTTAGAGTTTGATGCTATGACACATCTTCATTGACAAGGGAGGGGGAGAAAGGGGTAGGGGAGATGAAAGGGAGAGAGAGAGGGGGGGGGGGGGGTTGTGAGGAACAAAAAGTGTCAGATTTAGCGGTGTCGTCTGCTGTTTAGGGGACAAGGTTTATGAACTACGGCTGTCAGCTTTAGGGAGCTAAGAATGGAGAGATAAGATCGTGATGATAATGATAATAATTATATGACAAGGCCTATGTCATAAGTTGATAATAGCCTTCCAAGATTTTTTTTTTAAGGGGAGTGTGGGTTAGGTTGATATTGCTGTTACCCAGTGCATAACACTTTTGGTAGAGGTTTCTCTCTCTTTTTTCCCCTGTCTTTTGTGTCTGTTTGTCTTGTCTTGTCTGTCTTATCTGTCTGTCTTTTTGTGTGTCTTAGCGTTTCTATCGTTCTGTCTGTTTGGCTGCCTGTCTGTGTGTATGTCTGCCTGCCTGTCTGTCTGTCTGTCTGTCTATCTGTCTTCGGTCTGTCTGTCTGTTTGGTCTGTCTGTTTGTGTCTGTCTGTCTGCCTGCTGCCTGTCTGTCTGTCTGTCTGTCTGTCTGTCTGTCTGTCTGTCTGTCTGTCTGTCTGTCTGTCTGTCTCTTCTCTCTCTCTTCTTCTCTCTTCTCTCTCTCTCTCGTCTCCTCTCTCTCTCTCTCTCTCTCTCCTCTCTCTCTCTCTCTCTCTCTCTCTCCTCTCTCTCTCTCTCTCTCTCTCTCTCTCTCTCTCCCTCCTCTTCGAACAGTAGATATCGCACCCTCCTCACCCTCACCCCCACTCCCCACTCTTTTTCTCCCCCCTCCACTCCCCTCCCTCCTCCTCCTCCTCAGTATCCGCGTTTTAATTGAAAATTCCTTCCGCGGTTGTTACAAACACTTCAAAAAGCAAGTTTAAACTATCCACGTGCGTGCGATCCCTTTGTTTTAAGTGCTGATAAATCATGTGTGTGTGTGTGTGTGTGTGTGTGTGTGTGTGTGTGTGTGTGTGTGTGTGTGTGTGTGTGTGTGTGTGTGTGTGTGTGTTGTGTGTTGTGATTGTGTGTGTGTGTTGTGTGTTGTTGTTGTGTTGTGTTGTGTTGTGGTGGTGTGTGTGTGTGTGTTGTGTTGTGTTGTGTTGTGTTGTGTTGTGTTGTGGTGTGTGTGTGTGTGTACGTTATGTTGTGTTGAGGTGTGTGTGGTGGTGGGTGTGGTGTGTGCGTCTGCTATGTTGTGTTGTGTTGTGTTGTGTTGTGAGTGAGTGTGTGTGTGTGTGTGTGTGTGTGTGTGTGTGTGTGTGTGCGCGCGCGCGCCCGTACCTGTGTGTGTGTGCATAAACTTACTCCCCCCCCCGTCCCCACACCCCCCGAAAAGATCAAGGTTATTAAGTGTAAATTTTTCTTTCATAAATCAAGAGCGTTTGTCTTGCTTTAAGCTTTTGTTGTTGCACTGTTTCTGATAATGATAGGTGTGAAAGTGGGACAGAGAGAGAGAGAGAGAGAGAGAGAGAGAGAGAGAGAGAGAGAGAGAGAGAGAGAGAGAGAGAGAGAGAGAGAGAGAGGAGGGAGTGAGGGGGGGAGAGAGAGAGAGAGAGAGAGAGAGAGAGAGAGAGAGAGAGAGAGGAGAGAGAGAGAGAGAGAGAGAGAGAGAGAGAGAGAGAGAGAGAGGGAGAGAGAGAGAGAGAGAGAGAGAGAGAGAGGAGAGAGAGAGAGAGAGAAAACACACACACACACATACACACACGTCTGCGCGCAAACACACACGTCTGCGCGCAAACACACACACGCACACACACACACACACACACACACCACACACCACACACACACACACACACACACAGACACACACACACACACACACACACGTCTGATATCACCATGTAGTGGAAGGACGTTAAACTGAAGAACTAACACACGCACACACACACACACACACACACAAACACACACACACAAACACACACACACACACAAACACACACACACACCACACACACACACACACACACACACACACACACACACACACACACACTAACCACTGTACAACACGATAGACGTCACAATCAATCCATATCCCCCCCCCCTGTCCCCCTCTGCCTTTACTGTATATATTCGCATCGTATTCTCTGTCGTCCACCCCCACCCCACCCCCACCCCAACCACCATTTTACCACCCACCACCAGAACCCATTCCTGTCTTGCGCAGTAGGCGGAAATTTATTGAAGAGGAGATAAGAATTGAGTGAAATAAAGAAAAAAAAAGATTAAAAAAAAAAGTTTTTAAAGAGACGAGATACATTACCTGTCACCGTGTAAACACCCCACCCGTGTTCAAGCCTTTTAAAAAATTGCTGTCAACTTGTTCCTACCTGCACCAAAAATGGCCTACTCTTTTGAAAGGCAGAAAGAGCGTTTTTTTAACGTGTGCGCAAGATATTCTGTATGTGTGCGTTCGCGCACGGGACCGTGATTTTCTAGTAGTTTCATAATTATGATGGACTTTTGGAGGGGGGGGGGGGGTGGGGTGCGTAAGTACTGGCATTAACTCCAGGGGAATAATCAATCAATCCCCTCAAATCGGGTGCCTTGGTAGTGAATCGAATCCAGACGGTCAGATCTCGAGTTGTGTTAATTAATTAAAACATTTTAACCACTATTCTGGTCTGCTTCATGCCTTTTCTGTTTGTTTTTATTATTATTATTATTATTATTATTATTATTATTATTATTATTATTATTATTATTATTATTATTATTATTATTATTATTATTATTATTATGATTAATATTATTATTAACTGTCTTTGTCTTACTTAAGGGACGGGATAGCTCAGTTGTCAGAACACTCGCTTTCTCCCAGCCAAGGTTAAGCAGCATCTTATTTTATTTTATTTTGTTTTATTCTATACCACTTTATGTCACAGCAGATCTCTCTGCGTGAAATTCGGGCTGCTTCTCCCCGGGGAGAACGTGTCGCCACAAGTGCAGCGCCTACCCTTTATTTATTTGGTTTTTATATACAGCCCCTAGCCGCCCTGGGGATTCCAAATCCCCTATTTTTCCTCAGGGATGGTGTCTAAACATGACACCTGTGTGCATGCTGGTTTTTGTTTTTGGTTACCAATTGGATGGGTGACTGTTTGCCGACCTTGGCTTCAGTACAGTCCCCCCCCCCCCCCCCAGTTCATCCAGCTGTGAATGGGTACCTACCCTCTTTAGGATCAGGGAAGGTAAAGCAGCGAGGGAGAAGAGATGGGCGCCACCCTCAATATGCTGGCCTCTAGAGAAGCTGAGGTCTCTGACGTCTCGCTCTCCTACGACCACATAGGTTATGGGATACCTGTACCTTTACACCCTTTACCTTTGTCTTATTTACGTCTATTTTCAGCTTGAATCCCCCATTTTGTCATTGAACTTCTCTCTTCTTTTTCCAAAATTGAAACTCAGGAAATAAAACCCTGGTATGTTGATTAATGAAGAAGGCGATATAAAGACTTAGAGAGAGAGAGGAGAGAGAGAGAGAGAGAGGAGAAGAGAGAGAGAGAGAGAGAGAGAGAGAGAGAGAGAGAGAGAGAGAGAGAGAAGAGAGAGAGAGAGAGAGAGACAGAGAGAGAGAGAGAAGAGAGAGAGAGAGAGAGAGACAGGGACAGACAGACAGAGACAGACAGACAGATAAACAGACAGACAGACAGACTGGCGGATGAATGGGACAAACAGAGAGCTAGACAGACAGAGAAACACAGACATACAGACAAACATTAAACACAATCAAATACATACAATACTGACTCACACACACTCACAACAACTCACAGAAGCAGAGAGACTAAACATATTTTTTATCATAAAGACTTAAGAAAAGACAAGGTGCAAGAATACAAAACATAAAAGACAAAGAAGACAAACAAAAAGAAGAAGAAGAAAAAAAAGAAAAAAAGAAAATTGACAAAAAACGGATTACGGGCAACACTTAGCGGTTATTTCGCAACTCAAAACTTTCTTTCAAACTTTGGGGTCTTTGAGATTAGCGACCGAACAAAATCACCACAACAACCCTATAGGCAAAACACGCTCCTTCACTTCACTTTAACATACGTTTTTGCAATCATAGAAACCTCTCTTGTTGTTCCACATTTCATTTTTGTTTGAGCTATATTTTTTAAATATAAATATTCTATTTAACAATAACTCAACCTCTGTCTACCCACCCCCATTCTCCCTGAGCTTTGCTAGACATAAAACAAAAATATTTCGAGTGATTTTAATTTTTATTTTTTTTATTTTTAGAATTAGTTTATTTAACAAGAACAAAACCTCTGTCTACTCCCCCCCCCCCCCACCCCCACCCCCAACTTACTCTCCCGAGCCCTGTTCGATATAAAACTAAAATATTTCGAGTGATTTTTTTTTTTAGTGTTTTTTTGTTAGATATTATCTGGACGTTGGAGAAGAAGGAATTTTTCATTGTTTGTTGCAATTCTTGTAAACTGCTTAATTTTTTCTGTTTGAAGTTAGAAATATGACGTGGTGTGTGTGTGTGTGTGTGTGTGTGTGTGTGTGTGTGTGTGTGTGTGTGTGTGTGTGTGTGTGTGTGTGTGTGTGTGTGTGTGTGTGTGTGTGTGTGTGTTCATTTTGTTTATTCTTTTACATCGAGGATAATGGAATAAGCACTCATGTGATATATTTTTTTACATCCAGTCCCCGTGTGTATGTAGTTTTGTAAAATTTTGTCATCTATTCTCAAAAACACACACAAGGCCTACTCTTTCGAAAAGCGGAACAGGATTTAGTGTATGGGTAAGATGTTCTGCATGCGTTCGCACACGGGGCCTCGGTTTATAGTTTATAGTGTGT
>CM060322.1:42498572-42501072 GCA_030674155.1 Stramonita haemastoma | reverse complement strand
ATTTCTGTTTCAGAAACATCCTTGGTGTCAGGCGGCCAGAAGTCGTCTCAAACGAAGAACTGTGGGACAGGACCAGGCACGCACCAATCAAGACGGAGATCAAGAAAAGGAAATGGGGATGGACTGGCCGTAGGCTCCGCAAGCCTGCTTCAAATGTCACCAGGCAGTCCCTTGACTGGAACCCACAAGGGAAGCGGAAAGTAGGTCGACCAAAACAGACCTGGTGCAGAAGCATCGACGCAGAGACGAAGGCAGCCGGAATGACGTTGGCCGAGCTGAGGAGGATCTCCCAGAACCGAGTCTGTTGGATGGGTGCTGTTGCAGCCCTTGGTTCCCCAGGGAAATCATAGGCATAAATCAAGTCAAGTCTCTATTTCAATACGAGTTTTAGAGTATCTTTCTGTGGATAGGTAAGGGGGAGGCAGGGATGAGGAGGGGGGTAGGGAGAAAGAAATAGGGGAGGGTGGGGGATAGGATGAGTGGGTAAGTTCAAGGGAGGGAGAAGTTGCTTGGGAAAGGGGCTTGTGGTGAAGTTGGGAGGATGAGGAAGGTTACGTTTGTCATGGTCTATAATAAGTGGGACATATATCTAAGTATCAAGGGGCGGGATAGCTAAGCGGTCAGAGCTCTCGCTTTCCCCAAGTCAAGTTGAGCAGCTTCGAGCGTGGGTACCAGTTGGGTACCTGCCCTCTTTAGGGTCTGGGAAGGTAAAGCAGCGAGGGAGAGGAGATGGGCGCCGCCTCCAATATGCTGGCCCTTAGAGAAGCTGAGATCTCTGATGCCTCGCTCCCCTACGACTGCCTAGGTTATGGGACACCTTTACCTTTACATCTAAATATCAAAGTAAGTGGGAAACAGATGGCCAGAATAGTGTTTCCCATGCCAGTATTGTAGAGGAGGGTCCAGAGTATAATGTATGTAATACCGAGAAGCATGCTGTCACTCTCATTTGCAGGTTTTGCATAATATCCTTGCATTAACCTCTGGACTAAGCATCCTTTTAAAAGAAAAAAATCAAACCACTGGCAGTGTAGTCACCATCGCTGTTACTGTCACTGTTACCGTGTATCGCCCTCAGAGTTCACTCTTTCTTGCCGTGATGCTAACAGTCATAGCGGTGGTGACCATCCCTATAGTAGTAGTAGGCACTCATCAGTCTCGGAAGACTATGGAGTTGCGCTCTAGTCTTTAGAGCGCAAAGCCTGGGCAAGTATGTTTGGAGGGCAAGCTGTTACCCATGCAGCAGACCCCCCCCTCTCCTAGGCACTGGAATGATCCATTGGAAGGGCATTGACTGATACGAATGGTTCCAGTACCGTCGCAGGAGCCACCAGAACGTTGCCATATACCTACAGCCCGAGCCGCTCTGGGACTCCAACTCCCCGATTTTTCCTCAGGGATGGTGTCTAAACACGACACCTGTGTGCATGCTGGTTTGTTATAATTTTGTCATCCGCTCCTACCGGCACACGATGGCCTACTCTTCCGAAAGGTGGAACGGGGTTTTAACGTGTGCGCAAGATGTTCTGCGTGCATTCGCACACGGGGCCTCGGTTTCGAGTCTCATCCGAATGACTATAAAAAGAAAGTAAATCGGTGGTCCAGAAGTAAACTGGCCTGCCTAGAGAGCGAAAAGTCCGGGTCGGTGTGTGCAGTAGTTCAAATCCTGTTTTGGACACAAAACTTTTCCCCCATCCATTAGATCATGAGTGGTGGTCTGGGTGCTAGTCTTTTGGATGAGACGATAAACTGAGGTCCCGTGTGTTTCACATCCTTATTTAGCGCATGTAAAAGAACCCAATGCAACAAGAAGGTTGTCCCTGGCAAAATTCTGTAGAAAAAAGTCGCTCTGATAGGGAAAAAATACAGTTCCAGACAGGAAAAAAAAAAAAAAATATTGGGTGGCACTGCACTTGTGGCGACGTGCTCTCTTCGAGGAGAGCAGCCTGAATTTCACGCAGAGAAATCTTCTTTGACATAAGGTGTTATCTTTTTTTTTAAATAAAAAAAATAAAAATATCGTACTTTCCATACTACAGACAGGTAGAATCCTGCAAATCTTTTCTCATCTTTTTTTCCCCACACACCCTTCAGCTAGAATCACACATCAGACATGTTTCATGTCAGTCACAAACAAGTCTCCGGTTGCTTAGTTTAGGAACATAACTATTACTTACGCTACATCATTCATAATTATCAATCCCCTAAAGAACACACCCAGGTACGCTTGAAAACTTTCCCAAAGAAATTCAAACAAAGAGTTTAAAGAAGCGTGACCTACGTACAATGAGCGGGGTTGAGTTATGAAAGAACATGCGTACCCAGAAAAGATGGTTTTTTTGAAAAATATATATGGTATAAAAGCTAGTGAGGCGTTCAAAGTTTAATAAAACAGGGACCCTGACCTATCTGCCTCTTCCCCATGACGCGACGCCACGCCAGCCATCCTGATTCGATCCAAATCACCAATTTCATATCCTGGAACCGCATGGCGCATTCG
>CM060322.1:42488572-42491072 GCA_030674155.1 Stramonita haemastoma | reverse complement strand
AAATCAAGAATTTCCTAAACCTACAGTCACGAAAACTATTCTTTCACGCTCATATTCTATCTCTTATAAATTATGTCTCTACCTTATGGGATAGTGCAAGTGAAACAAACCTAAAGCATATAAACCGCCTGCACAAAAGAGCTGTGAAACTTATCCGTTTGAATCCTAATACACTGACCACCACCAACTACAAAGAACTAGATATTCTTCCACTCAAAGACAGACTGCAGTTCAACAAATATATATGTATGTACAATATATTAAATGGGAAAGCCCCAAAGAAAATCGTGGAAAAATTTGCTGTCAATAAAAACAGGCCTACCCATAGACTGTTTCTTCCCAGGCCCCATAATAATCTCTATAAATTAAGCCTTGCATATTCAGGAAGAACATTGTGGAATAAATTGCCCCCCTTTCTAAAATCAGTTCCTTCAAAACAAATGTTTAAGAAACTTTTGAAGAAACATCTGATGGACAAATTATAAGTCCGCCCTTATGTTCGACACATTTGGCTGCTTTGTTGTTATTCATACCCATGTTATTTTTTGTATTTCCATTATTTTGTCTGTATGACTTGAGTTTATGTTACTGTCTTCAGTGTTATCTTGTAAGATTCTGTTTGGATGAAAATCCTCATTTATTTTAGTTTTCAACCACGGTTGATATTTGTCTTTGATTGTTTTAGAAGTCAATTTTCTTGATTTTTTTGTTGAGGGCAGGATGAAAAAAAGTTGTGTAAACTTAATTTTTTACCCTCAATAAAGATCATTTTGACTTGACTTCACACACACACACACACACACACACACACACACACACACACACACACACACACACACACACACACACACACACAGGAAAAGTAGAATTACAAGCATATAATATTTCGACTTTTGTCTTTTTAAGGAGTGCGTTTATTATGATAACATGATGGATTGACGTCAATATCAGTGGTCACTGTTATGCTATGTTACAGTATCTGAACTTTACAATAATGTTTTACAAACATCATATTGAGAGCGACGGGAGATACAGTGCATGAGGAGAGAGAGAGAGAGAGAGAGAGAGAGAGAGAGAGAGAGAGAGAGAGAGAGAGAGGAGAGAGAGGAGAGAGAGAGAGAGAGAGAGAGAGAGAGAGAGAGAGAGAGAGAGAGCTGTTTAGGGATGGGTTTTTTTTTGTTTGTTCAAAATCGGATCTTTAGAAAGCTTGTTTGTCAATGACACAAAATTAATGAGAAACTATGAATAAGCGTATATTTGATATACGTAACGATACAGCAGTGTTTACCCTTTGAATATCTCTGTGTGTGTGTGAGTGTGTTTGTGTGTGTGTGTGTGTGTGTGTGTGTGTGTGTGTGTGTGTGTGTGGTGTGTGTGTGGTGTGTGAGTGATGAGTGAGAGAGAGAGAGGAGAGAGAGAGAGGAAGGAGAGAGAGAGAGAGAGAGAGAGAGAGAGAGAGAGAGAGAGAGAGAGAGAGAGAGAGAGAGAGAGAGAGGAGAGAGAGAGAGAAAACTCCCCTCCACCCCCCTCACCCTCCACTCCACCCCCCACCCCCACCCCCCACCCCCAAAAAAAACCCTGAAAAGGCGGTTAATGAAGGAACAAAAGCGTGTAAATGTACAAGCCTACCCCACACATTACGTTCAATGAGACACACACACACACACACATACAACACACAACACACACAGAGAGAAACACACACACACACACGTCCACACACACACACTACACACAAACACACACACACACACACACACACACACACACACACACACACACACACTACACACACACACACACACACACATACACACACACACACACACACACACACACACACACACAAACACACACACACATACACACACAACACAGCACAGGCACAGCACAGCAAGCCAGGATTATTAATAACAGGATTAGCCAGCTATATGAAAGGGATTATCGCCAGGATAATCCACTACCACCACCAGCCCCAGCTACTATAATCCACTGCCCCACTAATCCCTTGTGCACTTGGGTGTTTGATGTTTGAGGGGAAAAAACCAAACCGGCATGTAGTTAATATATTATTCGCTCGATATTTTTGAATCCCCGGGATCGGGAACCAGCGTGGGTTTGAATTAAGCCACCACTGAGACACAACCGTTGAAGGGGATTTTTTTTTACCTCTGGAGCCACTGTCTCCCCTTAATAAGGCCTTCAGATGAGACTATAAAAACCGAGGCCCTATGTGCGAACGCACGCAAAACATCTTGCACACACGTAAAAGGTAAAGGTGTCCCATAACCTATGTGGTTGTAGGGGAACGAGGCGTCAGAGACCTCAGCTTCTTTAGGGGGCCAGCACATGGAGGGCGGTGCCCATCTCCTCTTCCTCACTGCTTTACCTTCTCTGACCCTAAAGAGGGCAGGTACCCATTAACAGCTGGGTGAACTAGGGGACTGTACTGAGGTCAAGGCGCGCAAATTGTCACCCATCCAGTTGGTAACTACACTAG
>CM060322.1:42436891-42466891 GCA_030674155.1 Stramonita haemastoma | reverse complement strand
ACACATGAAATTTAGTGTGTATGCGTGAGTGTGTGTGTGTGTGTGTATGTATGTGCGCACACGCACTCGTACGCCAGCGCGCTTGCGCTGGTGTTCCGCACGCACGTGCTAGCTCGTCGGCACTTTACTAAGTTATGCTTTTATACTATTCAGATGGAGTTGACATAAGCAGGTCAAAGGCTGCTGGGTCAAAGAAAATTCTGGGGGGCAGTGGTGTTTGTTGTGTTTTTGTATTTTGTGTTTGAGATGTGGGCTGGACTGGACATTGAAGGCTCGGGAGAGAGAGGCCGGGCAATGGTCAGTGGTAATGGTCACCTGTGGTTAGTCACCTGTGAGTCTGTTCAGGTACAGGGGTTACAGGGTTCAGCAGGTATTGCAATGATTCTCCCTAGCCTGTCTGCCACCTGCAAGGTCTTTTTTTTCTCCTGACTGTCTGATTTATGAGAAGATAGGGGGGAGACTGAACAATTTGACTGGGAAATGTTTGTTAGAGAACCCGTTTTTTTTTTCAGTACACACACACACAAAAAAGCACAGGCTTGTTGAGAAAATAGCGAGAAAAAAAATTTTGCCTTGAAATGTTGGGTGAAAATTCTTCTCTAAACATGATTGAAGTCCTCTTGTTCCCCCCCCCCCCCCCTTCCCAAACAACCACCCCAAAACCAAAAGCAAAAAAATACCCTCCGTAAAAAAATAAAATAAAATAATCTTCCTTGGATGAAAATCCCCCCCCCCCCCGTTCTAAAATAAACACTACATCCCCCAACCCTAAATAAAAACAAAACACAAACAAAACAAACATGAATACTTGACTTACTTGACTTATGCCTATGAATTCCCTTGGGAACAAAGGGCCACAACAACACCCCTCCAATGGACTCGGTTCTGGGAGATCCTCTTCAGCTCGGCCCACGTCATTCCGGCTGCCTTCGTCTCTGCTTCAGTGCTTCTGTGCCAGGTCTGTTTTGGTCGACCTACTTTCCGCTTCCCTTGTGGGTTCCAGTCAAGGGTCTGCCTGGTGACATCTGAAGCAGGCTTGCGGAGCGTATGGCCGATCCATCCCCATTTCCTTTTCTTAATCTCCGTCTCGATTGGAGCGTGTCTGGTCCTGTCCCATAGTTCTTCGTTTGAGACGACTTCTGGCCACCTGATACCAAGGATGTTCCTAGGACATCTGTTGGTGAATGTCTGGAGTTTGTGGGTGTTGGTCTTTGTTACCCTCCAGCAAACATGAATAACAACAACCAAATCAACAATAGTAAACAACCCCCCCTTGCCCTACCGCCCCCCCCCCCCCCCCCCTACAACAAACCTCATCCAGCCACCCCCACTCCACCTAAACCAAACATTCAAAATAGTTGAAAAGACACTCATGTGTTACTTTAAGGATGAAAGGAACAATTAAAAACAAAACAAGAAACAATACCCCCCTCCAAAAAAAACCCCCAACAACAACCAAGAAATGGAGAGCAGCAAGGAAAAAAAAAAAAGCAACAGCAAATACAAACGGAATAAAACAAACAAAACAGTGAACAGAGTATTGTACTGTCTTGTGTTGTATAGTACTGTCTTGTGTTGTATAGTAATGTCTTGTTTTGTATTGTAATGTATTGTAGTCTTGTATTGTATTGTATGGTAATATATTATATGTATTGTATTGTACTGTCTTGTATCGACTTGTATTATACTGTCTTAAATTGTATTGAATTGTACTGTCTTGTATTGCACTGTCTTGTATTGTATTGCAATGTATTGCATTGTATTGTATCGCACTGTACACAACTTTAAGTCACATCAGAGTTCTCAGCGTGACATTCAGGCTGCTTGCTCTCCCCCTGGGAAGAAGGTGTCGCCACAAGAGCAACGCCACCAAGGGGCAGGGACAGTTTTCATTTCTCCCCAGATTACTCTTAAAACTAACTTGACTTGTCCCTTCACTGTCATAGGAGACAGTCATTAGGACTCCTTCACTGAAACTTTCAAGCTGTAAACCTTGGGCTTATGTTGAACCTGAGCAAAACAGATGAATCATAATAATAATAATAATACATGGAATTTGTATAGCGCTATATCTTGCAAAAACAAATCAAAGCGCTTGCATTCAACCTACACGACGCACAATCAGCAACTATTTACAGTTTTGACAAATTCGAATGTACACACACACACACACACACACACACACACACACGCACGCACGCACGCAGCACGCGCGCACGCACACACACTTACAAACGTTATGTACTTTGGCAGGTGGATGTTGAAGGCAGGGACAGGTAAGAGATGGAAGCGGAAGGAGAAAAACTTAGGTTTGAAATAATTACAATACATAAGATGGTAGATGGTAGATTGTATTGTATCACAACTGTAACTCATCGCAGATTTCTCTGCATGATAATTTTTTTTGCTCTTCTCCCCAGGGGCGAGAGCACATCGCCAGAACAGCAGCGCCACCCATTACTTCTTTTTTGTATCAGCATGTGTATTTGTTTCCCAATCAGAGAGTTTTTCTTTATAAGAAAAAATGTTGCCAGGGACAACTCTTTGGTTTGCTGTGGGTTCTTTTACGTGAACTGAACGTGTACCTGCGTATTAAAAGTTAGTTGGTGTATAGCATGAAGCACTGTTCGCAAGGTTTATTCTCTTACGTTTTGTAGAACAATGACAGAAAAAGAGAATCTCTCTTAATAATTTCAATAGTTGTCTGCTGGTTAACTCTCTTGTAAAGATGAAGGCACCTATAATTTAAAAAAAAAACAAAAAAACTTCGCCCAATGTGGGGCTCGAACCCACGACCCTGGGATTAAGAGTCCCATGCTGTACCGACTGAGCTAACCGGGCTGGCATTCACATGAATTGTAACTGACACTATGACCTTGATCATGTTGTTGTAATAGATTTTATGTCCCAGCGGAGATTTCCAAATTTCCGAGGCAGCAAATAACACACGTGGCTGACTAGCGGACTGATGCACGTGGCTGATTGGAAGACTAATACAGGTGGGCTGACAGACATACAAGACTAACTGACACTTCAAGGCTGACTGATACACGTGGAATCACTGACGCACGTGGAATGACTGACACATGTGGAATGACCAACGCATGTAACGCGCGTGGAATGACTTACGCACATGGAATGACTGACGCACGTGGAATGACTGACGCACGTGGAATGACTGACGCACGTGGAATCACTGACACACGTGGAATGGCTGACGCACGTGGAATGACTGACGCACGTGGAATGACTGACGCATGTGGAATGACTGACGCACGTGGAATGACTGACGCACGTGGGATGACTGATGCACGTGGAATGACTGACACACGGGGGGGGGGGGGGGGGGGGGGGGGGGGGGGGGGGGGGGGGGATGGGGGGGGGGGTTGTTGACTGATGCACAGGGCTGACTGATACACGCGGGCTGACTGATATGCATGACTGACTGGCAGACTGATGCACGTGGGGTGACTGGCAGATTGATGCACGTGGGCTGACTGGCAGACTGATGCACGTGGGCTGACTGGCAGACTGATGCATATGGGGTGACTGGCAGACTGATGCACGTGGGCAGACTGATGCACGTGGGCTGACTGATGCACGTGGGCTGACTGATGCACGTGGGGCTGACTGATGCACGTGGGCTGACTGACAGATTGATGCACGTGGGCTGACTGACAGATTGATGCACGTGGGTTGACTGACAGATTGATGCACATGGGGTGACTGGCAGATTGATGCACGTGGGATGACTGATGTACGTGGGGTGACTGACAGATTGATGCTCGTGGGCTGACTGGCAGACTGATGCACGTGGGCTGACTGACAGATTGATGCACGTGAGATGACTGGCAGATTGATGCACGTGGGCTGACTGATGCACGTGGGCAGACTGACAGATTGATGCACGTGAGATGACTGGCAGATTGATGCACATGGGCTGACTGATGCACGTGGGCTGACTGGGAGACTGATGCACGTAGGCTGACTGGCAGACCGATGCACGTGGGCTGATTGATGCACGTGGGCTGACTGTCAGATTGATGCACATGGGCTGACTGGCAGATTGATGCACGTGGGCTGACTGGCAGACTGACGCACGTGGGCTGACTGGCTGACGGATGCACCTGGGATGACTGTGCTAAATTGTGGCGCTCCACCACGAAATGAGTCGCTTAGCACATTACCCAATTTTGCGCTAGGAGCCTTTAAAGGCAGGTGGGGGTCAAGTTGTAAATTTTGAGATTTTGATTGATTATTAAACTAGATCTGTCTATTTACCTTATAATGAAATTATCAAGGCATAATTTTTATTCCTTTTGCTTTTAAATGTGTTTTGAAAATACCAAAGCACTCACTCTGACAACCTGTTACTAAAATAAACTTGCCCGTTTCTCATTTTGTCCCATCCTGCAGTCTATCATTTCAATTTGTAATAATGTTGCACAGAATTGTCCGATTTTCAATCTGTTTTTTGCATTTGATAGCCACTTTATTGCACATTAATAACATTCAATAACTTAAAATTGACCTGAGGTGCACTCCGTCTCATTATGTGGTGGAGCGTCGGAAATCTCCACAGGGACAGAAATACAGTTACAACAACAAAACAAGGGTCATACTCTTAGTCACAATGTATGCTACCAGTAGCCCGGTTAGCTCAGTCGGTAGAGCATGGGACTCTTAATCCCAGGGTCGTGGGTTCGAGCCCCACATTGGGCGAGGTTTTTTTCTTTTTTTTTTTTTTTGGGGGGGGGGGGTTCTTTTGTTTTTGGTGCCTTTATCTTTACAAGAGAGTAGACCAGTAGACAATGATTTAATGATTATTCAGGGAGATTATATTTGATAATTGTTCTATAATATGTACGGGATATAGCATGCGAGTAACATCTAATGCTATACAGCAATGCATAAGGACATACAGGTACACATTTAGTGCACGTATTAGAACCCACGTAAAAAACAAACAAACCTGTCAAGTCAAGTCAAGTCAAAAACGCTTTTATCATCCCTGAAGGGCAATTACAATACTGACGGACATATTGATACGAATCATACTATAAAAACACACGACATCTACATTTCATATTTGTTCAGACATTATATGATAGCTTCAAATAAAAAAGTCATAAATACTCACACTCGTACGCGCGTGCGCGCACACACACACACAAACACATAAACGCACACATACACACACAGCAATGTATGAATACAATGTTATTAAAACCATTGACTAGAAAAGACATATAACCACTATTATTTTACGCATGTACGCACGCACTCGCACACGCACGTATACATGCATGCACGCACGCACGCTAGCGTACACACACACACAAACAGAAAAACACACACACAGACACACACGTGCCCCCCCCCCCCAGCCTTCCACACACCAATGACACCCCCCCGCCGCCCCCCCTCCCCCCCCCGCACAAACACCAAGAAATACAATGTTTTAAAACCATTGGCTAGAAAGACATGACAATTAAAATAACCTAATAAAGCCAAAAATAAGACATACTTATTTTATGAGTACGTGTGCATGTACATACACGCCTATATATATTGACTACATTCATAATAGTGGCAATCAGGTAAGTAATTCAGAGAAGTGAAATAGTCGGTATTATGATGAGTTTAGAACTGGACAAAGGAATTTCTTTTTCTGTTTGTTTTGCTGTTGTGGCATTGGAAACAAAGTCCTGAAGACAACAATTGGAATTCTGAAAACAAAACGTGGGAGGGATCGTCAAGATGACAGTCGCTTTGCGTACAAGCTGCTGATTACAAAACGACTTGAGATCTCTTTGTTTTTCTCCAATTTTTTTTTTTTTTTAGCAGATTCTCACAATTCTCTGAAGACCATTCTTGTTCTTAATACTAAAGTTATTCTACCAACAAATGAAAGGAAAACTTAGACTGCTGTCTATTTAAGACTTGTAAAACAAAGAAAGAATATTTTTGCCAACAAAAAATGAGTTAAACTTCATTAGAAAATACACACGTTGTTGCCCCTTTTTGACAATAGCGTCAGTGTTAGCTCCCAATTTAACTTGTGGTCAAAAACAGTTCCCAGATACTTGTAGTTCAAAACGTTTTCAACTTTCTGATTATGGATATTGTAAGATGGCAGATTTATTGCATTATAACTGTATACCACCGTAATTTATCTCAGATTTCTCTGCATGAAATTTGCGCTGGTCTGGGGGGGGGGGGGGGGGGGAGGGGGGGCGGGGCGGGGCGAGAGCCCAATCAACAGGAGAGCACTGCCACCCTTCTTTTTCCTATCAGTATGTGTGTTTGTTTCCTCATCAGAGAGTTTTGTCTTTGAAGAAAATGTTGCCAGGGACAACACTTTGGTTTGCTGTGGGTTCTTTTACGTGCACTGAAAGTGTACCTGCGTATTGAAGGTTAATGGGTGTAAATGATTAAGCATTATTGGCATGGTTGATTCCCTTACGTATTGTAGAGCAATGACAGAAAAAGAGAATCTCTGTTAATAATTTTAATAGTTGTCTGCTGGTTTACCCTCTTGAAACTTTGGATAAAGGCACCTATAATTAAAAAAAACAACTCGCCCAACGTGGGGCTCGAACCCACGACCTGGGATTAAGAGTCCCATGCTCTACCGACTGAGCTAACCGGGCTGACGTTCTCATGTAATGTAACTGACACTATGACCCTTGGTCATGTTGTTGTAATAGATTTTGTGTCCCAGCGGAGATTTCCTAATTTCCGAGGTAGCAAATTAACACACGTGGCTGACTAGCGGACTGATGCACGTGACTGATTGGAAGACTAATACAGGTGGGCTGACTGCTACACTGGGCTGACATACATACAGGGCTGACTGATACAAGTGAGCTGACTGCTACACTGGGCTGACATACATACAAGGCTGACTGATACAAGTGAGCTGACTGCTACACTGGGCTGACATACATACAAGGCTGACTGATACAAGTGAGCTGACTGCTACACTGGGCTGACATACATACAAGGCTGACTGATACAAGTGAGCTGACTGCTACACTGGGCTGACATACATACAAGGCTGACTGATACAAGTGAGCTGACTGCTACACTGGGCTGACATACATACAAGGCTGACTGATACAAGTGAGCTGACTGCTACACTGGGCTGACATACATACAAGGCTGACTGATACAGGTGGGCTGACTGCTACACTGGGCTGACATACATACAAGGCTGACTGATACAGGTGGGCTGACTGCTACACTGGGCTGACATACATACAAGGCTGACTGATACAAGTGAGCTGACTGCTACACTGGGCTGACATACATACAAGGCTGACTGATACAAGTGAGCTGACTGCTACACTGGGCTGACATACATACAAGGCTGACTGATACAGGTGGGCTGACTGCTACACTGGGCTGACATACATACAAGGCTGACTGATACAAGTGAGCTGACTGCTACACTGGGCTGACATACATACAAGGCTGACTGATACAAGTGAGCTGACTGCTACACTGGGCTGACATACATACAAGGCTGACTGATACAGGTGGGCTGACTGCTACACTGGGCTGACATACATACAAGGCTGACTGATACAAGTGAGCTGACTGCTACACTGGGCTGACATACATACAAGGCTGACTGATACAAGTGAGCTGACTGCTACACTGGGCTGACATACATACAAGGCTGACTGATACAGGTGGGCTGACTGCTACACTGGGCTGACATACATACAAGGCTGACTGATACAAGTGAGCTGACTGCTACACTGGGCTGACATACATACAAGGCTGACTGATACAGGTGGGCTGACTGCTACACTGGGCTGACATACATACAAGGCTGACTGATACAGGTGGGCTGACTGCTACAGGTGGGCTGACTGCTACACTGGGCTGACATACATACAAGGCTGACTGACACTTCAAGGCTGGCTGACACACGTGGAATGACTAACGTACATGGAATGACTGACGTACGTGGAATGACTGACGCACGTGGAATCACTGACTCACGTGGAATGAATGACGCACGTGGAATGACTGACACACGTGGAATGACTGACGCACGGGGAGTAACTGACGCATGTGACTGACTGACCTACGTGGAATGACTGACGCACGTGGAATGACTGACACACGGGGTGGGGGTGGGGATGGGGGATTGACTGATGCACAGGGCTGACTGATACGCATGACTGACTGGCAGACTGATGCACTTGGGCTGACTGATGCACGTGGGGGGACTGGCAGACTGACGCACGTGGGCTGACTGATGCACGTGGGGTAACTGGCAGACTGATGCACGTGGGTTGACTGGCAGACTGATGCACGTGGGCTGACTGGCAGACTGATGCATGTGGGATGACTGGCTGACTGATGCACGTGGGCTGACTGGCAGACTGATGCACGTGGGCTGACTGACAGATTGATGCACTTGGGATGACTGTGCTAAATCAGAAATCTCCACAGGGACAGAAATACAGTTACAACAACAAAACAAGGGTCATACTCTTAGTCACAATGAATGCTAAAAGTAGCCCGGTTAGCTCAGTCGGTAGAGCATGGGACTCTTAATCCCAGGGTCGTGGGTTCGAGCCCCACATTGGGCGAGTTTTTTTTTTTGGGGGGGGGTCTTTTCTTTTGGTGCCTTTATCTTTACAAGAGAGTAGACCAGTAGACAATAATTTAATGATTATTCAGGGAGATTATATTTGGTAATTGTTCTATAATATGTACGGGGATATAGCATGCGAGTAACATCTAATGCTATACAGCAATGCATAAGGACAAACAGGTACACATTTAGTGCACGTAATAGAACCCACGTAAAGAAAACCTGTCAAGTCAAGTCAAGTCAAAAACACTTTAATCATCCCTGAAGGGCAATTACAATACTGACGGACACATTGATACGAACCATACTCTAAAAACACAAGACAGCTACATTTCATATTTGTTCAAACATTATATGATAGCTTCAAATAAAAGTATCACACTGACACTCGTAAGCGCGTGCGCGCATACACACACATAAACGCACACATACACACACTCCAATGTTTGGATACAAAGTTATTAAAACGATTGACTAGAAAAGACATATAACCACTGCTATTTACGCATGTACGCACGCACTCGCACACGCACGTATACATGCACGCACGCTCGCGTACACACACACACACACACACACACACACACACACAACACACACACACACACACACACACACACACACACACACACACACACGCCACCCCCACCCCAGCCTCCCACACACCAGCTACACCCACCCGCACCCCCCCCCCCAAACACACACATCAAGAAATACAGTGTTTTAAAACCATTGGCTAAAAAGACATGAATTTACAAACAATTAAAAAAACTCAACAAAGCCAAAAATAAGACATACTTATTTTATGAGTACGTGTGCATGTACATACACGCCTATATACATTGACTACATTCATAATCGCGGCAATCAGGTAAGTAATTCAGAGAAGTGAAATAGTCTGTAATATGA
Source organism: Stramonita haemastoma (assembly GCA_030674155.1). Lineage (NCBI taxonomy): Eukaryota > Metazoa > Mollusca > Gastropoda > Neogastropoda > Muricidae > Stramonita > Stramonita haemastoma. Next base: position 42,457,368 of record CM060322.1, on the reverse strand, counting down.
TGAGTTTAGAACTGGATGGCTACTGGCACAAAGGAATTTCTTTTTCTGTTTGTTTTGCTGTTGTGGCATTGGAAAAGAATTCCACTGAAGGCAACAATTGGAATTCTGAAAACAAGAGTATCTCTGTTAATAATTTTAATAATTGTCTGCTGGTTTACCCTCTTGTAAAGATGAAGGCACCTATAATTAAAAAAAAAATCGCCCAATGTGGGGCTCGAACCCACGACCCTGGGATTAAGAGTCCCATGCTCTACCGACTGAGCTAACCGGGCTGGCGTTTACATGTCATGTAACTGACACTATGACCCTTGGTCATGTTGTTGCAATAGATTTTATGTCCTAGCGGAGATTTTAAAATTCCGAGGTAGCAAATTAACACACGTGGCTGACTAGCGGACTGATGCACGTGACTGATTGGAAGACTAATACAGGTGGGCTGACTGATACACGTGGGCTGACTGACACACGTGGGCTGACTGATACACGTGGGCTGACTGACACACGTGGAATGACTGACACACGTGGAATGACTGACGCACGTGGAATGACTGACGCACGTGGAATGACTGACAACGCACGTGGAATGACTGACTCACGTGGAATGACTGACGCACGTGGAATGACTGACAACGCACGTGGAATGACTGACGACGCACGTGGAATGGCTGACGCACGTGGATTGGCTGACGCACGTTGAGTGACTGACCCATTGGAATGACTGACGTATGTGGAATGACTGACGACTCACGTGGAATGGCTGACGCACGTGGATTGACTGACGCACGTTGAGTGACTGACCCATTGAAATGACTGACGTATGTGGAATGACTGACGACTCACGTGGAATGGCTGACGCACGTGGATTGACTGACGCACGTTGAGTGACTGACCCATTGAAATGACTGACGTATGTGGAATGACTGACGACGCACGTGGAATGGCTGACGCAGGTGGATTGGCTGACGCACGTGGAATGACTGACGCACGTGGAATGACTGACGCACGTGGAATGACCGACGACGCACGTGGAATGGCTGACGCAGGTGGATTGGCTGACGCACGTGGAATGACTGACGCACGTGGAATGACTGACGCACGTGGAATGACTGACGCACGTGGAATGGCTGACGCACGTGAAATGACTGACGCACGTGGAATGACTGACACACGGGGGGGGTGGGGGTGAGAGGGGGATGGGAGGGGGGTTGACTGATGCACAGGGCTGACTGATACACGCGGTCTGACTGATGCACGTGGGGTGACTGGCAGACTGATGCACGTGGGCTGACAGATGCACGTGGGGTGACTGGCAGACTGATGCGCGTGGGATGACTGATGCACGTGGGATGACTGTGCTAAATCAGAAATCTCCACAGGGATAGAACAATTACAACAACAAAACATGGGTCACACTCTTAGTCACAATAATGCTAACAGTAGCCCGGTTAGCTCAGTCGGTAGAGCATGGGACTCTTAATCCCAGGGTCGTGGGTTCGAGCCCCACATTGGGCGAGTTTTTTTTTTTTTGGGGGGGGGCGGGTTCTTTTGTTTTTGGTGCCTTCATCTTTACAAGAGAATAGACTAGTAGACAATAATTTAATAATTATTCAGGGATATTATATTTGGTAATTGTTCTATAATATGCACGGGGATATAGCATGCGAATAACATCTAATGCTATACAGCAATGCATAAGGACAAACAGGTACACATTTAGTGCACGTAATAGAACCCACGTAAAGAAAACCTGTCAAGTCAAGTCAAGTCAAAAACACTTTAATCATCCCTGAAGGGCAATTACAATACTGACGGACACATTGATACGAACCATACTCTAAAAACACAAGACAGCTACATTTCATATTTGTTCAAACATTATATGATAGCTTCAAATAAAAGTATCACACTGACACTCGTAAGCGCGTGCGCGCATACACACACATAAACGCACACATACATACACTCCAGTGTTTGGATACAAAGTTATTAAAACAATTGACTAGAAAAGACATATAACCACTATTATTTACGCGTGTACGCACGCACTCTCACACGCACGTATACATGCACGCACGCACGCTCGCGTACACACACACACACACACACACACACACACACACACACACACACACACACACACACACACACACACACACACACACGTCATCCCCACCCCCAGCCTCCCACACACCAGCTACACCCCCTGAGCCCCCCCCCCCTCCCACACACAGCAAGAAATACAATGTTTTAAAACCATTGGCTAGAAAGACATGAATTTACAAACAATTAAAAAAATCAATTAAGCCAAAAATAAGACATACTATTTTTATGAGTACGTGCGCAAGTACATACACACCTGTATCCATTGACTACATTCATAATAGCGGCAATCAGGTAAGTAATTCAGAGAAGTGAAATAGTCTGTATTATGATGAGTTTAGAACTGGATGGCTACTGGCACAAAGGAATTTCTTTTTCTGTTTGTTTTGCTGTTGTGGCATTGGAAACGAATTCCTGAAGGCAACAATTGAAATTCTGAAAACAAGATCATCTCTCTTAATAATTTTAATAGTTGTCTGCTGGTTTACCCTCTGATCTTGTAAAGATGAAGGCATCTATAATAATGAAAAAAAAACTTCGCCCAATGTGGGGCTCGAACCCACGACCCTGGGATTAAGAGTCCCATGCTCTACCGACTGAGCTAACCGGGCTGGCGTTTACATGTCATGTAACTGACGCTATGACCTTGGTCATGTTGTTGCAATAGATTTTATGTCGTAGTGGAGATTTTAAAATTCCGAGGTAGCAAATTAACACACGTGGCTGACTAGCGGACTGATGCACGTGGCTGATTGGAAGACTAATACAGGTGGGCTGACTGATACACGTGGGCTGACATACATACAAGGCTGGCTGACATACATACAAGGCTGACTGACACTTCAAGGCTGACTGATACAGGTGGGCTGACATTCATACAAGGCTGACTGACACTTCAAGGCTGACTGATACAGGTGGGCTGACATACATACAAAGCTGACCGATACACTTGGAATGACTGATGCACGTAGAATGACTGATGCACGTAGAATGACTGACGCACGTGGAATGACTGACGCTGACGCATGTGGAGTGACTGACGACGCACGTACGACGCACGTGGAATGACTGACGACGCACGTACGACGCACGTGGAATGACTGACGACGCACGTACGACGCACGTGGAATGACTGACGACACACGTACGACGCACGTGGAATGACTGACGACACACGTACGACGCACGTGGAATGACTGACGATGCACGTACGACGCACGTGGAATGCCGGAATACGCACGTGCGACGCACGTGGAATGACTGACGACGCACGTACAACGTACGTGGAATAACTGACGACGCACATGGAGTGACTGACGCACATAGCGACTGACGCACGTGGAATGACTGACGACGCACGTACGACGCAAGTGGAATAACTGATGACGCACGTGGAGTGACTGACACACAAAGCGACTGACGCACGTGGAATAACTGACGACGCACGTCGAGTGACTGACGCACATAGAGTGACTGACGCACGTGGAATGACTGACACACGTGGAATGACTGACACATGTGGAATGACTGACACACGTGGCATGACTGACGCACGTAGAGTGACCGACACACGTGGAATGACTGACGCACGTGGAATGACTGATACACGTGGAATGACTGACGCACATAGAGTGACTGACGCACGTGGAATGACTGACACACGTGGAATGACTGATACACGTGGAATGACTGACGCACATAGAGTGACTGACGCACGTGGAATGACTGACACACGTGGAATGACTGACACACGTGGAATGACTGATACACGTGGAATGACTGACGCACGTGACTGACTGACGTGTGTGGAATGACTGACGCACGTAGAGTGACTGACACGGGGGGGGGGTTGACTGATGCACAGGGCTGACTGACGGAGGTGGGCTGACAGATACGCCAAGGTTGACTGATACATACGGGCTGATTGGCAGACTGACACCCGTTGGCTGACTAATGCACGTGGGCTGATTGGCAGACTGACACCCGTTGGCTGACTGATGCACGTGGGCTGATTGGCAGACTGACACCTGTTGGCTGACTGATGCCCGTGGGTAACTAATGCACGTGGGCTGACTGATGCACGTGGGCTAATTGGCAGACTGACACCCGTTGGCTGACTGATGCACGTTGGCTGACTGATGCACGTGGGCTGACTGGTGCACGTGGGCTGACTGATGCACGTGGGCTGACTGATGCACGTGGGCTGACTGATGCACGTGGGCTGACTGACAGACTGATGCACGTGAGATGACCTACACAGGTTTATCAGTTAAAAAAAAACTCTTGTATTTCCAGGATAATGGAATAAGCACTTACGTGTTGTTTGCTTATTTGTTTTTTTTCTTAACATCCAATCTTCCTGTGCATGTGGTTTTACAAACTTTGTCATCAGTTCACACTGGCATATTATAATGGCCTACTCTTCCGAAAAGCGGAACAAGATTTAACATGTGTGCAAGGTAACATACATTTTGTGTAGTTTACGGCTGGTAGTTAAGTAAGATAGCGGGTTCATCAGATTTTGATTGATAGTCTCTACATAGGAAATCTTCAATACAAGTCCAGATACAGAGACATAATATCAATCACCTAGCCTTAAGCTGTCAGCCCGGTTAGCTCAGTCGGTAGAGCATGGGACTCTTAATCCCAGGGTCGTGGGTTCGAGCCCCACATTGGGCGAGATTTTGTTTTTTTTAATATCATGTTAAAAGGTAAAGGTGTCCAATAACCTGTGTGGTCGTAGGGGAGCGAGGCGTCAGAGACCTCAGCTTCTCTAAGGGCCAGCATGTTGAGGGTGGCGCCCATTTCCTCTCCCTCGCTGCTTTACCTTCCATGACCCTAGAACAACAAGAACAAGGGAAACACAGAAAATGTCACAGAAAATGACAATTGAAGAACTCAGTTTATAGACTAAAGCAGGCTACAAACATACATGTGCACATATGCACAACGGAGCTTAAACTATTATGATTTAAATTGTGTATGTTGAGCTTAAGTAGATACACGCCAATTACAAAATATGTGCCAAACATTGACATACCCTACAATCACTTACGTAACATCAATTATTCTACCAATTCCATTTCTGAAGACAGAGGGCAGCTACCTTCATGGTGGAGAAAAATGGCTGCATATGTAAAAATTATCATACCATTGGTAAACCAACGAAATAAAAAAAATTCCTACCAATCATGCCAATCACACTTTGACTCTTTAACTTACACTTTTCGTGCTCATCTTTGAGGAAAAAAATAAAATTTAACCCCCTTGCATCACTGAAGTCCCTGAATGCAGGCTATCTTGATAGTGGGCAAAAATGGTCACATATGCAACATCTCACCATTAGTGAACGAAACTCTAGAAAACAATATCTTTTCTAATCATGAAAAGAGAAAACAAATAATGATAACGTACTCGTCTTTGTAATAAAGGGAAAAAGCTAGTGATAACAAAAACAAAATCTCGCCCAATGTGGGGCTCGAACCCACGACCCTGGGATTAAGAGTCCCATGCTCTACCGACTGAGCTAACCAGGCTGACAGTTACAGTCTAGGTGACTGACATTATGGCTGTATTATTGGACTTGTGTTGAGGTTGTATTGAAGTCCCAGTGGAGATATTCCATTTAGGGAATTTCACTCAATATCTGATGAACGTTCCTTTCTTACTTGAATACCCCCTGTAAACTACATCAAATGTGCATTACCTTGCACACATGTTAAAACTTGTTTTTCTGCAAGGGGATGGGGGTAGGGATAAATGGACTTTTTTTTTTAACCACATGCACAGGAAGAATGGATATAAAAACAAAACACGCCAGTGCTTATTAGATTATCTTGAAAATAAAAGTTGTATTTAAAACTGATAAGTCAGCCAGTCAGCCACCTGTGTCAGTCAGTCACGTGTATCAGCCAGCCAGTCAGTCACGTGTATCAGCCAGCCAGTCAGTCACGTGTATCAGCCAGCCAGTCAGTCACGTGTATCAGCCAGCCAGTCAGTCACGTGTATCAGCCAGCCAGTCAGTCACGTGAATCAGCCAGCCAGTCAGTCACGTGAATCAGCCAGCCAGTCAGTCACGTGTATCAGCCAGCCAGTCAGTCACGTGTATCAGCCAGCCAGTCAGTCACGTGTATCAGCCAGCCAGTCAGTCACGTGTATCAGCCAGCCAGTCAGTCACGTGTATCAGCCAGCCAGTCAGTCTCGTGATACACGTGAGACAGAAATGCAATTACAACAACGCAAGGGTAATACTCTTAGTCACAATGCATACTACCGTCAGCCCGGTTAGCTCAGTCGGTAGAGCATGGGACTCTTAATCCCAGGGTCGTGGGTTCGAGCCCCACATTGGGCGAATGAATTTTTTTTTTTTTTGGGGGGGGGGGAGGACTCCTCTTGTTTTGGTGCCTTTATCTTTACAACAGGGTAGACTAGCAGCCATCTATTTAACAATTATTCAGGGAGATTATATCAGTCAGTCAGGTGTATCAGTCAGTCACGTGGATCAGTCAGCCAGTCGGCCACACGTATTAGTCAATCACGTGTATCAGTCAGTCACGTGTATCAGTCAGTCACGTGGATCAGTCAGTTACGTGGATCAGTCATCCAGTCAGCCCACACGTATTAGTCATTGCACACTTATCAGTCAGCCCACACTGATCAGTCGTTACACACTTATCAGTCATTGCACACTTATCAATTATTGCACACTTATCAGTTATTGCACACTTATCAGTAATTACACACTTATCAGTCACTGCACACTTATCAGTCATTGGACATTTATTAGTCAAAACACACTTATCAGTCATTGCACACTTATCAGTCATTGCACACTCATCAGTCATTGCACACTTATCATTCATTGCATACGTATAAGTCATTGCACATCTACCAGTTATAGCACACTTATCAGTCATCGCACACTTACCAGTCATTGCACACTTATCAGTTACTGCACACTTATCAGTAATTGCACACTTATCAGTCATTGTACACTATAATTAATTGCACACTTATCAGTCATTGCAACACTTATCAGTCATTGCAACACTTATAAGTCATTGCACACTTTTCAGTCATTGCACACTTAACAGTCAGCCCACGTGTATTAGTCTATCAATCAGCCACGCACATTAGTTTGCTAAATCAGAAATCTCCACTGGGACATAAATACAGTTACAAAAACAAAACAAGGGTAATACTCTTAGTCACAATACATGCTACCAGCAGCCCGGTTAGCTCAGTCGGTAGAGCATGGGACTCTTAATCCCAGGGTCGTGGGTTCGAGCCCCACATTGGGCGAGATTTTTTTGGTTTTTTTGGAGGGGGTTTCTTTTGTTTTGGTGCCTTTATCTTTACAAGAGGGTAGACTAGCAGACATCTATTTAACGATTAGACTAGCAGACATCTATTTAACAATTATTCAGGGAGATTTTATCAGTCAGTCACGTGTATCAGTCAGTCACGTGTATCAGTCAGCCAGTCAGTCACGTGTATCAGTCAGTCACATGTATCAGTCAGTCACATGTATCAGTCAGCCACATGTATCAGTCAGTCGCGTGTATCAGTCACTCACGTGTATCAGTCACTCACGTGTATCAGTCAGTCACGTGTATCAGTCAGCCAGTCAGTCACGTGTATCAGTCACGTGTATCAGTCAGTCAGTCAGTCGTGTGTATCAATCAGCTAGGTGTATCAGTCAGCCACCTGTATCAGTCAGCTAAATGCACCTGTCAGCTAGGTGCATCAGTCAAGCATGTGGATCAGTCAGTCACGTGTATCGGTCAGCCACGTGTATCAGTCAGCCAGTCAGCCACGTGTATCAGTCAGCCCACACATATCAGTCAGTATAAGTCAGCCCACACATACCAGTCAGCCCATATTTATCAGTCAGCCCGCATGTATCAGTCATTGCACAGTTATTAGTCAGCCCACACTTATCAGTTAGCCTACGTGTATCAGTCTATCAATCAGCCACAGGCATTAGTGTGCTAAATCAGAAATCTCCACTGGGACAGAAATACAGTTACAACATCAACACAAGGGTCATACTCTTTGTCACAATGTATGCTACTGTCAGCCCGGTTAGCTCAGTCGGTAGAGCATGGGACTCTTAATCCCAGGGTCGTGGGTTCGAGCCCCACATTGGGCGAGTTGTTTTTTTCTTGGGGGAGGGGGGGGGCTTTTTTAGTTTTGGTGCTTTTATTTTTACAAGAGGGTAGAGTAGCACAAAATACAAGTGATTAAATACAAGTATTTAAAATGTTCTACATCTGTATGGTTTTCAGCTTTCTTAAAAAAAAGTCAAAACCTTTACCTTCCTTCCCCCCCCCCCCCCAAAAAAAAAAAAGAAATCTCGCCCAATGTGGGGCTCGAACCCACGACCCTGGGATTAAGAGTCCCATGCTCTACCGACTGAGCTAACCGGGCTAACAGTCACAACTCATGTGACTGACAGTATGACTATACTCCTTAAAATGAACTGACTGATCAGCCCCAAAGTTAGTGACTGTACACAACTTTAGGGGTTGACTCAGAGATAGTGAGGAAATAATCTACGTCTGTTGACTTTGACTGGTATTATCTATAGCAGGGTGATGTGACTGTGCTATGTGTAGCAACGCGTGTATCAGTCAGCTGGGTAATTCAGTCATAGTGTCAGTCACATGAGTTGTGACTGTCAGCCCGGTTAGCTCAGTCGGTAGAGCATGGGACTCTTAATCCCAGGGTCGTGGGTTCGAGCCCCACATTGGGCGAGATTTTTTTTCTTGGGGCAGGGAGGGGGACAGGAAGGAAGGTAAAGGTTGTGACTTTTTTTTTTTAAAGAAAGCTGAAAACCATAAAGATGTAGAACATTTTGAATACTTGTATTTAATTACTTGTATTGTGTGCTAGTCTACCCTCTTGTAAAGATAAAGGCACCAAAACAAAAGAAGACCCCCCAAAAAAAACAAAAGCAAAAAAACCCTCGCCCAATGTGGGGCTCGAACCCACGACCCTGGGATTAAGAGTCCCATGCTCTACCGACTGAGCTAACCGGGCTGATGGTAGCATGCATTGTGACTAAGAGTATTACCCTTGTTTTGTTGTTGTAACAGTTTTTCTGTCCCAGTGGAGAATTATGATTTAGCAAACTAATGTGGGTGGCCGATTGATAGACTAATACACGTGGGCTGACTGATAGGTGTGGGCTGACTGATAAGTGTGGGCTGACTGATAAGTGTGCAATAACTGATAAGTGTGCAATGACTGATAAGTGTGCAATGACTGATAAGTGTGCAATGACTGATAAGTGTGCAGTGACTGATAAATGTGCAGTGACTGATAAATATGCAGTGACTTATAAATGTGCAATGACTGATAAGTGTGCAATGACTGATAAGTGTGCAGTGACTGATAAATGTGCAGTGACTAATAAATGTACAATGACTGATAAGTGTGCGATGACTGATACACGTGGGCTGACTGATACACGTGGCTGACTGATACACCTGGCTGACTGATACACCTGGCTGACTGATACACCTGGCTGACTGATACACCTGGCTGACTGATACACGTGACTGACTGATACACGTGACTGACTGATACACGTGGCTTACTGATACACATGGCTGACTGGCTGACTGGCACTAGTTTAATTTAGTTTTAAAGATAACTTTTCTTTTCAGGATAATGGAATAGGCACCGTCTTGTCTTTATATCCAATGTTCTTGTGCATGTGGTTAAAAAAAATGTCCCCATGTCCCCCCCTCCCCTTGAAAGAAAAAGAAGTTTTAATATGTGTACAAAGTAACACATATTTGATGTAGTTTACAGCAGGTATTCAAGTAAGAAAGGAAGGTTAATCAGATATTGAGTGATAGTCCCTGAATGGAATCTCTCCACTGGGACTTCAACATAACCTCAACACGTCCAATAATACAGCCATAATGTCAGTCACCTGGCCTGAGGTTATCAGCCCGGTTAGCTCAGTCGGTAGAGCATGGGACTCTTAATCCCAGGGTCGTGGGTTCGAGCCCCACATTGGGCGATATTTTTTTTTGTTATCACTAATTTTCCCCTTCTATTACAAATGTGAAGACCAGTACGTTATCATTATTTATAGTACAGTTCCCCCAGTTCACACAGCTGTAAATGGGTACCTGCCCTCGTTAGGGTCAAGGAAGGTAAAAGCAGCAAGGGAGAGGAGATGGGCGCCGCCCTCAACATGCTGGCCCTCTAGAGAAGCTGAGGTATCTGACGCCTTGCTCCCCTACGACCTCATCTCATAGGTTATGAGATATATTAAAAAAAAAATTCGCCCAATGTGGGGCTCGAACCCACGACCCTGGGATTAAGAGTCCCATGCTCTACCGACTGAGCTAACCGGGCTGACAGCAAGAGGCCAGGTGACTGACATTATGTCTATGTATTTGGACTTGTATTGAGGTTGTATTGAAGTCCTAGTGAAGATTTCCTATGTAGAGACTATCAGTCGATGTCCGTCAGTCTGCCAGTCAACCATATGCATCAGTCAGCCCACGTGCATTAGTCAGCCCACGTCCATCAGTCAGCCCACGTGCATCAGTCTGTCAGTCAGCCCACGTGCATCAATCTGCCAGTCAGCCCACGTGCACCAGTCAGCCCACGTGCATCAGTCAGCCCACGCGCATCAGTCAGCCAGTCAGCCCACGTTTATCAGTCTGCCAGTCAGCCCACGTGTATCAGTCAGCCCACGTCCATCAGTCTGCCAGTCAGCCCACGTCCATCAGTCTGCCAGTCAGCCTGCGTGTTTTAGCCTGCTAGTCAGCCTACATGTACCTGTCAGCCAACGGGTGTTAGTCCGCCAATCAGCTCGTGTGTATCAGCCAGCCCTGGTGTATCAGCCAGCCCTGGTGTATCTGTCAGCCCTGTGCATCAATCAACTCCCCCCCCCCCCCCCCCCCCCTGTGTCAGTCACTCTACGTGCGTCAGTCATTCCACGTGCGTCAGTTACTCCACGTGCGTCAATCACTCCACGTGCGTCAGTCATTCCACATGAGCTGTGACTGTCAGCCCTGTTAGCTCAGTCGGTAGAGCATGGGACTTTTAATCCCAGGGTCGTGGGTTCGAGCTCCACATTGGTCGATATTTTTTTTCTTGGGGAGGGGGGATGGAAGAGGAAGGTAGAGGTTGTGCCTTTTTTTTTTTAAAGAAAGCTGAAAACCATAAAGCTGTAGAACATTTTAAATACTTGTATTTAATTACTTGTATTGTGTGCTAGTCTACCCTCTTGTAAAGATAAAGGCACCAAAACAGGAGATTCCCCCCCCAAAAAAAAAAACCCACCAAAAAAGCTCGCCCAGTGTGGGGCTCGAACCCACGACCATGGGATTAAGAGTCCCAAACACGCCAGTGCTTATTCCATTATCCTGAAAAGAAAAGTTGTCTTCAAAACTAATAAATTGATGTCAGTCAGCCAGTCAGCCACCTGTGTCAGTCAGCCAGTTAGCCACGTGTATCAGTCATTGCACACTCACGCGTATCAGTCATTGCAAACTTATCAGTCACTGAGCACTTATCAGCCAGCCCACACTTATCAGTTATTGCACACATATCAGTCATTACGCTCTTATCAGTCATTGCACACGTATCAGGCATTGCACACTTATCAGTCATTGCAAACTTATCAGGCATTGCACACTTATCAGTCAGCCCACGTCTATTAGTCTATCAATCAGCCACACGCATTAGTTTGCTAAATCAGAAATATCTACTGGTACAGAAATACAATTACAACAACAAAACAAGGGTCATACTCTTAGTCATAATGTATGCTACCATCAGCCCGGTTAGCTCAGTCGGTAGAGCATGGGACTCTTAATCCCAGGGTCGTGGGTTCGAGCCCCACATTGGGCGAAGATTTTTGTTTGTTTTGTTTTTTTGGGGGGGGATCTTTTATTTTGGTGCCTTTATCTTTACAAGAGGGTAGACTAGCACACAATACAAGTAATCAAATACAAGTATTTAAAATGTTCTACATCTTTATGGTTTTCAACTTTCTTCAAAAATGTTAGAACCATTACCTTCCTCCTCCCCCCCTCCCAAAAGAAAACAAACCTCGCCCAATGTGGGGCTCGAACCCACGACCCTGGGATTAAGAGTCCCATGCTCTACCGACTGAGCTAACCAGGCTAACAGTCACAACTCATGTGACTGACAGTATGACTATACTCCTTAAAATGAACTGACTGATCAGCCCCAAAGTCAGTGACTGTACACAACTTTAGGGGCTGACTCAAAGATAGTGAAGAAATAATCTATGTCTGTTGAATTTGACTGGTATTATCTGTCTTCTATACCTGGGTGGTTTGACTGTGCTATGTGTAGCAACACGTGTATCAGTCAGCTGGGTAGTTCAGTCATAGTGTCAGTCACATGAGTTGTGACTGTCAGCCCGGTTAGCTCAGTCGGTAGAGCATGGGACTCTTAATCCCAGGGTCGTGGGTTCGAGCCCCACATTGGGCGATTTTGTTTTGGTTGTTGTTTTTGTTTTGTTTTGGTGCCTTTATCTTTACAAAAGGGTAGACAAGGAGACATCTATTTAACAATTATTCAGGGAGATAATATTGGTCAGTCATGTGTATCAGTCTGTCACATGTACTAATCAGCAAGTCAGTCACGTGTATCGGTCAGCCAGTCAGTCACGTGTATCAGTCAGTCACGTGTATCTGTCAGCCAGTCAGTCACGTGTACCAGTCAGTCACGTGTACCAGTCAGTCACGTGTATCAGTCAGTCACGTGTATCAGTCAGTCACGTGTATCAGCCAGTCACGTGTATCAGTCAGTCACGTGTATCAGGCAGTCACGTGTATCAGTCAGCCATCGTATCGGTCAGCCAGTCAGCCAACGTGTATAAGTCAGCCAATGTGTATCAATCCCACAATCAGGCCATGTGTGACAGTCAGCCCTCCCACACTTACCAGTCAGCCCACAGGTGTCAGTCAGCCCACAGGTGTCAGTCAGCCCACAGGTATCAGTCAGCCCACAGGTGTCAGTCAGCCCACAGGTGCCAGTCAGCCAACACGTACCATTCAGCCAACACGTACCAGTCAGCCAACACGTACCAGTCAGCCTGCAGGTGTGAGCCAACAGGCGTCAGTCAGCCAACAGGCGTCAGTCAGCCAACAGGTGCAAGTCAGCCCACACGTGTCAGTCAGCCCACAGGTGTCGGCCAACAGGTGTCAGTCAGCCCACAGGTGTCAGCCAGCCAACAGGTGTCAGTCAGCCAACAGGTGTCAGTCAGCCCACAGGTGTCAGCCAGCCCACAGGAGTCAGTCAGCCCACAGGTGTCAGTCAGCGAACAGGTGTCAGTCAGCCCACACGTGTCAATCAGCCAACAGGTGTCAGTCAGCCAACAGGTGTCAGTCAGCCCACACGTGTCAATCAGCCAACAGGTGTCAGTCAGCCAACAGGTGTCAGTCAGCCCACACGTGTCAATCAGCCAACAGGTGTCAGTCAGCCAACAGGTGTCAGCCAGCCCACAGGCGTCAGTCAGCCAACAGGTGTCAGTCAGCCAACAGGTGTCAGTCAGCCCACACGTGTCAGTCAGCCCACAGGTGTCAGTCAGCCCACACGTGTCAATCAGCCAACAAGTGTCAGTCATTCCACGTGTATTAGTCTATGAATCAGCCATGCAAAGTAGTTTGCTAAATCAGAAATCTTCGCTGGGACAGAAATACAGTTACAACATCAAAACAAGGGTGATAGTCTTAGTCACAATGTATGTTACCGTCAGCCCGGTTAGCTCAGTCGGTAGAGCATGGGACTCTTAATCCCAGGGTCGTGGGTTCGAGCCCCACATTGGGCGAGATGTTTTTCTTTTTTTTTGGGGGGGGGGTGTCTTTTGCTTTGGTGCCATTATCTTTACAAGAGGGTAGACTAGCACACAATACAAGTAATTAAATACAAGTATTTAAAATGGTCTTCATCTTTATGGTTTTCAGCTCTCTTTTTAAAAAAAGTCACAACCTTTACCTTTCTCCCCCCCCCCCCCCCAGCAAAGAAAACAAATCTCGCCCAATGTGGGGCTCGAACCCACGACCCTGGGATTAAGAGTCCCATGCTCCACCGACTGAGCTAACCAGGCTGACAGTCACAGCTCATGTGACTGACAGTATGACTATACTCCTTAAAATGAACTGACTGATCAGCCCCAAAGTCAGTGACTGTACACAACTTTAGGGGCTGACTCAAAGATAGTGAAGAAATCATCTACGTCTGTTGACTTTGACTGGTATTATCTGTCCTCTATAGCTGGGTGGTTTGACTGTGCTATGTGTAGCAACACGTGTATCAGGCAGCTGGGTAGTTCAGTCATAGTGTCAGTCACACGAGTTGTGACTGTCAGCCCGGTTAGCTCAGTCGGTAGAGCATGGGACTCTTAATCCCAGGGTCGTGGGTTCGAGCCCCACATTGGGCGAGATTTTTTTTAAAAGAAAAAAATCCTTCCTACTTTACCAGACGGGATGGGGACGGGATAGCTCAGTGGTCAGAGCGCTCGCTTTCCCCTAGCCAGTGTTAAGCAGCGTCGAGCGTGGTCGCCAATTGGATGGCAATTTGAAGACCCGGGTTCGAATCCGGTCGAGGAAATTTTCTTCCTGGAGTTAACATCAGTGCTGACTCCACTCTCCCCAAAAGTCCTTCGGATGAGACTTTAAACCGAGGCCCCGTGTGCGAACGCACGTAGAACATCTTGCGCACACGTTAAATCCTGTTCCGCTTTTCGTAAGAGTAGGCCATCGTGTGCCGGTGGGAACAGATGACAATATTTACAAAAACTGCATACACACGGGGACCGGATGAAAAAAAGCACATGTTGCTTATTCTGTTATCCTCGATATAAAAGAATAAATAAATAAATAAATAAATAAATAAAATATATAGATGGGTGACCATTTGCGCGCCTTGGCTACAGTACAATTCCCCCAGTTCACCCAGCTGTAAATGGGTACCTGCCGTTTTTTTCTGTCAGGGAAGGTAAAGCAGCGAGGGAGAGGAAATGGGCGCTGCCCTAAACATGCTGGCCCTGAGAGAAGCTGAGGTCTCTGACACCTGGCTTCCCTATGACCACACAGGTTATGGGATACCTTACATTACCAGAGGCAAGGTCAAGAAACGAAAAAGAAAGATTTCATATGGGTACCTAACTGGGGACAGGATTGTTCAGTGGCCACAGATGTCCCTTTCCACAAGCTGAGATGCGACTAAGTGTGTGTGTTATAGCACACTTATCAGTCATTGCACACTTATCAGTCATTGCACACTTGTCAGTTATTGCACACTTATAAGTCATTGCACACTTATCAATCACTGTACACTTATCAGTCATTGAACACATATCAGTCAGTGCAAACCTATCAGTCATTGCACACTCACCAGTCATTGCACACTCACCAGTCGTTGCATAGTTATCAGTCATTGCACAATCATCAGTCATTGCACACTTATCAGTCATTGCACACGTAGCAGTCATTGCATGCTTATCAGTCATTGCACAATCATCAGTCATTGCACACTTATCGGTCATTGCACACGTATAAGTCATTGCACACTTATCAGTCAGCCCACGTGTAAAAGTCTATCAGCCACGCCGCATTAGTTTGCTAAATCAGAAATCTCTGCAGGGATAGAAATACAATTACAACAACAAAACAAGGGTTATACTCTTAGTCACAATGTATGCTACCGTCAGCCCGGTTAGCTCAGTCGGTAGAGCATGGGACTCTTAATCCCAGGGTCGTGGGTTCGAGCCCCACATTGGGCGAGGTTTTTTCTTGGGGGGAGGGGGGGGGGTCTTTTGTTTTGGTGCCTTTATGTTTACAAGAGGGTAGACTAGCACCCAATACAAGAAATTAAATGCAAGTATTCAAAATGTTCTGCATCTTTATGGTTTTTCAGCTTTCTTAAAAAAAGTCACAGCCTTTACCTCTCCCCCCAAAAAAACAACAACAAAAACAAAACAAATCTCGCCCAATGTGGGGCTCGAACCCACGACCCTGGGATTAAGAGTCCCATGCTCTACCGACTGAGCTAACCGGGCTGACAGTCACAGCTCATGTGACTGACAGTATGATTATACTACTTAAAAGGAACTGACTGATCAGCCTCAAAGTCAGTGACTGTACACAACTTTAGGGGTTGACTCAGAGATAGTGAGGAAATAATCTACGTCTGTTGACTTTGACTGGTATTATCTGTACTCTATAGCTGCGTGGTTTGACTGTGCTATGTGTAGCAACACGTGTATCAGTCATCTGGGTAATTAAGTCATAGTGTCAGTGACATGATTTGTGACTGCCAGCCCGGTTAGCTCAGTCGGTAGAGCATGGGACTCTTAATCCCAGGGTCGTGGGTTCGAGCCCCACATTGGGCGAGATTTGTTTTTTTTTTTTTACAGAAAAAATCCTTCATACTTTACCAGATGGGATGGTGAAGGGATAGCTCAGTGGTCAGAGCACTCGCTTTCCCCAAGCCAAGGTTAAGCAGAGTCCGGCGTGGTTGCCAATTGGATGGCTAACATTTTGCGCGCTTTGGCTCCAGTATAGTCCCCCAGTTCACCCAGCTGTAAATGGGCACCTGCCCTCTTTAGGGTCAGAGAAGGTAAAGCAGCGAGGGAGAGGAGATGGGCACTGTCCTCAATATGCTGGCCCCTTTAGAAGCTGTGGTCTCTGACGCCTAGCTCTCTTACGACCACACAGGTTATGGGACACGGTACTTTATCTGAGGCAAGGCCAAGAAACGAAAAAAGAGATTTCATGGGGCTACCTAACTGGGGACAGGATTGTTCAGTGGTCAGAGTTGTCCCATTCCCATTTTAAATACTTGTATTTAATTACTTGTATTGTGTGTTAGTCTACCCTCTTGTAAAGATAAAGGAACTAAGGTGTGACTCTGTGTGACTGTGTGTGTGTGTGTGTGTTATTGCACACTTATCAGTCATTGCACACATATCAGTCATTGCACACTTATCAGTTAGCCCACATTTATCAGTTAGCCCATACTTATCATACACTTATGATATTTATCAGTTAGCCCACACTTATCAGTCATTGCACATTTATCAGTCATTCCACACTTATCAGTCATTGCACACTTATCAGTCAGCCCACGTGTATTAGTCTATCAATCAGCCACGCACATTAGTGTGCTAAATCAGAATTCTCGCTGGGACAGAAATACAGTTACAACAACAAAACAAGGGTCATACTCTAAGTCACAAGGTTTGCTACCGTCAGCCCGGTTAGCTCAGTCGGTAGAGCATGGGACTCTTAATCCCAGGGTCGTGGGTTCGAGCCCCACATTGGGCGAATTTTTTTTTTTTTGGGGGGGGGACTTCTTTTGTTTTGATGCCTGTATCTTTACAAGAGGGTAGACGAGCAGACATCTATTTAACAATTATCCAGGGAGATTATATCAGTCAGTCACGTGTATCAGTCAGCCAGTCAGTCACGTGTATCATTTAGTCACGTGTATCAGTCAGCCAGTCAGCCACGTGTATCAGTCAGTCACGTGTATCAGTCAGCCAGTCAGCCACGTGTATCAGTCAGCCAGTCAGTCACGTGTATCAGTCACCCAGTCAGTCACGTGTATCAGTCAAGTCAGGTGTATCAGTCAGCCAGTGTGTATCAATCCCACAATCAGCCCATGTGTATCAGTCAGCCCACACTTATCAATCAGCCACGTGCAGCAGTGTGCTAAATCAGAAATCCCCACTAGGACAGTAATACAATTACAACAACAAAACAAAGGTGATACTCTTAGTCACAATGAATGCCACCAGCAGCCCGGTTAGCTCAGTCGGTAGAGCATGGGACTCTTAATCCCAGGGTCGTGGGTTCGAGCCCCACATTGGACGAGTTTTTGGGGTGGTTTTTTTTGTGGGGGGGTTCTTTTGTTTTGGTGCCTTTATCTTTACAAGAGGGTAGACTAGCGTACAGCACACAATACAAGTAATTTAATACAAGTATTGAAAATGTTCTACATCTTTATGGTTTTCAGCTTTCTTAAAAAAAAAGTCACAACCTTTACGCCCCCGCCCGCCCCCCCCCCCCCCCCCCCCCAAAGAAAAAACATCTCGCCCAATGTGGGGCTCGAACCCACGACCCTGGGATTAAGAGTCCCATGCTCTACCGACTGAGCTAACCAGGCTAACAGTCACCGCTCATGTGACTGACAGTATGACTATACTCCTTAAAATGAACTGACTGATCAGCCCCAAAGTCAGTGACTGTATACAACTTTAGGGGCTGACTCAGAGATAGTGAGGAAATAATCTACGTCTGTTGACTTTGACTGGTATTATCTGTACACTATAGCTGGGGGTTTGACTGTGCTATGTGTAGCAACACGTGTATCAGTCAGCTGGGTAATTCAGTCATAGTGTCAGTGACATGAGTTGTGACTGTCAGCCCGGTTAGCTCAGTCGGTAGAGCATGGGACTCTTAATCCCAGGGTCGTGGGTTCGAGCCCCACATTGGGCGATTTTTTGTTGTTGTTGTTGTTTGTTTTGTTTTGGTGCCTTTATCTTTAGAAGAGCGTAGACTAGCAGACATCTATTTAACAATTATTCAGGGAGATTATATCAGTCAGTCACGTGTATCAGTCAGTCACGTGTATCAGTCAGTCACGTGTATCAGTCAGCCAATCAGTCACGTGTATCAGTCAGTCACATGTATCAGTCAGCCAGTCAGTCACGTGTATCAGTCAGTCACGTGTATCAGTCAGTCACGTGTATCAGTCAGCCAGTCAGTCACGTGTATCAGTCAGCGAGTCAGTCACGTGTATCAGTCAGTCACGTGCTTCAGTCAGTCACGTGTATCAGTCAGTCACGTGTATCAGTCAGTCACGTATATCAGTCAGTCACGTGTATCAGTCACGTGTATCAGTTAGCCAGCCAGTCAGCCAGTGTATCAGTCAGCAAGTCAGTCACGTGTATCAGTCACGTGTATCTGTCAGCCAGTCAGTCACGTGTATCAGTCAGTCACGTTTATCAGTCAGTCACGTGTATCAGTCAGTCACGTGCATCAGTCAGTCACGTGCATCAGTCAACCACATGTATCAGTCAGCCAATGTGTATCAATCCCAGAATCAGCCCATATGTGACAGTCAGCCCTCCCACACGTGTCAGTCAGCCCACACGTGTCAGTCAACCCACAGGTGTCAGTCAGCCCACAGGTGTCAGTCAGCCCACAGGTGTCAGTCAGCCCACAGGTGCCAGTCAGCTCACAGGTGTCAGTCAGCCCACAGGTGTCAGTCAGCCCACAGGTGTCAGTCAGCCCACAGGTGTCAGTCAGCCCACAGGTGTCAGTCAGCCCACAGGTGTCAGTCAGCCCACAGGTGCCAGTCAGCCCACAGGTGCCAGTCAGCCCACAGGTGCCAGTCAGCCCACAGGTGTCAGTCAGCCCACAGGTGTCAGTCAGCCCACAGGTGTCAGTCAGCCCACAGGTGTCATTCAGCCCACAGGTGTCAGTCAGCCCAAGTGTATCAGTCTATCATTCAGCCACGCGCATTAGTGTGCTAAATCAGAATTCTCCCTGGGACAGAAATACAATTACATCAACAAAACAAGGATCATACTCTTAGTCACAATGTATAATACCGTCAGCCCGGTTAGCTCAGTCGGTAGAGCATGGGACTCTTAATCCCAGGGTCGTGGGTTCGAGCCCCACATTGGGCGAATTTTGTTGTTGTTTTTTTTTTTTGGGGGGGGGGGGACTTCTTTTGTTTTGATGCCTTTATCTTTACAAGAGGGTAAATAAAAGACATCTTTTAACAATTATTCAGGGAGTTTTATCAGCAGTCACGTGTATCATTCGCCAGTCATGACGTGTATCAGTGACGTGTATCAGTCACCCAGTCAGCACGTGTATCAGTCAAGTCAGGTGTTCAGAAGCTAGTGTGTATCAAAACCACAATCAGCCCATGTGTGTCAGTCAGCCCACATTATCATCAGCCCACGTTATCAGTTATCCATCAGCCACGGCATTAGTTTGCTAAATCAGAAATCTCCCCTGGGACAGTAATACAATTACAACAACAAAACAAGGGTCATAATCTTTGTCACAATGAATGCCACCCCAGCCTGGTTGCTCAGTCAGAAGCATGGGGCTCTTTAAACCCAGGGGGCGGGGTTCGAGCCCCACATTGGGCGAGTTTTTGGGGTTTTTTTTGGTTTTTTTGGGGGGGGGTTTTTTTGTTTTTGGGGCCTTTTTCTTTTTCAAGAGGATAGATACGACAACAAACAAAACAAGTAATTTAATACAAGTTTCAAAATGTTCACAGCTTTATGGTTTTCAGCTTTCTTTAAAAAAAAAGCAAATTTACCTTCCTCCTCCCCCCCCTCCCCCAAAGAAAAA
>CM060322.1:42423767-42436791 GCA_030674155.1 Stramonita haemastoma | reverse complement strand
TGACTAATGCACGTGTCTGACTGATACACGTGACTGACTGGCTGACTGATACATGTGACTGACTGATACACCTGGTTGACCAATACATGTGGCTGATTAGCTCACTGATACACGTGACTGACTGATACACGTGACTGACTGGCTGACTGTTACACGTGACTGACTGATACACGTGACTGACTGATATCATTAAATAATTGTTGAATAATTGTTAAATAGATGTCTGCTAGTCTACCCTCTCGTAAAGATACAGGCACCAAAACAAAACAAAAACAAAAAATTTTTAAAAATCGCCCAATGTGGGGCTCGAACCCACGACCCTGGGATTAAGAGTCCCATGCTCTACCGACTGAGCTAACCGGGCTGACAGTCACAACTCATGTCACTGACACTATGACTGAATTACCCAGCTGACTGATACACGTGTTGCTACACATAGCACAGTCAAACCACGCAGCTATAGAGTACAGATAATACCAGTCAAAGTCAACAGACGTAGATTATTTCCTCACTATCTCTGAGTCAACCCCTAAAGTTGTGTACAGTCACTGACTTTGGGGCTGATCAGTCAGTTCATTTTAAGGAGTATAGTCATACTGTCAGTCACATGAGCGGTGACTGTCAGCCTGGTTAGCTCAGTCGGTAGAGCATGGGACTCTTGATCCCAGGGTCGTGGGTTCGAGCCCCACATTGGGCGAGATATTTTTTTCTTTGGGGGGGAAGGAAGGAGAAATGCAGAGGTTATGACTTTTTTTTTTTAAGCTGAAAACCATAAAGATGTAGAACATTTTAAATACTTCTATTTGATTACTTGTATTGTGTGCTAGTCTACTCTCTTGTAAAGATAAAGGCACCAAAACAAAAGACCCCCCCCCCCCCCAAAAAAAAAAATCCTCACCCAATGTGGGGCTCGAACCCACGACCCTGGGATTAAGAGTCCCATGCTCTACCGACTGAGCTAACCGGGCTGCTGGTAGCATACATTGCGACTAAGAGTATGACTCTGTTTTGATGTTGTAATTGTATTTCTGTCCCAGTGGAGATTTCTGATTTAGCACACTAATGCACGTGGCTGATTGATAGACTAATACACGTGGGCTGACTGATAAGTATGCAATGACTGATAACTGTGCAATGACTGATAAGTGTGCAATAACACACACACACACACACACACACACACACACACACACACACACACACACACACACACAGTCACAGTCACAGTCACAGTCACAGTCACACCTTAGCTTGGGGAATAGGACTACTCGGACCACTGAACAATCCTGTCCCCAGATAGGTAGCCCCATGAAATCTCTTTTTCCGTTTCTTCGCCTTGTCTCTTGTAAAATAAGGTGTCCCATAACCTGTGTGGTCGTACGGGAGTGAGGCGTCAGAGACATCAGCTTCTCTAGGGGCCAGCATGTTGAAGGCGGCGCCCATCTCCTCTCCTTCGCGGCTTTACCTTCCCATTGACAGCTGGGGGAACTGGGGGAACTGTACTGTAGCCAAGGCGCGCAAACGGTCACCCATCCAATTGGCAACCAGCTCGAGGCTGCTTAACCAAGCTGGGGGAAAGCGAGCGCTCTGACCACTGAGCTATCCGTCCCCATCCCGTCTGGTAAAGTATGAAGGATTTTTTTCTTTGAAAAAAAACTCGCCCAATGTGGGGCTCGAACCCACGACCCTGGGATTAAGAGTCCCATGATCTACCGACTGAGCTAACCGGGCTGACAGTCACGACTCATCTGACTGACACTATGACTGAACTACCCAGCTGACTGATACACGTGTTGCTACACATAGCACAGTCAAACCCCCCAGCTATACAGTACAGATAATACCAGTCAAAGTCAACAGACGTAGATGATTTCCTCACTATCTCTGAGTCAACCCCTAAAGTTGTGTACAGTCACTGACTTTGGGGCTGATCAGTCAGTTCATTTTAAGGAGTATAGTCATACTGTTAGTCACATGAGCTGTGACTGTCAGCCCAGGTAGCTCAGTCGGTAGAGCATGGGACTCTTAATCCCAGGGTCGTGGGTTCGAGCCCCACATTGGGCGAGATTTTTTTTCTTTGAGGTGGGGGAGGAGCAAAGTAGAGGTTGTCATTTTTTTTTTTAAGAAAGCTGAAAACCATAAAGATGTAGACCATTTTAAATACTTGTATTTAATTACTTGTATTGTGTACTGTACGCTAGTCTACCCTCTTGTAAAGATAAAGGCACCAAAACAAAAGAAGACCCCCCCCCAAAAAAAAAACCAAAAGAAACCTCGCCCAATGTGGGGCTCGAACCCACGACCCTGGGATTAAGAGTCCCATGCTGTACCGACTGAGCTAACCGGGCTGACGGTAACATACATTGTGACTAAGTGTATCACCCTTGTTTTGTTATTGTAACTGTATTTCTGTCCCAGCAGAGGTTTCTGATTTAGCACACTAATGCGCGTGGCTGATTGATAGACTAATACACTTGGGCTGACTGGTACGTGTTGGCTGACTGGTACGTGTGGGCTGACTGGTACGTGTGGGCTGACTGGTACGTGTGGGCTGACTGGTACGTGTTGGCTGACTGGTACGTGTTGGCGGACTGGTACGTGTTGGCGGACTGGTACGTGTTGGCTGACCGGTACGTGTTGGCTGACTGGTACGTGTTGGCTGACTGGTACGTGTTGGCGGACTGGTACGTGTTGGCTGACTGGTACGTGTTGGCTGACTGGTACGTGTGGGAGGTCTGACTGTCACACATGGGCTGATTGTGGGATTGATACACATTGGCTGACTTATACAAGTTGGCTGACTGGCTGACCGATACGCTGGCTGACTGCTACATGTGGCTGACTGATACACGTGACTGACTGATACACGTGGCTGACTGATACACGTGACTGACTGATACACGTGGCTGACTGATACACGTAACTGACTGATACACGTGACTGATACAAGTAACTGACTGATACACGTGACTGACTAATAAACGTGACTGACTGGCTTACAGATACACGTGACTAACTGGCTGACTGATACACATGACTGACTGGCTGACTGATACACGTGACTGGCTGACTGATACACGTGACTGGCTGATACACGTGACTAACTGGCTGACTGATACAAGTGTCGGACTAGCTGACTGATACACGTGACTGGCTGATACACGTGACTGACTGACTGACTGATACACGTGACTGGCTGATACACGTGACTGACTGGCTGACTGATACACGTGACTGGCTGATACACATGACTGGCTGGCTGGCTGATACACGTGACTGGCTGATACACCTGGTTGACTAATACATGTGGCTGACTGGCTGGCTGTTACACGTGACTGACTGATACACGTGACTGACTGATATAATCTCCCTGAATAATTGTTAAATAGATGTCTGCTAGTCTACCCTCTTTTAAAGATACAGGCACCAAAACAAACCCTCGAACCCACGACCCTGGGATTAAGAGTCCCATGCTCTACCGACTGAGCTAACCGGGCTGACAGTCACAACTCATGTCACTGACACTATGACTGAACTACCCAGCTGACTGATACACGTGTTGCTACACATAGCACAGTCAAACCACGCAGCTATAGAGTACAGATAATACCAGTCAAAGTCAACAGACGTAGATTATTTCCTCACTATCTCTGAGTCAACCCCTAAAGTTGTGTACAGTCACTGACTTTGGGGCTGATCAGTCAGTTCATTTTAAGGAGTATAGTCATAGTCAGTAACACGAGTTGTGACTGTCAGCCTGGTTAGCTCAGTCGGTAGAGCATGGGACTCTTAATCCCAGGGTCGTGGGTTCGAGCCCCACATTGGGCGAGGTTTTTTTTTTCTTTGTTGGGGGAAGGAGGAAGGTAAAGGTTGTGGCTTTTTTTTTAAAGAAAGCTGAAAACCATAAAGATGTAGAACATTTTAATTACTTGTATTGTGTGCTAGTCTACCCTCTTGTAAAGATAAAAACACCAAAACAAAAGACCCCTAACCCTCCCCCCCCAAAAAAAAAAAATTCGCCCAATGTGGGGCTCGAACCCACGACCCTGGGATTAAGAGTCCCATGCTCTACCGACTGAGCTAACCGGGCTGATGGTAGCATTCATTGTGACTAAGACTATGACCCTTGTTTTGTTGTTGTAATTGTATTTCTGTCCAGGGAGAATTCTGATTTAGCACACCAATACACGTGGGCTGACTGATACGTGTGGGCTGACTTATACTGACTGATACGTGTGGGCTGACTTATACTGACTGATACATGTGGGCTGACTTATACTGACTAATACATGTGGGCTGACTTATACTGACTGATACATGTGGGCTGACTTATACTGACTGATACATGTGGGCTGACGTATACTGACTGATACATGTGGGCTGACTTATACTGACTGATACATGTGGGCTGACGTATACTGACTGATACATGTGGGCTGACTTATACTGACTGATACATGTGGGCTGACTTATACTGACTAATACATGTGGGCTGACTTATACTGACTGATACATGTGGGCTGACTTATACATGTGGGTTGACTTATACTGACTGATACGTGTGGGCTGACTTATACTGACTGACACATGTGGGCTGACTTATGCTGACTGATGCATGTGGGCTGACTTATGCTGACTGATGCATGTGGGCTGACTGACACATGTGGGCTCGACTTATGCTGACTGATGCATGTGGGCTGACTTATGCTGACTGATGCATGTGGGCTGACTTATGCTGACTGATGCATGTGGGCTGACTTATGCTGACTGATGCATGTGGGCTGACGTATACTGACTGATACATGTGGGCTGACGTATACTGACTGATGCATGTGGGCTGACTTATGCTGACTGATACATGTGGGCTGACGTATACTGACTGATACATGTGGGCTGACGTATACTGACTGATACATGTCGGCTGACGTATACTGACTGATGCATGTGGGCTGACTTATGCTGACTGATACATGTGGGCTGACGTATACTGACTGATACATGTGGGCTGACGTATACTGACTGATACATGTGGGCTGACGTATACTGACTGATACATGTGGGCTGACGTATACTGACTGATACATGTGGGCTGACTTATACTGACTGATATATGTGGGCTGACTTATACTGACTGATACATGTGGGCTGACTTATACTGACTGATACATGTGGGCTGACTTATACTGACTGATACGTGTGGGATGACTTATACTAACTGATACATTTGGGCTGGCTGACATACATGAGCTGATTGTAAGATTGATACACACCGGCTGACTGATACACGTGACTGACTGATACACGTGACTGACTGATACACGTGACTGACTGATACACGCGACTGACTGGCTGATTGACACGCGTGACTTACTGATACACGTGACTGACTGATACACGTGACTGACTGATACACGTGACTGACTGATACACGCGACTGACTGACTGATTGACACGCGTGACTTACTGATACACGTGACTGACTGATACACGTGACTGACTGATACACGTGACGGACTGGCTGACTGACACAGGTGGATGACTGGCTGACTGGCTGATTGGCTGACATCAGTTTTAAATACAACTTTCATTTTCAAGATAATGGAATAAGCACTGGCGTGTTCTGTTTTTATATCCAATCTTCCTGTGCATGTGGTTAAAAAAAATGCCCATTTCTCCCCTCCCCCCCTCCCCCACTCCCCCACCTCCTGTGAAAAAAACAGGAAGTTTTAACATGTGTGCATGTGATGAAGTTTACAGCAGGTATTCAAGTAAGAAAGGAAGGTTCATCAGATATTGAGTGATAGTCCCTAAATGGAATATCTCCACTGGGACTTCAATATAACCTCAACACAAGTCCAACAATACAGCCATAATTTCAGTCACCTGGCCTGAAACTGTCAGCCCGGTTAGCTCAGTCGGTAGAGCATGGGACTCTTAATCCCAGGGTCGTGGGTTCGAGCCCCACATTGGGCGAGATGTACTAATTTTCCCCCTCTATTACAAATGTAAAAACGTACGTTATCGTTATTTGTCTTCTCTTTTGATGATTGTAAAAGAGATTATTTTCTAGAGCTTCGTTCACTAATGGTGAGATTTTGCAAACATGACCATTTTTGCCCACTATTAAGATAGCCTGCATTCAGCTACTTCAGGGATACAAGGAGGATTGAATTTTATTTTTTCCTCAAAGATGAGCAGGAAAAGTGCAAGTTAAAGAGTCAAAGTGTTTGCATGATTGGTAGGAATTGTTGTGGTTTTTTTTTTATTTCGTTGCTTTAGCAATGGTGTGATTTTACATATGCAGCCATTTTTCTCCACCATGAAGGTAGCTTTCTTCTGACTTCAGAAATGGAATTGGTAGAATACTTGATGTTACGTCAGTGATTGTAGGGTATGTTAATGTTTGGCACATATTTTGTAATGTGCATGTATCTACTGAAGCTGAACACACATAGTTTAAATCATAACAGTCTAAGCTTCTTTGTAAACACGTACAGATGTATGTTTGTAGTCTGCTTTAATCTATAAACTGATTTCTTCAATTGTCATTTTCTGTGTCATTTTCTGTGTCATTTTCTGTGTTTCCCTTGTTCTTGTTGTTGTTGTGATTGAAATTATTTTTACCTGGGCGAGAGCGCCATACCACAAGAACAACGCCACCCATTACTTTATTCCCTTGTCAGCATGTGTGTTTGTTTCCCTGTCACTGTGGTGTCTTTTTTGTCTGTTTGTTTGTTTGTTTGTTTGTATTTTACCAAATCGTTGATAGGGACACGGCTTTTTGCCGTGGGTTCATTAAAGTGCACTAAATGTGTACCTGTATATTATTAACTAATGTGTACTAGTGCACACACTTTGCCTCTTTTAATTACACACATTTTCCCCTCTCATCTTTGAAGACAAAATAAAAAGCAATCTCCCTTGGGTCCCTAAAGTCGGTATAATTATGGCTATCTTAACAGTTGACAAAAATGGTCACATACGCAAAATGTCACCATTCGTAAACCTTGGACCACTGAGTAAAGACAAAAAATCTTTGTTATCATAAAAAACACAACAACAAAAAATGATAATTTGCTCGTCTTCCCATTTGTAATAAAGGTAAAGGTGTCTCATAACCTATGTGGTCGTAGGGGAGTGAGATATCAGAGACCTCAGCTTCTCTAAGGGCCAGCATATTGAGGGCAGCACCAATCTTCTCTCCCTCGCTGCTTTACCTTCCCTGACCCTAAAGAGGGCAGGTACCCATTTACAGCCTGGGTGGACTGGGGGATCTCTACTGTAGTCAAGTCGTGCAAACGGTCACCCATCCAATTGGCAACTACGCTCGATGCTGCTTAACCTTGTCTGGGGGAAAGCCAGCGCTCTGACCACTGAGTTATACCATCCCCATCCCGTCTAGTAAAGTAAGAAGGATTTTTTTCTTTAAAAAAAATCTCGCCCAATGTGGGGCTCGAACCCACGACCCTGGGATTAAGAGTCCCATGCTCTACCGACTGACCTAACCGGGCTGACAGTCACAACTCGTGTGACTGACACTATGACTGAATTACCCAGCTGACTGATACACGTGTTGCTACACATAGTACAGTCAAACCCCCCAGCTATACAGTACAGATAATACCAGTCAAAGTCAACAGACGTAGATTATTTCCTCACTATCTCTGAGTCAGCCTCTAAAGTTGTGTACAGTCTCTGACTTTAAGGCTGATCAGTCAGTTCATTTTAAGGAGTATAGTCATACTGTCAGTCACATGAGCTGTGACTGTCAGCCTGGTTAGCTCAGTCGGTAGAGCATGGGACTCTTAATCCCAGGGTCGTGGGTTCGAGCTCCACATTGGGCGAGATTTTTTTTTCTTTGGGAGGGAGGAGAAGAAGGTAAAGGTTGTGACTTTTTTTAAGAAAGCTGAAAACCATAAAGATGTAGAACATTTTAAATACTTGTAATTATACACTTGTATTGTGTGGTAGTCTACCCTCATGTAAAGATAAAGGCACCAAAGCAAAAGAAGTCCCCCCCAAAATAAACACAAAAAAATTCGCCCAATGTGGGGCTCGAACCCACGACCCTGGGATTAAGAGTCCCATGCTCTACCGACTGAGCTAACCGGGCTGACGGTAACATACATTGTGACAAAGAGTATCACGCTTGTTTTGTTATTGTAACTGTATTTCTGTCCCAGCGGAGATTTCTGATTTAGCACACTATTGCGCGTGGCTGATTGATAGACTAATACACGTGGGCTGACTGACACCTGTGGGCTGACTGACACGTGTGGGCTGACTGGTACGTGTTGGCTGACTGGTAAAGTGTGGGCTGACTGGTACGTGTGAGCTGACTGGTACGTGTGGGAGGGCTGACTGTCACACATGGGCTGATTGTGAGATTGATACACATCGGCTGACTTATACACGTTGGCTGACTGGCTGACCGATACGATGGCTGACGGATACATGTGACTGACTGATACACGTGACTGACTGATAAGCGTGACTGACTGGCTGACTGATACACGTGACTGACTGATAAGCGTGACTGACTGATGCACGTGACTGACATACACGTGACTTACTCATACACGTGACTTACTCATACACGTGACTGACTCGCTGATACACGTGACTGACTGATACACGTAACTGACTGGCTGACTGATACACGTGACTGACTGATACACGTGACTGACTGATATTATCTCCCTGAATAATTTTAAATAGATGTCTGCTAGTCTACCCTCTTGTAAAGATAAAGGCACCAAAACAAAACAAAAACCAAAAAAAAGCTCGCCCAAAGTGGGCTCGAACCCACGACCCTGGGATTAAGAGTCCCATGCTCTACCGACTGAGCTAACCGGGCTGACAGTCACAACTCATGTCACTGACACTATGACTGAACTACCCAGCTGACTGATACACGTGTTGCTACACATAGCACAGTCAAACCACGCAGCTATAGAGTACAGATAATACCAGTCAAAGTCAAAAGACGTAGATTATTTCCTCACTCTCTCTATGTCAACCCCTAAAGTTGTGTACAGTCACTGACTTTGGGGCTGATCAGTCAGTTCATTTTTAGGAGTATAGTCACACTGTCAGTCACACGAGTTGTGATTGTTAGCCTGGTTAGCTCAGTCGGTAGAGCATGGGACTCTTAATCCCAGGGTCGTGGGTTCGAGCCCCACATTGGGCGAAAAAAAAAATTTTTCTTGGGGGGTTGAAGGAGGAGGAAGGCAAAGGTTGTGACTTTTCTTTCAGAAAGCTGAAAACCATAAAGCTGTAGAACATTTTGAATTCTTGTATTTAATTACTTGTATTGTGTGCTAGTCTACCCTCTTGTAAAGATAAAGGCACCAAAGCAAAAGACCCCTCCCCCCCAAAAAAAACAACAAGAAAACCTCGCCCAATGTGGGGCTCGAACCCACGACCCTGGGATTAAGAGTCCCATGCTCTACTGACTGAGCTAACCGGGCTGCTGGTGGCATTCATTGTGACTAGGACTATCACCTTTGTTTTGATGTTGTAATTGTATTTCTGTCCCAGTGGAGATTTCTGATTTAGCACTCTAATGTGCGTGGCTGATTGATAGACTAATACACGTGAGCTGACTGATAAATATGGACTGACGTGACTGACTGATACACGTGACTGACTGGCTGACTGATACACGTGGCTGACTGGCTGACTGATACACGTGACTGACTGATACACGTGACTGATACACGTGACTGATACACGTGGCTGACTGGCTGACTGATACACGTGACTGACTGATACACGTGACTGATACACGTGACTGATACACATGGCTGATACACGTGGCTGACTGGCTGACTAAGACAGGTGGCTGACTGATACACGTGACTGACTGATACACGTGGCTGACTGGCTGACTGACACTAGTTTATTAGTTTTAGGGATAACTTTTATTTTCAGGAAAATGGAATAAGCACTCACGGGTTTTGTTTTTATATATCCAATCTTTCTGTGCATGTGGGTTAAAAAAAAAGTATCCATTCCTCCCCCTCAGCCCCCACCCCCACCCCCCTGTAAAAAAAAAAAAAAAAAAAAAAAAAAAAACTTTTGACATATGTACAAGGTAAGACACATTTGATGTAGTTATGTAGTTTACAGCAGGTATCCAAGTAAGAAAGGAAGGTTCATCAGATTTTGAGTGATAGTCCCTGAATGGAATATCTCCACTGGGACTTCAATATAACCTCAACACAAGTCCAATAATACAGCCATAATGTCAGTCACCTGGCCTGAGGTTATCAGCCCGGTTAGCTCAGTCGGCAGAGCATGGGACTCTTAATCCCAGGGTCGTGGGTTCAAGCCCCACATTGGGCGACATTTTTTTTATCACTAATTTTCCCCCTCTATTACAAATGTGAAGACGAGTACGTTATCATTATTTCTAGAGCTTCGTTCACTAATGGTGAGATTTTGCATATGTGACCATATTTGCCCACTATCAAGACAGCCTGCATTCAGGGACTTCAGGGATACAAGAAGGATTGAATTTTCATTTTTTCTTCAAAGATGAGCAGGAAAAGTGTAAGTTAAAGAGTCAAAGTGTTTGCATGATTGGTAGGAATTGTTGTTGGTGTTGTTTTTTTATTTCGTTGCTTTAGCAATGGTGTGATTTTACATATGCAGCCATTTTTCTCCACCATGAAGGTAGCTGCCTTCTGTCTTCAGAAATGGAATTGGTATAATACATGATGTTATGTAAGTGAGGGGGGTTGCAAATGTCAGGCATATTGTGGAATGCATGCTATCTACTTAAGCTCAACACACACAGTTTAAATTATAATAGTCTAAGCTTCTTTGTGCACTCGTGCACATGCATGTATGAACGTCTGCTTTAGTCTATAAAGGAGTTTATTGATTGTCATTTCCTTGTCATTTTCCGTGTTTTGTTTGTTCTTGTTTGTTGTTGTGATTGAAATTATTTCTATCTGCTCCAGTGTGGATGCCACAAGACATAGCCACCCATTACTTTTTTCCCTTGTCAGTTTGTGTGTTTGTTTCCCTGTCGCAGTGGTGTCTTTGTTTGGTTAGTTTTTTTTAATTTTCCCAAAGTGTCGATAGGGACACAGCTTTTTTCTACCGTGAGTTCTTTTAGGTGCTCTAAATGTGTGCCTGTGTATTATTGACTAGTGTATATGGGTGCAGACTCTTTGACTCTTTTTATTACACACATTTTCCCCTCTTATCTTTGAAGACAAAATAAAATTCAATCCTCCTTACATCCCTGATGTCGGAATGTGGTTATCTTATTAACATTTGGCAAAAAGGGTTACATACGCAAAATCTTACCATTGGTAAACCTTGGACCTCTTAGCTGGGTAAAGACAAATATCCTTTCTGTTATCATCAACAAAAAAGCAATAAATGAGGATTATTTGCTGTCTCCTCATTTGTAATAAAAGTAGTAGGTAAACGTGTCCCACGCATGACCTATGTAGTGGTAGGGGAGCAAGACGTCAGAGACCTCAGCTTCTCTAGGGGCCAGCGTATTGAGGCCGGCACCCATGTCGTTGTTGAGATTATATTATAGTCTCAGCGGTAATACTCCGATTTAGGGACTGTGGACATAAGCCAGAAAGTCAGAAGGTCTGCCACTTCAGCTCCTCGGCACCCATCTCCTCTCCCTCGCTGCTTTGCCTTCCCTGACCCTAAAGAGGGCAGGTACCCATTGACACCTGGGTGAACTGGGGGACTGCACTGAAGCAAAGGTGAGTAAATGGTGCCTCATCCGCGTGGTGACCAGGCTCGATGCTGCTTAACCTTGGCTGGGGGAAAGCGAGTGCTCTGACCACTGAGCTACCCCGTCCCCATCCCGTCTGGTAAAGTATGAAGGATTTTTTTCTTTAAAAAAAAATTCGCCCAATGTGGGTCTCGAACCCACGACCCTGGGATTAAGAGTCCCATGCTCTACCGACTGAGCTAACCGGGCTGACAGTCAAACTTCATGTGACTGACACTATGACTGAACTACCCAGCTGACTGATACACGTGTTGTTACACATAGCACAGTCAAACCACGCAGTTTTAGAGTACAGATAATACCAGTCAAAGTCAACAGACGTAGATTATTTCCTCACTATCTCTGAGTCAACCCCTAAAGTTGTGTACAGTCACTGATTTTGGGGCTGATCAGTCAGTTCATTTTTAGGAGTATAGTCATACCGTCAGTCACATGAGCTGTGACTGTCAGCCCGGTTAGCTCAGTCGGTAGAGCATGGGACTCTTAATCCCAGGGTCGTGGGTTCGAGCCCCACATTGGGCGAGATTGTTTTTTTTTGGAGAGGAGGAGGAAGGTAAAGGTTGTGACCTTTTTTAAGAAAATTGAAAACCATAAAGATGTAGAACATTTTAAATACTTGTATTTAATTACTTGTGTTGTGTGCTAGTCTACCATCTTTGTAAAGATAAAGGCACCAAAATACACCCCACCCACCTCAAAAAAAAAGAATATTTCGCCCAATGTGGGGCTCGAACCCACGACCCTGGGATTAAGAGTCCCATGCTCTACCGACTGAGCTAACCGGGCTGATGGTAGCATACATTGTGACTAAGAGTATGACCCTTGTTTTGTTGTTGTAACTGTATTTCTGTCCCAGCTGAGATTTCTGATTTAGCAAACTAATGTGCGTGGCTCATTGATAGACTAATACACGTGGGCTGACTGATGAATGTGCAATGACTGATAAATGTGCAATGACTGATAAGAGTGCAATAACTGATAAGTGTGCAATGACTTTTATAAATGTGCAATGATTTTTATAAGTGTGCAATGACTGATGAGTGTGGGCTGACTGATAAGTGTGCAATGACTGATAAGTGTGCAATGACTGGTAGGTGTGCAATGACTGATAAGTGTGGGCTGGCTGGTAGGTGTGCAATGACTGATAAGTGTGCAATGACTGATAGGTGTGCAATGACTGATGTGTGTGTAATGACTGGTACGTTTGGGTTGACTGATAAGTGTGCAATGACTGATGAGTGTGCAATGACTGAT
>CM060322.1:42381945-42423667 GCA_030674155.1 Stramonita haemastoma | reverse complement strand
CAGTCAGCCCACACGTACCAGTCAGCCCACAGGTGGCAGTCAGCCCACACATACCAGTCAGCCCACAGGTGGCAGTCAGCCCACAGGTGGCAGTCAGCCCACACATACCAGTCAGCCCACACGTACCAGTCAGCCCACAGGTGGCAGTCAGCCCACACATACCAGTCAGCCCACAGGTGGCAGTCAGCCCACAGGTGGCAGTCAGCCCACACGTACCAGTCAGCCCACACGTACCAGTCAGCCCACACATACCAGTCAGCCCACACGTACCAGTCAGCCCACAGGTGGCAGTCAGCCCACACATACCAGTCAGCCCACAGGTGGCAGTCAGCCCACAGGTGGCAGTCAGCCCACACGTACCAGTCAGCCCACAGGTGGCAGTCAGCCCACAGGTAGCAGTCAGCCCACAGGTGGCAGTCAGCCCACAGGTGGCAGTCAGCCCACACGTGTCAGTCAGCCCACAGGTGGCAGTCAGCCCACAGGTGGCAGTCAGCCGACACGTATCAGTCAGCCCACACGTGTCAGTCAGCCCACACGTGTCAGTCAGCCCACGTGTATTAGTCTATCAATCAGCCACGCGCATTAGTTTGCTTAATCAGAATTCTCCGCTGGGACAGAAATACAGTTACAATAACAAAACAAGGGTTATACTCTTAGTCACAATGTATGTTATCATCAGCCCGGTTAGCTGAGTCGGTAGAGCATGGGACTCTTAATCCCAGGGTCGTGGGTTCGAGCCCCACATTGGGAGAGGTTTTTTTTGCTTTTTTTTTTGGGGGGGGGTCTTCTTTTGTTTTGGTGCCTTTATCTTTACAAGAGGGTAGACTATCACACAATACAAGTAATTAAATACAAGTATTTAAAATGGTCTACATCTTTATGGTTTTCAGCTTTCTTAAAAAAAAAGTGACAACCTCTACTTTCCTCCTCCCCCACCTGAAAGAAAAAAAATCTCGCCCAATGTGGGGCTCGAACCCACGACCCTGGGATTAAGAGTCCCATGCTCTACCGACTGAGCTAACCGGGCTGACAGTCACAGCTCATGTGACTGACAGTATGACTATACTCCTTAAAATGAACTGACTGATCAGCCCCAAAGTCACTGACTGTACACAACTTTAGGGGTTGACTCAGAGAGAGTAAGGAAATAATCTATGTCTGTTGACTTTGACTGGTATTATCTGTACTGTATAGCTGTGTAGTTTGACTGTGCTATGTGTAGCAACACGTGTATCAGTCAGCTGGGTAATTCAGTCATAGTGTCAGTCACATGATTTGTGACTGTCAGCCCGGTTAGCTCAGTCGGTAGAGCATGGGACTCTTAATCCCAGGGTCGTGGGTTCGAGCCCCACATTGGGCGATTTTTTTTAAAGAAAAAAAATCCTTCATACTTTACCAGTCGGGATGGGGACGGGATAGCTCAGTGGTCAGAGTGCTCGCTTTCACCCAGCCAAGGTTAAGCAGCGTGGAGCGTCTTTGCCATTTGGATGGGTGACCGTTTGCGCGCCTTGGCTTCTGTACAGTCCCCCAGTTCACCTAGCTGTAAATGGATACCTTCCCTCTTTAGGGTCAGGGAAGGTAAAGCAGCAAGGGAGAGGAGATGGGCGCTGCCCTAAACATGCTGGCCCCTAGAGAAGCTGAGGTCTCTGACGCCTGGCTCTCCTACGACCACACAGGTTATGGGATACCTTACTTTACCAGAGGCAAGTTCAAGAAGCATAAAAAGAGATTTCATGGGGCTACCTAACTGGGGACAGGATTGTTCAGTGGTCAGAGTTGTCCCTTTCCCCAAGCTAAGGTGTGACTGCGTGTGTGTGTTATTGCACACTTATAAGTTATTGCACACTTACCAGTCAGCCCACACTTATCAGTCATTGCACATTTATCAGTCATGGCACACTTATCAGTCATTGCACAATATCAGTCATTGCACACTCATCAGTCATTGCACATTTATCAGTCAGTCCACACTTACCAGTCATTGCACACTTATCAATCATTGCACATTTATCAGTCAGTCCACACTTATCAGTCACTGCACGCTTATCAGTCACTGCACACTTATCAGTCACTGCACACTTATCAGTCACTGCACACGTATCAGTCAGCCCACGTGTATTAGTCTATCAATCAGCCACGCACATTAGTGTGCTAAATCAGAAATCTCCGCTGGGACAGAAATACAGTTACAACAACAAAACAAGGCTCATACTCTAAGTCACAATGTACCCTACCAGCAGCCCGGTTAGCTCAGTCGGTAGAGCATGGGACTCTTAATCCCAGGGTCGTGGGTTCGAGCCCTACATTGGGCGATTTTTTTTAAAAAGAAAAAATTCCTTCATACATACATGTGTACGTATGCACAAAGAAGCTTAGACTATTATGATTTAAACTGTGTGTGGTCAGCTCAGGCAGATAGCACGCATTACACAATATGCCCAACATTTACACCCCCCTCCCTCCCTCACTTACGTAACATAACATCAAGTATTGTATAAATTCCATTTCTGGAGTCAAGGCAGCTTACCTTCATGGTGGAGAAAAATGGCTGCACATGTAAAAATTAATCACAACATTGGTAAACCGACGAAATAAAGAATCCTACCAATCATGCAAACACTCTGACTCTTTACCTTACACTTTTCCTGCTCATCTTTGAGGAAAAAACAAAATTCAATCCTCCTTGTATCCATGAAGTCCCTGAATGCAGGCTATCTTGATAGTGGGCAAATATGGTCACATATGCAAAATCTCACCGCTAGTGAACAAAGCTCTAGAAATAATGATAACGTACTTGTCTTCACATTTGTAATGGAGGGGGAAAATTAGTGATAAAAATAAAATATCGCCCAATGTGGGGCTCGAACCCACGACCCTGGGATTAAGAGTCCCATGCTCTACCGACTGAGCTAACCGGGCTGACAGTTACAGTCTAGGTGACTGACATTATGGCTGTATTATTGGACTTGTGTTGAGGTTATATAGAAGTCCAAGTGGAGATATTCCATTCAGGGACTATCACTCAATATCTGATGAACCTTCCTTTCTTACTTGGATACCTGCTGTAAACTACATCAAATGTGTCTTACCTTGTACATATGTACAAAAGTTTTTTTGTGTTTTTTGTGTGTTTTTTTACAGGGGGGTGGGGGTGGGGGCTGGGGGGGAGGAATGGAGACATTTTTTTTAACCCACATGCACAGAAAGATTGGATATAAAAACAAAACCCGTGAGTGCTTATTCCATTTTCCTGAAAATAAAAGTTATCCTTAAAACTAATAAACTAGTGTCAGTCAGCCAGTCAGCCACGTGTATCAGTCAGTCACGTGTATCAGTCAGCCACCTGTCTCAGTCAGCCAGTCAGCCACGTGTATCAGCCATGTGTATCAGTCACGTGTATCAGTCACGTGTATCAGTCAGTCACGTGTATCAGTCAGCCAGTCAGCCACGTGTATCAGCCATGTGTATCAGTCACGTGTATCAGTCAGTCACGTGTATCAGTCAGCCAGTCAGCCACGTGTATCAGTCAGTCATGTCAGTCCATATTTATCAGTCAGCTCACGTGTATTAGTCTATCAATCAGCCACGCACATTAGAGTGCTAAATCAGAAATTTCCACTGGGACAGAAATACAGTTACAACATCAAAACAAGGGTCATACTCTTAAGTCACAATGAATGCCACCATCAGCCCGGTTAGCTCAGTCGGTAGAGCATGGGACTCTTAATCCCAGGATCATGGGTTCGAGCCCCACATTGGGCGAGGCTTTCTTCTTTTTTTTTGGGGGGGGGGTCTTTTGCTTTGGTGCCTTTATCTTTACAAGAGGGTAGACTAGCACACAATACAAGTAATTAAATACACGTATTTAAAATGGTCTACATCTTTAAGGTTTTCAGCTTTCTTAAAAAAAAAGTCCCAACCTCTACCTTCCTACCCCCTCCGTCCCAGAAAGAAAACAAAAATAAGCTCTAAAGTCAGTGACTGTACACAACTTTAGGGGCTGACTCAGAGATAATGAGGAAATAATCTGCGTCTGTTGTCTTTGACTGGCATTATCTGCACTCTATAACTGCGTGGTTTGACTGTGCCGTGTGTAGCAACACGTGTATCAGTCAGCTGGGTTATTCAGTCATAGTGTCAGTGACATGATTTGTGACTGTCAGCCCGGTTAGCTCAGTCAGTAGAGCATGGGACTCTTAATCCCAGGGTCGTGGGTTCGAGCCCCACATTGGGCGATTTTTTTGTTTTTTGTTTTCGTTTTGTTTTGGTGCCTGTATCTTTACAAGAGGGTAGACTAGCAGACATCTATTTAACAATTATTTAGAAAGATTATATCAGTCAGTCACGTGTATCAGTCAGTCACGTGCATCTGTAAGCCAGTCAGTCACGTTTATTAGTCAGTCACGTGTATCAGTTACTTGTATCAGTCACGTGTATCAGTCAGTTATGTGTATCAGTCAGCCACGTGTATCAGTCAGTCACGTGTATCAGTCAGCCACGTGTATCAGTCAGTCACGTGTATCAGTCAGCCACATGTAGCAGTCAGCCATCGTATCGGTCAGCCAGTCAGCCAACGTGTATAAGTCAGCCAATGTGTATCAATCCCACAATCAGCCCATGTGTGACAGTCAGCCCTCCCACACGTACCAGTCAGCCAACACGTACCAGTCAGCCAATACGTACCAGTCAGCCAACACGTACCAGTCAGCCAACACGTACCAGTCAGTCAACACGTACCAGTCAGCCCAAGTGTATTAGTCTATCAATCAGCCACGCGCATTAGTGTGCTAAATCAGAAATCTCCACAGGGACAGAAATACAGTTACAATAACAAAACAAGGGTGATACTCTTAGTCACAATGTATGTTACCGTCAGCCCGGTTAGCTCAGTCGGTAGAGCATGGGACTCTTAATCCCAGGGTCGTGGGTTCGAGCCCCACATTGGGCGAGGGTTTTTTGCTTTTTTTTGGGGGGGGGGGGGTCTTCTTTTGTTTTGGTGCCTTTATCTTTACAAGAGGGTAGACTAGCACACAATACAAGTAATTAAATACAAGTATTTAAAATGTTCTACATCTTTATGGTTTTCAGCTTTCTTAAAAAAAAAGTGACAACCTCTACTTTCCTCCTCCCCTACCTCAAAGAAAAAAAATCTCGCCCAATGTGGGGCTCGAACCCACGACCCTGGGATTAAGAGTCCCATGCTCTACCGACTGAGCTAACCGGGCTAACAGTCACAGCTCTTGTGACTGATGGTTTGACTATACTCCTTAAAATGAACTGACTGATCAGCCCCAAAGTCAGTGACTATACACTACTTTAGGGGCTGACTCAGAGATAGTGAGGAAATAATCTACTGTCTGTTGACTTTGACTGGTATTATCTGTACTCTATGGCTGGGTGGTTTGACTGTGCTATGTGTAGCAACACGTGTATCAGTCAGCCGGGTAATTCAGTCATAGTGTCAGTGACATGAGTTGTGACTGTCAGCCCGGTTAGCTCAGTCGGTAGAGCATGGGACTCTTAATCCCAGGGTCGTGGGTTCGAGCCCCACATTGGGCGAGATTTTTTTTTTTAAAGGAAAATTTTTTTCATACTTTGCCAGACGGGATGAGGATGGGGTAGCTCAGTGGTCAGAGCGCTCGCTTCCCCCCAGCCAAGGTTAAGCAGCGTTGATTGTGGTTGCCAATTGGATGGTGACCGCTTGCGTGCCTTTGCTTCAGTACAGTCCCCCAGTTCACCCAGCTGTAAATGGGTACCTGCCCTCTTTAGGGTCAGGGAAGGTAAAGCAGCGAGGGAGAGGCGATGGGCGGTGCCCTCAACATGCTGGCCCCTAGAAAAGCTGAGGTCTCTGACACCTCGCTACCCTACGACCACACAGGTTATGGGACACCTTACTTTACCATAGACCTTGGTCCCTCCGTAGACCCCCCTCCCCCCCCCTGGGGGGGATTTATGGGTGCATTTTTCTGAAACTTTGTTTATTTTAACGTTTTATGGTATATGTTACCCTCATGTAACCAGGTTATTTCAGGATATACAAGCAATTCAATATGGTAACCCTTCAGAAGGAAAATATTTAGGGGGTGAGGTTAATTTACATTATTTATATAAATATATTCTTACACATTCATATCAAATTTGGTACCAAAATAAAGGGTATTAAACAGGCTATCAACATATGTTAATGTCACCACTGCACAAAGAACGCCTGTCCCATATTTTAAAAACAAAACAGAAAATTGAAATGAAAACGCCGTACAATCCTGTCCTGCCTTCAACATCTACCTGCCAAAGTATATAACGTTTATAGGTGTGTGTGTGCGCGCGCATGCTGCGTGCGTGCGTGCGTACGTGTGTGTGTGTGTGTGTGTGTGTGTGTGTGTGTGTGTGTGTGTGTGTGTGTGTGTGTGTGTGCATGCGAGTGAGTGTACATTCGAATTTGTCAAAACTGTAAATTGCTGTTGATTGCTTGTGTGTTGTGTCGGTCAAATGCAAGCGCTTTGATTTGTTTTTACAAGATATAGCGCTATACAAGTTCCATGTATTATTATTATTATTATTATTATTATTATTATTATTATTATTGTTATTGTTATTGTTATTGTTATCATCATCATTATTATTATTATGTTCAGTGACAGGGTGGTGGATGGGTGCCATATAGTCCACAGTAGACTGCTTCTTTTCTGTCCCTTCTCCTGTGAGTGATACCCACCCTCCCCATCCAGGGACAAGTTGACTTCCATTTGTGACCTAGAATCTGGAGAAAAAAAACACACCAAAAATCAGCAAGTTGAGCTTTGTAGACTGCCTCTGTGTTTGAGAAATGAGTTTCCACAACATGCAACTTAGGTTCTGCCTTTACTTTTGCAAAGCATGGAGGAACATCATGTGGCTCATACTGCACTGAGCATTGGCGGTCCTGATAATGAGGAGGAGGTTCTGTCTGAGACAAAAAAGTGTCAGGCATTGTGTCCCCAGTAACCTCTTGAATGACAATGCCATGAGTGGAGTGGGTGGTGTTGGCTCCTGATGGAGTTTCTTCGTTCAGGTCAAAGTTATCCCAGCAAAAATGGATAACCTTGTTCTCTGTCAAACTCACTGTTGAAGGAAGAAGACTTGCGCACTGAAGTACAGAATTGGCCATAGCAGTCTCAAGTCGCACAATGGTTTTGTATCCAGTAACATGACCAAACCTATTCAACAGACTTATGATTTCAGAGCTGCCAGTTACATGTCTGACAGACATTCCAAGCAAAACATGTTTAGGCATTTTCCACTTCCTTCCTGTCACAGATTAGCATATGTCCTGGGCAAATAAGGATGCCAATCTGGTGGTTTTGGGTTGCTCCATAGAACTACTCTTTCCAGATAGCAGTGTTTTTAGAAAGTCTGTGAAAATATCTGGAGGTTTAACAGCATCAGACTGAAGAAATTCTGCAGAAAGAGGCCATGGCATATCAGGTGTTGCCCTGAAAGCATCCATAATGTATCGGCGAAGAACATATGCAGATTCCTCAAGACGTCTTTCTTCTGAAGCTGCTGACACAAATGCTGTCTCAACTGCCTGACCCTTGGCAAGTTCATCACAATAAACAAGATCACTGCGGTGGTTCGGAGCCCAGAATTAAATTCTGAAGCCAAAATGTCTCATTATTTTTTTCTTTCAGTTTGTAAGTCTTGTATCCTGGGTTGTAGAAGTCAGGAGAATGTTGTTGCATGTATTCACAGTACTTCTCACCTAGCATGGTCATTCTCTCCACCTGTGAACCTCTGATTATTGCATTTTCATCATACTCGCATATGTACTCAAATGCCCTCTCGTATGCCTGTAGCCGCTCAGTAGTTTTCTGGTCTGTTGATGTTTCAGCATGCCTGTCTTCACATCTCAGATAGTCTTTTCTACAACCTTCGTGATAGTGAGCTTCACGTACTACAAGATCTGTATCTTGATAATGAGTGAAAATGTCATCTTGTTTAGTTTTGGCTGCATCCTGTATAGACTGTTCTGCTGTCTTGGTGATACATTTTCCAAGTTTTCCAAAACATGGAACCCCTTTTGAAACTTTCTTTTTAAATTTCTTCTTGCCAAAAATGCAACTGTCTTTTGGAAGCAATGGGCCTGAAGTAGCGACAGTCCTTTAGGTTTTGCTGGTCCTGCAACCTCTTCACTACCTGTCTCACGCTTTCTTTTCCTGGCAAATTTCACACTTGTAAACTGTGCATAACAGCTTCTGTGATAACCATGGCGTGTAAAGTCAAGGTCTCCTGGAATACAATTACAAACCTCATCTAGTCTATGACATGCCACATCTGAAGAACGTCTCAAGTGAAGAGACTTTTAAATAGTTTTTTTTGTGCTTTCTTCAGTTAGTGGAGTTACAGTCTTTTCTGTTATTTTGGAAATGAATTATACAAGTTCTCCCACCCCTGGAAGTTTTTCTTTTGCACTTAAATGTACTTTTGAAGGTCACTGGATGTTCATCTGCCATGTTGAAATGTTCATTTTATACAGGAAACGTCACATGGGGAAGATGAAATACACTTTCAGTGAGAGACTGCACACTTGCCAGTGACTCCACTCTCCTCAAAAGTCTTTCGGATGAGACTGTAAACCGAGGCCCCGTGTGCGAACGTACCCAGAACGTCTTACGCACATGTTAAATCATGTTCCGCTTTTCGTAAGAGTAGGCCATTGTGTGCGGGTGGGAACAGATGAAAATATTTACACAACTGCATACACACGGGGACTGGATGAAAAAAGCACATGAGTGCTTATTCCATTATCCTCGATATAAAAGAATAAAATAAAAATATATAAAATGACCTGAAACATGATGGTTAAAATGGATACTAAAAGTACTACTCAACAGTTTGCCTTATCCCCAACGTTTGTGGTGGAGGACGCGGAGCTGAAAAGAACAACGAATTATGACCACGCCTTGTTCTATTTTTAGATGTATGTTATCGTGTGTCACTTGAATGTGCTGTGGTGTGTGTGTGTGTGTGTGTGTGTGTGTGTGTGTGTGTGTGTGTGTGTGTGTGTGTGTGTGTGTGTTACACGCGTGCACACGCGCGCGACTGATCTGCATATTATGTGTAATTTCTTGTGAAAAAAAAAAGAAACTCAAAAAAATCATAGACTCAAAGGGCTGTGGTTAACATATCCTCTTCGTTAATGATACTTATGGTTGTTGCAGTACTTACTGTGTGTTACAGACATTCTCTGATCAATAATAACATCTTGATCTAGACTTATTTGTGCATACTTTGTGGAACATACTAATAGTTGGATACATTTCTGGCACCGGACACACAAGGCGTGAGATGAGAAAGTGCCGCTCAACTGATGGTGAGAGAACGGAACAGCGCTCGGCTGTGGTTGAGTGGTAAGACAGATTTCAGCTGCGTGCGGTTCGGACGGCCGCGCATTTAAGTCATCACTGTAGTTTTGTTTTAAATATGTCAGCAAAAAACTGTGCCTATATAATCGGGAAAATTATAGTAGATGCTATTCACAATAAAATTTTGAGAAGTTAAGTCAGATTTTGTGCAATAATCGCAGCGTGAACATCCCTACCCCAAAAACCTAAATATAGGGCGCAAAGAGGGGAAAGTGCACTGTTGATACACCTCTCACTCCTGAAATAACCTGTATCCCAGAGGGTAACATGTCAAATGCTTCTACCAACATCATAAGCTTTCAGAAAAACAAAGTCAAAAATCCCCCCCCAGGGGGGGGGGGGGGGAGGTTTCCCTCTCCTAGATCATGGTCTACCAGAGGCAAGTGCAAGAAACGAAATAAAAGATTTGATGGGGCTACCTAACTGGGGACAGGATTGTTCAGTGGTCAGAGTACTCCCTTTCCCCAAGCTAAAGTGTGATTGTGTGTGTGTGTGTGTGTGTGTGTGTGTGTGTGTGTGTGTGTGTGTGTGTGTGTGTGTGTGTGTGTGTGTGTGTTTGCACACTTATCAGTCATTGCACACTTATCAGTCATTGCACACTTATCAGTCATTGCACACTTACCATTCAGCCCACACTTATCAGTCAACCTATGTGTATCAGTCTATCAACCAGCCACGTGGATTAGTTTGCTAAATCAGAAATCTCCGCTGGGACAGAAATACAGTTACAACAACAAAACAACGGTCATACTCTTAGTCACAATGAAT
This sequence comes from Stramonita haemastoma, assembly GCA_030674155.1. Lineage (NCBI taxonomy): Eukaryota > Metazoa > Mollusca > Gastropoda > Neogastropoda > Muricidae > Stramonita > Stramonita haemastoma. The sequence goes on along the minus strand of CM060322.1, from coordinate 42,413,495 downwards.
GCCACCAGCAGCCCGGTTAGCTCAGTCGGTAGAGCATGGGACTCTTAATCCCAGGGTCGTGGGTTCGAGCCCCACATTGGGCGAGTTATTTTGTTTCTTTTTTTTATTGGGGGGTGGCTTCTTTTGTTTTGGTGATTTTATCTTTACAAGAGGGTAGACTAGCTCACAACACAAGTAATTAAATACAAGTATTTAAAATTTTCTACATCTTTATGGTTTTCAGCTTTCTTAAAAAAAAAGTGACAACCTCTACCTACCTCCCCCCCAACCTCAAAGAAAAAAAAATCTCACCCAATGTGGGGCTCGAACCCACGACCCTGGGATTAAGAGTCCCATGCTCTACCGACTGAGCTAACCAGGCAGACAGTCACAGCTCATGTGACTGACAGTATGACTATACCCCGTAAAATGAACTGACTGATCAGCCCCAAAGTCAGTGACTGTACACAACTTTAGGGGCTGACTCAGAGATAGTGAGGAAATAATCTACGTCTGTTGACTTTGACTGGTATTATCTGCACTCTATAACTGGGTGGTTTGACTGTGCTATGTGTATCAACACGTGTATCAGTCAGCTGGGTAATTCAGTCATAGTGTCAGTCACATGAGGTGTGATTGTCAGCCCGGTTAGCTCAGTCGGTAGAGCATGGGACTCTTAATCCCAGGGTCGTGGGTTCGAGCCCCACATTGGGCGATTTTTTGTTGTTTTTGTTTTGTTTTGTTTTGGTGCCTGTATCTTTACAAGAGCGTAGACTAGCAGACATCTGTTTAACAATTTTTCAGGGAGGTTATATCAGTCAGTCACGTGTGATCAGTCAGTCACGTGTATCAGTCAGCCAGTCAGTCACGTGTATCAGTCAGCCAGTCAGTCACGTGTATCAGTCAGTCACGTGTATCAGTCAGCCAGTCAGTCACGTGTATCAGTCAGCCAGTCAGTCACGTGTATCAGTCAGTCACGTGTATCAGTCAGTCACGTGTATCTGTCAGCCAGTCAGTCACGTGTATCAGTCAGTCACGTGTATCAGTCAATCACGTGTATCAGTCAGTCACGTGTATAAGTCAGTCACGTGTATCTGTCAGTCACGTGTATCTGTGAGCCAGTCAGTCACGTGTATCAGTCAGTCACGTGTATCAGTCAGTCACGTGTATTAGTCAGTCACGTGTATCCGTCAGCCATAGTATCGGTCAGCCAGTCAGCCCACGTGTATAAGTCAGCCAATGTGTATCAATCCCATAATCATCCCATGTGTGACAGTCAGCCCTCCCACACGTACCAGTCAGCCAACACGTACCATTCAGCCCACACGTACCAGTCAGCCCACACGTACCAGTCAGCCAACACGTACCAGCCAACACGTACCAGTCAGTCAACACGTGTCAGTCAGCCCACAGTTGTCAGTCAGCCCGCACGTACCAGTCAGCCAACACGTACCAAGTCAGCCAACACGTGCCAGTCAGCCAACACGTACAAGCCAACACTTACCAGTCAGCCAACACGTGTCAGTCAGCCCACAGTTGTCAGTCAGCCCACACGTACCAGTCAGCCAACACGTACCAAGTCAGCCCACACGTACCAGTCAGCCAACACGTACCAGTCAGCCAACACGTACCAGTCAGCCAACACGTACCAGTCAGCCAACACGTACCAGTCAGCCAACACGTACCAGTCAGCCAACATGTACCAGTCAGCCCACACGTGTCAGTAAGCCAACACGTACCAGTCAGCACACACGTGTCAGTAGGCCAACACGTGCTAGTCAGCCCACACGTGTCAGTAAGCCAACACGTGTCAGTCAGCCCACACGTGCCAGTCAGCCCACACGTGTCAGTAAGCCCACGTGTATTAGTCTATCATTCAGCCACGCGCATTAGTTTGCTAAATCAGAATTCTCCGCTGGGACAGAAATACAGATACAATAACAAAACAAGGGTCATACTCTTAGTCACAATGTATTCTACCGTCAGCCCGGTTAGCTCAGTCGGTAGAGCATGGGACTCTTAATCCCAGGGTCGTGGGTTCGAGCCCACATTGGGCGAGCCTCTTTTTTTTTTTTTTTTTTTTTTTTTTGGGGGGGGGGGGGGGGGTTCTTTTGTTTTGGTGCCTTTATCTTTACAAGAGGGTAGACTAGCACACAATACAAGTAATGAAATACAAGTAATTAAAAATGTTCTACATATTTATGGTTTTCAGCTTTCTTAAAAACAAAAGTCACAACGTTTACCTTCCTCCTCCCCCCCCCCCACCACCAAAAGAAAAAAATCTCGCCCAATGTGGGGCTCGAACCCACGACCCTGGGATTAAGAGTCCCATGCTCTACCGACTGAGCTAACCGGGCTAACAGTCACAGCTCTATGACAATACTCCTTAAAATGAACTGACTGATCAGACCCAAAGTCAGTGACTGTACACAACTTTAGGGGCTGACTCAGAGAGAGTGAGGAAATAATCTACGTCTGTTGACTTTGACTGGTATTATCTGTACTGTATAGCTGGGTGGTTTGACTGTACTATGTGTAGCAACACGTGTATCAGTCAGCTGGGTAATTCAGTCATAGTGTCAGTGACATGAGTTGTGACTGTCAGCCCGGTTAGCTCAGTCGGTAAAGCATGGGACTCTTAATCCCAGGGTCGTGGGTTCGAGCCCCACATTGGGCGATTTTTTTTTGTTTTTTTTGTTTTGTTTTGGTGCCTTTATCTTTACAAGAAGGTAGACTAGCAGATATCTATTTAACAATTATTCAGGGAGATTATATCAGTCAGTCACGTGTATCAGTCTGTCACATGTATCAGTCAGCAAGTCAGTCACGTGTATCAGTCAGCAACTCAGTCACGTGTATCAGTCAGCCAGTCAGTCACATGTATCAGTCAGTCACGTTTATCAGCCAGCCAGTCAGTCACATGTATCAGTCAGTCACGTGTATCTGTCAGCCAGTCAGTCACGTGTATCAGTCAGTCACGTGTATCACTCAGCCAGTCAGCCACATGTATCAGTCACATGTATCAGTCAGTCACGTGTATAAGTCAGCCACATGTATCAGTAAGCCACATGTACCAGTCAGCCAGTCAGCCAACGTGTATAAGTCAGCCAATGTGTATCAATCCCATAATCATCCCATGTGTGACAGTCAGCCCTCCACACGTACCATCAGCCAACACGTACCAGTCAGCCAATACGTACCAATCAGCCACACGTTCAATCACCCACATGTGTGTCAGTCAGCCCACAGGTGTCAATCAATTCCCCCCATGTGTGTCAGTCAGCCCACAGGTGTCAGTCATCCCATGTGTATTAGTCTATCATTCAGCCACGCGCATTAGTTTGCTAAATCAGAAATCTCCGCTGGGACAGAAATACAGTTACAATAACAAAACAAGGGTGATAGTCTTAGTCACAATGATTGCTACCATCAGCCCGGTTAGCTCAGTCGGTAGAGCATGGGACTCTTAATCCCAGGGTCGTGGGTTCAAGCCCCACATTGGGCGAATTTTGTTGTTTTTTTTTTTTTTTTTTGGGGGGGTGGTCTTTTGTTTTGATGCCTGTATCTTTACAAGAGGGTACACTAGCAGACATCTATTTAAGAATTATTCAGGGAGATTATATCAGTCAGTCACGTGTATCAGTCAGTCACGTGTATCAGTCAGCCAGTCAGTCACGTGTATCAGTCAGTCACGTATATCAGTCAGCCAGTCAGTCACATGTATCAGTAAGTCACGTGTATCAGTCAGTCAGTCAGTGACGTTAATCAGGCACGTGTATCAGTCACCCAGTCAGTCACGTGTATCAGTCAAGTCAGGTGTATCAGTCAGCCAGTGTGTATCAGTCCCGCAATCAGCCCACACTTATCAGTCAGCCCACGTGTATCAGTCTATCAATCAGCCACGTGCAGCAGTGTGCTAAATCAGAAATCTCCACTGGGACAGTAATACAATTACAACAACAAAACAAACGTGATAGTCTTAGTCACAATGAATGCTACCAGCAGCCCGGTTAGCTCAGTCGGTAGAGCATGGGACTCTTAATCCCAGGGTCGTGGGTTCGAGCCCCACATTGGGCGAGTTTTTGGTTGTTGTTTTTTTTTTTTTTTGGGGGGGGGTTCTTTTGTTTTGGTGCCTTTATCTTTACAAGAGGGTAGACTAGCCTACAGCACACAATACAAGTAATTTGATACAAGTATTGAAAATGTTCTACATCTTTATGGTTTTCAGCTTTCTTAAAAAAAATGACAACCTTTACCTTCCTCCTCCCCACCCTCCCCCAAAGAAAAAAAAATCTCGCCCAATGTGGGGCTCGAACCCACGACCCTGGGATTAAGAGTCCCATGCTCTACTGACTGAGCTAACCGGGCTGACAGCCACAGCTCTGTATGACTATACTCCTTAAAATGAACTGACTGATCAGACCCAAAGTCAGTGACTGTACACAACTTTAGGGGTTGACTCAGAGATAGTGAGGAAATAATCTACGTCTGTTGACTTTGACTGGTATTATCTGTACTCTATAGCTGGGGGGTTTGACTGTGCTATGTGTAGCAACATGTGTATCAGTCAGCTGGGAAATTCAGTCATAGTGTCAGTCACAGGAGTGGTGACTGTCAGCCCGGTTAGCTCAGTCGGTAGAGCATGGGACTCTTAATCCCAGGGTCGTGAGTTCGAGCCCCACATTGGGCGATTTTTTTTTTTCAAAGAAAAAAACCCTTCATACTTTACCAGACGGGATGGGGACGGGATAGCTCAGTGGTCAGAGCACTGGCTTTCCTCCAGCCAAGGTTAAGCAGCGTGGAGCGTGGTTGCCAATTGGATGGGTGACCGTTGGCTACAGTACAGTTCCCCCAGTTCACCCAGCTGTAAATGGGTACCTGCCCACTTTAGGGTCAGGGAAGGGAAAGCAGCCAGGGAGAGGAGATGGGCGCTGCCCTCAACATGCTGGCCCCTAGAGAAGCTGAGGTCTCTGACGCCTCGCTCCCCTACAACCACACAGATTATGGGACACCTTACTTTACCAGAGGCAAGGTCAAGAAACGAAATAAAACATTTCATGGGGCTACCTAACTGGGGACAGGATTGTCCAGTGGTCAGAGTACTCCCTTTCCACAAGCTAAGGTGTGACTCTGTGTGTGTGTGTGTGTGTGTGTGTGTGTGTGTGTGTGTGTGTGTGTGTGTGTGTGTGTGTGTGTGTGTGTGTGTGTGTGTGTGTGTGTGTGTGTGTGTCTGTGTCTGTGTGTGTCTGTGTGTGTCTGTGTGTGTCTGTGTGTGTGTGTGTGTGTGTTATTGCACACTGATCAGTCATTGCACACTTATCAGTCATTGCACACTTATCAGTCATTGCACACTTATCAGTCATTGCACACTTATCAGTCACTGCACACTTATCAGTCATTGCACATACTTATCAGTCATCGCATACGTATCAGTCAGCCTACGTGTATTAGTCTATCAATCAACCACGCGCATTAGTTTGCTAAATCAGAAATCTCCGCTGGAACAGAAATACAATTACAACATCAAAACAAGGGGGATACTCTTAGTCATAGTTTGTGTTACCGTCAGTCCGGTTATCTCAGTCGGTAGAGCATGGGACTCTTAATCCCAGGGTCGTGGGTTCGAGCCCCACATTGGGCGATTTTTTTGTTCTTTCTTTTTTATTTGGAGGGGGGGTGGTTCTTTTGGTAGAGGGTAGACTAGCACAAAATACTAGTACTTAAATACAAGTATTTAAAATGTTCTACATCTTTATGGTTTTCAGCTTTCTTCAAAAAAAAAAATCACAACCTTTACCTTTCTCCTTCCCCCCCCCCCTTTCCCCAAAGAAAAAAAATCTCGCCCAATGTGGGGCTCGAACCCACGACCCTGGGATTAAGAGTCCCATGCTCTACCGACTGAGCTAACCAGGCTGACAGTCACAGCTAATATGACTGACAGTATGACTGTACTCCTTAAAATGAACTGACTGATCACCCCCAAAGTCAGTGACTGTACACAACTTTAGGGGCTGACTCAGAGATAGTGAGGAAATAATCTACGTCTGTTGACTTTGACTGGTACTATCTGTACTCTATAGCTGGGGGGGTTGACTGTGCTATGTGTAGCAACACGTGTATCAGTCAGCTGGGTAATTCAGTCATAGTGTCAGTGACATGAGTTGTGACTGTCAGCCCGGTTAGCTCAGTCGGTACAGCATGGGACTCTTAATCCCAGGGTCGTGGGTTCGAGCCCCACATTGGGCGATTTTTTAAATTTTGTTGTTTTTGTTTTGTTTTGGTGCCTGTATCTTAACAAGAGGGTAGACTAGCAGACATCTATTTAACAATTATTCAACAATTATCTAATTATATCAGTCAGTCACGTGTATCAGTCAGTCACGTGTAACAGTCAGCCAGTCAGTCACGTGTATCAGTCAGTCACGTGTATCAGTGAGCTAATCAGCCACATGTATTAGTCAAACAGGTGTATCAGTCAGTCACATGTATCAGTCAGCCAGTCAGTCACGTGTATCAGTCAGACACGTGTATCAGTCAGTCACGTGTATCAGTCAGCCACGTGTATCAGTCAGTCACGTATATCAGTCAGTCACGTGTATCAGTCAGCCATCGTATCGGTCAGCCAGTCAGCCAACGTGTATAAGTCAGCGAATGTGTATCAATCCCACAATCAGCCAATGTGTGACAGTCAGTCAACACGTACCAGTCAGCCAACACGTACCAGTCAGCCAACACGTACCAGTCAGCCAATACGTACCAGTCATCCAACACGTACCCGTCATCCAACACGTACCCGTCATCCAACACGTACCCGTCAGCCAACATGTACCAGTCAGCCAACACGTACCAGTCAGCCAACACGTACCAGTCAGCCAATACGTACCAGTCATCCAACACGTACCAGTCATCCAACACGTACCCGTCATCCAACACGTACCCGTCAGCCAACATGTACCAGTCAGCCAACACGTACCAGTCAGCATACAGGTGTCAGTCAGCCCACACGTGTCAGTCAGCCCACACGTGTCAGTCAGCCCACACGTGTCAGTCAGCCCACACGTGTCAGTCAGCCCACACGTCTCAGTCAGCCCACACGTGTCAGTCAGCATACAGGTGTCAGTCAGCCCACACGTGTCAGTCAGCCCACAGGTGTCAGTCAGCCCACAGGTGTCAGTCAGCCAACACGTACCAGTCAGCCCACAGGTGTCAGTTAGCCCACAGGTGTCAGTCAGCCCACAGGTGTCAGTCAGCCCACAGGTGTTAGTCAGCCCACAGGTGTTAGTCAGACCACAGGTGTCAGCCAGCCCACAGGTGTCAGCCAGCCCACAGGTGTCAGTTAGCCCACAGGTGTCAGTCAGCCGACAGGTGTTAGTCAGCCCAAGTGTATAAGTCTATCAATCAGCCACGAACATTAGTTTGCTAAATCCAAAATCTCCACTGGACAGAAATACAGTTACAATAACAAAACAAGGGTGATACTCTTAGTCACAATGAGTGCTACCGTCAGCCCGGTTAGCTCAGTCGGTAGAGCAGGGGACTCTTAATCCCAGGGTCGTGGGTTCGAGCCCCACATTGGGCGAAATTTGTTGTTTTTTTATATAATTTTTTAGGGGGGGGGGAGACTTCTTTTGTTTTGATACCTGTATCTTTACAAGAGGGTAGACTAGCAGACATCTATTTAACAATTATTCAGCGAGATTATATCAGTCAGTCACGTGTATCAGTCAGTCACGTGTATCAGTCAATCACATGTATCAGTCAGCCATGTGCATCAGTCAGTCACGTGTGCCAGTCAGTCACGTGTATCAGTCAGTCACGTGTATCTGTCAGCAAGTCAGCCACGTGTATTAGTCAGTCACGTGTATCAGTCAGTCACGTGTATCAGTCAGTCACGTGTATCAGTCAGTCACGTGTATCAGTCAGTCACGTGTATCAGTCACGTGTATCAGTCAGCCACGTGTATCAGCCAGTTAGTCACGTGTATTAGTCAGTCACGTGTATCAGTCAGCCAGTCAGCCACGTGTATCACTCAACCACATCAGCCAGTCAGTCAGCCAGTCACGTGTATCAGTCAGCCAGGTGTATCAGTCAGCCAGGTGTATCAGTCAGCCCACATTTATTAGTTTATCAATCAGCCACGCACATTAGTTTGCTAAGTCAGAATTCTCCGCTGGGACAGAAATACAATTACGGCATCAAAACAAGGGTCATACTCTTAGTCACAATGTATACTACCACCAGCCCGGTTAGCTCAGTCGGTAGAGCATGGGACTCTTAATCCCAGGGTCGTGGGTTCGAGCCCCACATTGGGCGAGATTTAAAACAATTTTTTTTTGGGGGGGGAGTCTTTTGTTTTGGTACCTTTATCCTTACAAGAGGGTAAACTAGCACACAATACAAGTAATTAAATACAAGTATTTAAAATGTTCTACATCTTGATGGTTTTCAGCTTTCTTAAAAAAAAATGACAACCTTTACCTTCCTCCTCCCCCGAAGAAAAATAAACCTCGCCCAATGTGGGGCTCGAACCCACGACCCTGGGATTAAGAGTCCCATGCTCTACCGACTGAGCTAACCGGGCTGACAGCCACAGCTCTGTATGACTATACTCCTTAAAATGAACTGACTGATCAGCCCGAAAGTCAGTGACTGTACACAACTTTAGGGGCTGACTCAGAGAGAGTGAGGAAATAATCTACGTCTGTTGACTTTGACTGGTATTATCTGTACTCTATAGCTGCGTGGTTTGACTGTGCTATGTGTAGCAACACGTGTATCAGTCAGCTGGGTAGTTTAGTCATAGTGTCACTGACACGAGTTGTGACTGTCAGCCCGGTTAGCTCAGTCGGTAGAGCATGGGACTCTTAATCCCAGGGTCGTGGGTTTGAGCCCCACATTGGGCGATATATTTTTTTTAAAGAAAAAAATCCTTCATACTTTACCAGACGGGATGGGGATAGGATAGCTCAGTGGTCAGAGCGCTGGCTTTCTCCTAGCCAAGGTTAAGCAGCGGGGAGCGTGGTTTCCAATTGGATGGGTGACCGTTTGCATGGCTTTGCTTCAGTACAGTCCCCCAGTTCACCCTGCTTTAAATGGGTACCTGCCCTCTTTAGGGTCAGGGAAGGTAAAGCAGCGAGGGAGAGGAGATGGGCGCGGCCCTCAACATGCTGGCCCCTAGAGAAGCTGAGGTCTTTGACGCCTGGCTCCTGTACGACCACATAGGTTATGGGACACTTACTTTACCAGAGGCAAGGTCAAGACACACAAAAAAGAGATTTCATGGGGCTACCTAACTGGAGACAGGATTGTTCAGTGGTCAGAATAGTCCCTTTCCCCTAGCTAAGGTGTGACTCTGTGTGTGTGTGTTATTGCGCACTTATCAGTCATTGCACGCTTATAAGTCATTGCACACTTACAGGTCATTGCACACTTATCAGGCATTACACACTTATCAGTCACTGCACACTTATCAGTCACTGCACACTTATCAGTCACTGCACACTTATCAGTCACTGCACACTTACCATTCAGCCCACACTTATCAGTCATCCCATGTGTATTAGTCTATCAACCAGCCACGTGCATTAGTTTGCTAAGTTGGAAATCCCCACTGGGACAGAAATACAGTTACAACAACAAAACAAGGGTCATAGTCTTAGTCACAATGAATGCCACCGTCAGCCCGGTTAGCTCAGTCGGTAGAGCATGGGACTCTTAATCCCAGGGTCGTGGGTTCGAGCCCCACATTGGGCGAGCTTTTTTGTTTTGTTTTGTTTTGGTGCCTTAATCTTTACAAGAGGGTAGACTAGCAGACATCTATTTAACAATTATTCAGGGAGATTATATCAGTCAGTCACGTGTAGCAGTCAGCCAGTCAGACACGTGTATCAGTCAGTCACGTTTATCAGTCACGTGTATCAGTCAGTCACGTGTATCAGTCAGTCACATGTATCCGTCAGCCATCGTATTGGTCAGCCAGTCAGCCAACGTGTATGTCAGCCAATGTGTATCAATCCCACAATCAGCCCATGTGTAACATTCAGCCCTCCCACACGTACCAGTCAGCCCACACGTGTCAGTCAGCCCACACGTACCAGTCAGCCAACAGGTACTAGTCAGCCCACACGTACCAGTGCCAGTCAGCCCACACGTACCAGTCAGCCCACACGTACCAGTACCAGTCAGCCCACACGTACCAGTACCAGTCAGCCCACACGTAGCAGTCAGCCCACACGTAGCAGTCAGCCAACACGTACCAGTCAGCCCACACGTACCAGTCAGCCCACACGTACCAGTCAGCCCACACGTACCAGTCAGCCCACACGTACCAGTCAGCCCACACGTACCAGTCAGCCCACACGTACCAGTCAGCCAACACGTACCAGTCAGACAACACGCACCAGTCAGCCCAGACGTGTCAGTCAGCCCAAGTGTATCAGTCTATCAATCAGCCACGCGCATTAGTTTGCTAAATCAGAATTCTCCGCTGGGACAGAAATACAATTACAACATCAAAACAAGGGTCATACTCTTAGTCACAATGTATGATACCGTCAGCTCGGTTAGCTCAGTCGGTAGAGCATGGGACTCTTAATCCCAGGGTCGTGGGTTCGAACCCCACATTGGGCGAATTTTTTGGGTTTATTTTTTTTTGGGGGGGGCTCTTTTGTTTTGGTGCTTTTTTCTTTACAAGAGGGTAGACTAGCACACAATACAAGTGATTAAATAAAGTATTTAAAATGTTCTACATCTTTAGGGTTTTCAGCTTTCTTTAAAAAAAGTCACAACCTTTACCATCCTCTCTCCCCCCCCCCCTAAGGAAAAAAAAAAACCTCGCCCAATGTGGGGCTCGAACCCACGACCCTGGGATTAAGAGTCCCATGCTCTACCGACTGAGCTAACCAGGCTGACAGTCACAGCTCATGTGACTGACAGTATGACTATACTCCTTAAAATGAACGGACTGATCGGCCCCAAAGTCAGTGACTGTACAAACTTTAGGGGCTGACTAAGAGATAGTGAGGAAATAATCTACGTCTGTTGACTTTGACTGGTATTATCTGTACTGTATAGCTGGGTGGTTTGACTGTGCTATGTGTAGCAACACGTGTATCAGTCAGCTGGGTAATTCAGTCATAGTGTCAGTGACATGAGGTGTGACTGTCAGCCCGGTTAGCTCAGTCGGTAGAGCATGGGACTCTTAATCCCAGGGTCGTGGGTTCGAGCCCCACATTGGGCGATTTTTTTTGTTTTTGTTTTTGTTTTGTTTTGGTGCCTGTATCTTTACAACAGCGTACACTAGCAGACATCTATTTAACAATTAATCAGGGAGAATATATTAGTCAGTCACGTGTATCAGTCTGTCACATGTATCAGTCAGCAAGTCAGTCACGTGTATCAGTCAGCAACTCAGTCACGTGTATCAGTCAGCCAGTCAGTCACATGTATCAGTCAGTCACGTTTATCAGCCAGCCAGTCAGTCACATGTATCAGTCAGTCACGTGTATCTGTCAGCCAGTCAGTCACGTGTATCAGTCAGTCACATGTATCACTCAGCCAGTCAGTCACGTGTATCAGTCAGTCACGTGTATCAGTCAGTCACGTGTATCAGTCAGCCACATGTATCAGTCACGTGTATCAGTCAGTCACGTGTATCAGTCAGCCACATGTATCAGTCAGCCACATGTACCAGTCAGCCAGTCAGCCAGTCAGCCAACGTGTATAAGTCAGCCAATGTGTATCAATCCCACAATCAGCCCATGTGTGACAGTCAGCCCTCCCACACGTACCAGTCAGCCAACACGTACCAATCAGCCCACACGTGTCAGTCAGCCCACATGTGTTAGTCAGCCCAAGTGTATTAGTCTATCATTCAGCCACGCGCATTAGTTTGCTAAATCAGAATTCTCCCCGGGACAGAAATACAATTACAACAACAAAACAAGGGTCATACTCTTAGTCACAATGACCGCTACCATCAGGCAGGTTAGCTCAGTCGGTAGAGCATGGGACTCTTAATCCCAGGGTCGTGGGTTTAAGCCCCACATTGGGCGAAATGTTCTCTTTTTTTAAGGGGGGTGGGGGGTATTTTGGTGCCTTTATCTTAACAAAGAGGGTAGACTAGCACACAACACAAGTAATTAAATACAAGTATTTAAAATGTTCTACATCTTTATGGTTTTAAACTTTCTTAAAAAAGGTCACAACCTTTACCTTCCTCCCCCCCTCCAAAAAAAAAATCTCGCCCAATGTGGGGCTCGAACCCACGACCCTGGGATTAAGAGTCCCATGCTCTACCGACTGAGCTAACCAGGCTAACAGTCACCGCTCATGTGACTGACAGTATGACTATACTCCTTAAAATGAACTGACTGATCAGCCCCAAAGTCAGTGACTGTACACAACTTTAGGGGTTGACTCAGAGAGAGTGAGGAAATAATCTACGTCTGTTGACTTTGACTGGTATTATCTGTACACTATAGCTGGGGGGTTTGACTGTGCTATGTGTAGCAACACGTGTATCAGTCAGCTGGGTAATTCAGTCATAGTGTCAGTCACACGAGCAGTGACTGTCAGCCCGGTTAGCTCAGTCGGTAGAGCATGGGACTCTTAATCCCAGGGTCGTGGGTTCGAGCCCCACATTGGGCGATTTTTTTTTAAACAAAAAAATCCTTCTTACTTTACTAGACGGGATGGGGACGGGATAGCTCAGTGGTCAGAGCACTGGCTTTCCTCCAGCCAAGGTTAAGCAGCGTGGAGCGAGTTGCCAATTGGATGGGTGACAGTTGGCTACAGTACAGTTCCCCCAGTTCACCCAGCTGTAAATGGGTACCTGCCCACTTTAGGGTCAGGAAGGGAAAGCAGCGAGGGAGAGGAGATGGGCGCTGCCCTCAACATGCTGCCCCCTAGAGAAGATGAGCTCTCTGCCGCCTCGCTCCCCTACGACCACACAGATTATGGGACACCTTACTTTACCAGAGGCAAGGTCAAGAAACAAAATAAAAGATTTCATGGGGCTAGCTAACTGGGGACAGGATTGTCCAGTGGTCAGAATAGTCCCTTTCCACAAGCTAAGGTGTGACTGCGTGTGTGTGTTATTGCACACTTATCAGTTATTGCACACTTACCAGTCATTGCACACTTATCAGTCATTGCACACTGATCAGTCATTGCACACTTATCAAGTCAGCCCACATTTATCAGTCAGCCCACATTTATCAGTCATTGCAACACATATCAGACATTGCAACATTTATCAGTCATTGCACACTTATCAGTCATTGCACACTCACCAGTCATTGCACACTCACCAGTCACTGCACACTCACCAGTCATTGCACACTTATCAGTCATTGCACACGTAGCAGTCATTGCACAAGTAGCAGTCATTGCACACTTATCAGTCATTGCATACTTATCAATCATTGCACACTTATCAGTCATTGCACACTTACCAGTCATTGCACACGTATCAGTCATTGCACACTTATCAGTCAGCCCATGCCGCATTAGTTTGCTAAATCAGAAATCTCCACTGGGACAGAAATACAATTACAACAACAAAACAAGGGTGATACTCTTAGTCACAATGTATGCTACCAGCAGCCCGGTTAGCTCAGTCGGTAGAGCATGGGACTCTTAGTCCCAGGGTCGTGGGTTCGAGCCCCACATTGGGCGAATTTTTTTTTTTTTTTTGGGGGGGGACTTCTTTTGTTTTGATGCCTGTATCTTTACAAGAGGGTAGACGAGCAGACATCTATTTAACAATTATTCAGGGAGATTATATCAGTCAGTCACGTGTATCAGTCAGCCAGTCAGTCACGTGTATCAGTCAGCCAGTCAGTCACATGTATCAGGCACGTGTATCAGTCACCCAGTCAGTCACGTGTATCAGTCAAGTCAGGTGTATCAGTCAGCCAGTGTGTATCAATCTCACAATCAGCCCATGTGTGTCAATCAGCCCACGTGTATCAGTCAGCCCACGTGTATCAGTCTATCAATCAGCCACGTGCAGCATTGTGCTAAATCAGAAATCTCCACTGGGACAGTAATACAATTACAATAACAAAACAAAGCTGATAGTCCTAGTAACAATGAATGCTACCAGCAGCCCGGTTAGCTCAGTCGGTAGAGCATGGGACTCTTAATCCCAGGGTCGTGGGTTCGAGCCCCACATTGGGCGAGATTTTGGGTTTTTTTTTTTTTTTTGGGGGGGTCTTTTGTTTTGGTGCCTTTATCTTTACAAGAGGGTAGACTAGCGTACAGCACACAATACAAGTAATTTAATACAAGTATTCAAAATGTTCTACATCTTTATGGTTTTCAGCTTTCTTAAAAAAAAGCCACAACCTTTACCGCCCCCGCCCCCCCCCCCCCCCCCCCCCCCCAAGAAAAAAAATCTCGCCCAATGTGGGGCTCGAACCCACGACCCTGGGATTAAGAGTCCCATGCTCTACCGACTGAGCTAACCGGGCTGGCGGTCACAGCTCGTGTGACTGACGGTATGACTATACTCCTTAAAATGAACTGACTGATCAGCCCCAAAGTCAGTGACTGTACACAACTTTAGGGGTTGACTCAGAGATAGTGAGGAAATAATCTACGTCTGTTAACTTTGACTTTGGTATTATCTGTACTCTAAAACTGTGTGGTCTGACTGTGCTATGTGTAGCAACACGTGTATCAGTCAGCTGGGTAGTTCAGTGATAGTGTGTCACATGAGTTGTGACTGTCAGCCCGGTTAGCTCAGTCGGTAGAGCATGGGACTCTTAATCCCAGGGTCGTGGGTTCGAGCCCCACATTGGGCGATTTTTTTGGTTTTGGTTTTTGTTTTGTTTTGGTGCCTTAATCTTTACAAGAGGGTAGACAACCAGACATCTATTTAACAATTAATCAGGTAGATTATATCAGTCAGTCACGTGTATCAGTCAGTCACGTGTATCAGTCAGTCAGTCAATCAGTCACGTGTATCAGTCAGTCACGTGTATCAGTCAGTCACGTGTATCAGTCAGTCACGTGTATCTGTCAGCCAGTCAGTCACGTGTATCAGTCAGTCACGTGTATCAGTCATCCAGTCAGTCACGTGTATCAGTCAGCCACATGTGTCAGTCACGTGTATCAGTCAGTCACGTGTATCAGTCATGTGTATCAGTCAGTCACGTGTATCAGTCAGCCACATGTATCAGTCAGCCACATGTACCAGTCAGCCAGTCAGCCAACGTGTATAAGTCAGCCAATGTTTATCAATCCCACAATCAGCCCATGTGTGACAGTCAGCCCTACCACACGTACCAGTCAGCCAACACGTACCAGTCAGCCAATACGTACCAATCAGCCCACACGTGTCAGTCAGCCCACATGTGTGTCAGTCATCCCAGATTGTGTCAGTCAGCCCACAGGTGTCAGTCAGCTCACACGTTTCAGTCAGCCCACGTGTATTAGTCTATCATTCAGCCACGCGCATTAGTTTGCTAAATCAGAAATCTCCACTGGGACAGAAATACAGTTACAATAATAAAACAAGGGTCATACTCTTAGTCACAATGATTGCTACCATCAGCCCGGTTAGCTCAGTTGGTAGAGCATGGGACTCTTAATCCCAGGGTCGTGGGTTCGAGCTACACATTGGGCGAATTTTGTTGTTGTTGTTGTTTTTTTGGGGGGGCGGGACTTCTTTTGTTTTGATGCCTGTATCTTTACAAGAGGGTAGACGAGCAGACATCTATTTAACAATTATTCAGGGAGATTATATCAGTCAGTCACGTGTATCAGTCAGCCAGTCAGTCACGTGTATCAGTCAGTCACGTGTATCAGTCAGTCACGTGTATCAGTCAGCCCTCAGTGACGTGTATCAGGCACGTGTATCAGTCACCCAGTCAGTCACGTGTATCAGTCAGTCACGTGTATCAGTCAGACCTCAGTGACGTGTATCAGGCACGTGTATCAGTCAACCAGTCAGTCACGTGTATCAGTCAAGTCAGGTGTATCAGTCAGCCAGTGTGTATCAATACCACAATCAGCCCATGTGTGTCAGTCAGCCGTCACTCAGTCAGCCCACGTGTATCAGTCTATCAGTCAGCCACGTGCAGCAGTGTGCTAAATCAGAAATCTCCACTGGGACAGTAATACAATTACAACAACAAAACAAACGTGATAGTCTTAGTCACAATGAATGCTACCAGCAGCCTGGTTAGCTCAGTCGGTAGAGCATGGGACTCTTAATCCTAGGGTCGTGGGTTCGAGCCCCACATTGGGCGAGTTTTTGTTTTTTTTTTTGTTTTTTTTTTGGGGGGGGTTCTTTTGTTTTGGTGCCTTTATCTTTACAAGAGGGTAGACTAGCGTACAACACACAATACAAGTAATTTAGTACAAGTATTCAAAATGTTCTACAGCTTTATGGTTTTCAGCTTTCTTCAAGAAAAGTCACAACCTTTACCTTCCTCCTTCCCTCCCCCCCTCCCACAAAGAAAAAAAAAATCTCGCCCAATGTGGGGCTCGAACCCACGACCCTGGGATTAAGAGTCCCATGCTCTACCGACTGAGCTAACCGGGCTGTCAGTCACAGCTTGTGTGACTGACACTATGACTATACTCCTTAAAATGAACTGACTGATCAGCCCCAAAGTCAGTGACTGTACACAACTTTAGGGCTGACTCAGAGATAGTGAGGAAATAATCTACGTCTGTTGACTTTGACTGGTATTATCTGTACTGTATAGCTGGGTGGTTTGACTGTGCTATGTGTATACGTGTATCAGTCAGCCGGGTAATTCAGTCATAGTATCAGTCACATGAGCCGTGACTGTCAGCCCGGTTAGCTCAGTCGGTAGAGCATGGGACTCTTAATCCCAGGGTCGTGGGTTCGAGCCCCACATTGGGCGAGATTTTTTTTTAAAGAAAAAAATCCTTCTTACTTTGCCAGACGGGATGGGGACGGGATAGCTCAGCGGTCAGAGCACTCGCTTTCACCCAGCCAAGGTTAAGCAGCGTCGAGCGTAGTTGCCATTTGGATGGGTGACCATTTGCGCGCCTTGGCTTCTGTACAGTCCCCCAGTTCACCCAGCTGTAAATGGATACCTTCCCTCTTTAGGGTCAGGGAAGATAAAGCAGCAAGGGAGAGGAGATGGGCACCGCCCTGAACATACTGGCCCCTAGAGAAGCTGAGGTCTCTGACGCCTCGCTCTCCTACGACCACATAGGTTATGGGACACCTTAATTTACCTGAGGCAAGGCCAAGAAACGAAAAAAGAGATTTCATGGGGCTACCTAACTGGGGACAGGATTGTTCAGTGGTCAGAATAGTCCCTTTCCCCTAGCTAAGGTGTGACTCTGGGTGTGTGTGTTATTGCACACTTATCAGTCATTGCACGCTTATAAGTAATTGCACACTTACAGGTCATTGCACACTTATCAGTCATTACACACTTATCAGTCACTGCACACTTATCAGTCACTGCACACTTATCAGTCACTGCACAGTTATCAATAATTGCACACTTACCATTCAGCCCACACTTATCAGTCATCCCATGTGTATTAGTCTATCAACCAGCCACGTGCATTAGTTTGCTAAATTGGAAATCTCCACTGGGACAGAAATACAGTTACAACAAAACAAGGGTGATAGTCTTAGTCACAATGAATGCCACCATCAGCCCGGTTAGCTCAGTCGGTAGAGCATGGGACTCTTAATCCCAGGGT
This sequence comes from Stramonita haemastoma, assembly GCA_030674155.1. NCBI lineage: Eukaryota > Metazoa > Mollusca > Gastropoda > Neogastropoda > Muricidae > Stramonita > Stramonita haemastoma. Next base: position 42,395,816 of record CM060322.1, on the reverse strand, counting down.
CGTGGGTTCGAGCCCCACATTGGGCGAGCTTTTTTGTTTTGTTTTGTTTTGGTGCCTTAATCTTTACAAGAGGGTAGACTAGCAGACATCTATTTAACAATTATTCAGGGAGATTATATCAGTCAGTCACGTGTAGCAGTCAGCCAGTCAGACACGTGTATCAGTCAGTCACGTTTATCAGTCACGTGTATCAGTCAGTCACGTGTATCAGTCAGTCACATGTATCCGTCAGCCATCGTATCGGTCAGCCAGTCAGCCAACGTGTATAAGTCAGCCAATGTGTATCAATCCCACAATCAGCCCATGTGTGACAGTCAGCCCTCCCACACGTACCAGTCAGCCCACACGTCCAGTCAGCCCTCCCACACGTATCAGTCAGCCCTCCCACACGTACCAGTCAGCCCTCCCACACGTACCAGTCAGCCCTCCCACACGTACCAGTCAGCCCTCCCACACGTACCAGTCAGCCCTCCCACACGTACCAGTCAGCCAACACGTACCAGTCAGCCAACACGTACCAGTCAGCCAACACGTACCAATCAGCCCACACGTGTCAGTAAGCCCACGCGTATTAGTCTATCATTGAGCCACGCGTATTAGTTTGCTAAATCAGAAATCTCCGCTGGGACAGAAATACAGTTACAACATCAATACAAGGGTCATTCTCCTAGTCACAATGACCGCTACCAGCAGCCCGGTTAGCTCAGTCGGTAGAGCATGGGACTCTTAATCCCAGGGTCGTGGGTTCGAGCCCCACATTGGGCGAATTAAAGTTTTTTGCTTTTCTTGGGGGGGGGGGGGGGGGAGGGATGGGTCTTTATTTTTGGTGCGTTTATCTTTACAAGAAGGCAGACTAGCACACAATACAAGTAATTAAATACAAGTATTCAAAAAGTTCTACATCTTTATGGTTTTCAGCCTTTAAAAAAAAAGTCACAACCTTTACCCTCCTCCCCCCCTCTCAAGAAAAAAAATCTCGCCCAATGTGGGGCTCGAACCCACGACCCTGGGATTAAGAGTCCCATGCTCTACTGACTGAGCTAACCAGGCTAACAGTCACAGCTCATGCGACTCACAATATGACTATACTCCTTAAAGTGAACTGACTGATCAGCCCCAAAGTCAGTGACTGTACACAACTTTAGGGCTGACTCAGAGAGAGTGAGGAAATAATCTACGTCTGTTGACTTTGACTGGTATTATCTGTACACTATAGCTGGGGGGTTTGACTGTACTATGTGTAGCAACACGTGTATCAATCAGCTGGGTAGTTCAGTCATAGTGTCAGTGACATGAGTTGTGACTGTCAGCCCGGTTAGCTCAGTCGGTAGAGCATGGGACTCTTAATCCCAGGGTCGTGGGTTCGAGCCCCACATTGGGCGATTTTTTGTTGTTGTTGTTGTTTGTTTTGTTTTGGTGCCTTTATCTTTAGAAGAGCGTAGACTAGCAGACATCTATTTAACAATTATTCAGGGAGATTATATCAGTCAGTCACGTGTATCAGTCAGTCACGTGTATCAGTCAGTCACGTGTATCAGTCAGCCAATCAGTCACGTGTATCAGTCAGTCACATGTATCAGTCAGCCAGTCAGTCACGTGTATCAATCAGTCACGTGTATCAGTCAGTCACGTGTATCAGTCAGCCAGTCAGTCACGTGTATCAGTCAGCGAGTCAGTCACGTGTATCAGTCAGTCACGTGCTTCAGTCAGTCACGTGTATCAGTCAGTCACGTGTATCAGTCAGTCACGTGTATCAGTCAGTCACGTGTATCAGTCACGTGTATCAGTCAGCCAGCCAGTCAGCCAGGTGTATCAGTCAGCAAGTCAGTCACGTGTATCAGTCACGTGTATCTGCCAGCCAGTCAGTCACGTGTATCAGTCAGTCACGTTTATCAGTCAGTCACGTGTATCAGTCAGTCACGTGCATCAGTCAGTCACGTGCATCAGTCAACCACATGTATCAGTCAGCCAATGTGTATCAATCCCAGAATCAGCCCATATGTGACAGTCAGCCCTCCCACACGTGTCAGTCAGCCCACACGTGTCAGTCAACCCACAGGTGTCAGTCAGCCCACAGGTGTCAGTCAGCCCACAGGTGCCAGTCAGCCCACAGGTGCCAGTCAGCCCACAGGTGTCAGTCAGCCCACAGGTGTCAGTCAGCCAACAGGTGTCAGTCAGCCGACATGTATCAGTCAGCCAACACCTGTCAGTCAGCCCACACCTGTCAGTAATCCCAAGTGTATCAGTCTATCATTCAGCCACGCGCATTAGTGTGCTAAATCAGAATTCTCCCTGGGACAGAAATACAATTACATCAACAAAACAAGGATCATACTCTTAGTCACAATGTATAATACCGTCAGCCCGGTTAGCTCAGTCGGTAGAGCATGGGACTCTTAATCCCAGGGTCGTGGGTTCGAGCCCCACATTGGGCGAATTTTGTTGTTGTTGTTTTGTTTTTTTTGGGGGGGGGACTTCTTTTGTTTTGATGCCTTTATCTTTACAAGAGGGTAGACTAACAGACATCTATTTAACAATTATTCAGGGAGATTATATCAGTCAGTCACGTGTATCATTCAGCCAGTCAGTGACGTGTATCAGTGACGTGTATCAGTCACCCAGTCAGTCACGTGTATCAGTCAAGTCAGGTGTATCAGTCAGCCAGTGTGTATCAATACCACAATCAGCCCATGTGTGTCAGTCAGCCCACACTTATCAGTCAGCCCACGTGTATCAGTCTATCCATCAGCCACGTGCATTAGTTTGCTAAATCAGAAATCTCCACTGGGACAGTAATACAATTACAACAACAAAACAAGGGTCATAATCTTAGTCACAATGAATGCCACCAGCAGCCCGGTTAGCTCAGTCGGTAGAGCATGGGACTCTTAATCCCAGGGTCGTGGGTTCGAGCCCCACATTGGGCGAGTTTTTTGGGTGTTTTTTTTTGTGGGGGGGGGGGGGTGTCTTTTGTTTTGGTGCCTTTATTTTTACAAGAGGGTAGACTAGCGTACAGCACACAATACAAGTAATTTAATACAAGTATTCAAAATGTTCTACAGCTTTATGGTTTTCAGCTTTCTTAAAAAAAAGTCACAACCTTTACGCCCCCCCCCCCCCCCCACCCCCCCCCCAAAGACCCAAAGAAAAAAAATCTCGCCCAATGTGGGGCTCGAACCCACGACCCTGGGATTAAGAGTCCCATGCTCTACCGACTGAGCTAACCAGGCTGACCGTCACAGCTCATGTCACTGACAGTATGACCATATTCCTTAAAATGAACTGACTGATCAGCCCCAAAGTCAGTGACTGTACACAACTTTAGGGGCTGACTCAGAGATAGTGAGGAAATAATCTACGTCTGTTAACTTTGACTGGTATTATCTGTCCTCTATAGCTGGGTGGCTTGACTGTGCTATGTGTAGCAACACGTGTATCAGTCAGCTGGGTAATTTTTTTTTTTTGGTGCTGCCTCGTCTTCTGTGACGTTCCCGCAATACTGTTCCCACGCCGCTCATTTCGATCTCCCCGCCACAGCCATACCTAGATTCGTTGTGTCTCACCCCCGGGGTCGGGAGTCCACAGGGAGCCCATCAATATTAGGCCGCCCTGGGGCCACCAGCCAGAGGAGCCCTGCACTTCTGCTGGGTCACTTTGGTGGAGCTCAGTGGTGGGGGCCTGTTCTGAGCTAACATACGCAGGACACCACCTACTAAGGCCCCTACTAACGACAGTATTAGTTCAGTCGCGGAGCCAGACTGAGTGAGCCACCCACCCAAGGTGGCGACCACCCCAACGTCCATCCAACGACCGCCTTCCCGGGAACCGCCAACCCCAAAGGCTTTGACACAAATTCACCACAGGCACAGAAGCGTATGGGGAATCCGAATCTGAGGTCGCCATGAGACCAGAGCAACGGAGGCCACCGAATCAGAGGCAATTTTTATTATTGCATGATGATCAATGATGATGAGGATGATGTAATGATGCTGCTGTGGAGGTGCATCCGCTTTGAGACTACTTGACAGGGTTGTTCTCTACGCTTACTGTCATAATATATCCCGGCGTCAACCAGGCCCGAGAGATACAGACACCTGCAGTGTTGGTCAGGTAATTTGAGCAACACTCTCAAATTCGCATCCGTAAAGTGGATGAAGCTCGACTGTGTGGTCCCAGTCTCTCCACTGAGCCCACAGCACACTCACTTTGGGTAGGAGCCGGCCGGAGCCCGAAAAAAGCCCTATGACTTATGGGATTCGAACCCGCGACCTTCCAGTCGGGAATCCAAGGCGCTAACCACTGCGCCATGGCGGCTGGTTCAGCTGGGTAATTCAGTCATAGTGTTAGTCACATGAGCTGTGACTGTCAGCCCGGTTAGCTCAGTCGGTAGAGCATGGGACTCTTAATCCCAGGGTCGTGGGTTCGAGCCCCACATTGGGCGAGATTTTTTTTTTAGAGAAAAAAATCCTTCATACTTTACCAGACGGGATGGGGACGGTATAGGTCAGTGGTCAGAGCGCTCACTTTCCCCCAGCCATGGTTAAGCGGCATCGAGCCTGGTTGCCAATTGGATGGGTGACCGTTTGCGCACCTTGGCTACAGTACAGTTCCCCCAGTTGTAAATGGGTACCTACCCTCTTAAGGGTCAGGGAAGGTAAAGCTGCGGGAAAGAGGAGATGGGCGCTGCCCTCAACATGTTGGCCCTTGAGAAGCTGAGGTCTCTGACGCCTTGCTGCCCTACGACCACATCGGTTATGGGACACCTTACTTTACCTGAGGCAAGGTTAAGAAATGAAAAAAGAAATTTCATGGGGCTACCTAAATGGGGACAGGATTGTTCAGTGGTCAGTGTAGTCCCTTTTCCCAAGCTAAGGTGTGATTGTGTGTGTGTTGTTGCACACTTATCAGTCATTGCACACATATCAGTCATCCTACACTTATCAATCAGCACACATTTATCAGACGTTGCACACTTAGCAGTCATTGCGCACTTATCAGTCATTGCACACTCACCAGTCATTGCACACATATCAGTCATTGCTCCGTCATCAGTCTTTGCACACTTATCAGTCATTGCACACTTATCAGTCATTGCACACTTATCAGTCATTGTACATTTACTAGTCAGCACATACTTATCAGTCATTGCACACTTATCGGTCATTGCACACGTATCAGTCGTTGCACACTTATCAGTCGTTGCACACTTATCAGTCATTACACACTTATCAGTCATTGCATACTTATCAGTCATTACACACTTATAAGTCATTGCACACTTATCAGTCGTTGCACACTTATCAGTCCTTGCACACTCATAAGTCATTGCAAACTTATCAATCATTGCACACTTATCAGTCATTGCACACACATTAGTCAGCCCACACTTATCAGTCATTACACACTCAGCAGTCATTGCACACTTATCAGTCATTGCACACTTATCAGTCAGCCCACGTGTATTAGTCTATCAATTAGCCACGCACATTAGTTTGCTAAATCCGAAATCTCCACTGGGACAGAAATACAATTACAACATCAAAACAAGGGTGATACTCTAAGTTACAATTACGCTACCAGCAGCCCGGTTAGCTCAGTCGGTAGAGCATGGGACTCTTAATCCCAGGGTCGTGGGTTCGAGCCCCACATTGGGCGATTTTTTTTTTTGGGGGGGGGGGGGGGGGGGGCTTCTTTTGTTTTGGTGCCTTTATCTTTACAAGAGGGTGGATTAGCACACAATACAAGTAAGTAAATACAAGTATTTAAAATGTTCTACATCTTTATGTTTTTCACCTTTCTTAAAAAATAGTCACAAGCTTTACTTCTTCGCCCCCCTCCCCCCGTCCAAAAAAAAAAGTCTCGCTAAATTTGAGGCTCGAACCCACGACCCTGGGATTAAGAGTCCCATGCTCTACCGACTGAGCTAACCGGGCTGACAGACACAACTCATGTGACTGACAGTATGACTATACTCCTTAAAATGAACTGACTGATCAGCCCCAAAGTCAGTGACTGTACAAACTTTAGGGGTTGACTCAGAGATAGTGAGGAAATAATCTACGTCTGTTGACTTTGACTGGTACTATCTGTACTGTATAGCTAGGTGGTTTGACTGTGCTATGTGTAGCAACACGTGTATCAGTCAGCTGGGTAATTCAGTCATGGTGTCAGTGACACGAGTTGTGACTGTTAGCCCGGTTAGCTCAGTCGGTAGAGCATGGGACTCTTAATCCCAGGGTCGTGGGTTCGAGCCCCACATTGGGCGAGATTTTTTTTTTTAAGAAAAAAATCCTTCCTACTTTACCAGACGGGATGGGGACGGGGTAGCTCAGTGGTCATAGCACTCGCTTTCCCCCAGCCAAGGTTAAGCAGCGTTGATCGTGGTTGCCAATGGACAATGGAAACAATAAGTATTCCTGAAGTTAGAATGTGAAAAGGTAAAGGTAAAGGTGTCCAATTACCTTTGTGGTCGTAGGGGCGCAAGGCATCAGAGACCTCAGCTTCTTTAGGGGCCAGCATGTTGAGGGCGGCACCCATCTTCTCTCCCTGCCTGCTTTACCTTCCCTGAACCTAGAGAGGGCAGGTACCCATTTACAGCTGGGGGAACTGGGGGAACTGTACTGAAGCCAAGGGGTAACCACGCTCAACGGTGCTTAACAATGGCTCGGGGAAAGCGAGCACTCTGACCACTGAGCTATTTATTCCGTCCCCATTTCATGGGTATAACTAAAGATGTAATTAATAACCCCCCAAAAAAAACTACAAAATTGAAACCTGTTGCATGATTTCTGATGCACCTGTCTCAACTTGCATAATCATAATAAAATTAATTACCAAAGAAACCGAAACAAACCAAAAATAAAAGCAAAAAACGTCGCCCAACGTGGGGCTCGAACCCACGACCCTGGGATTAAGAGTCCCATGCTCTACCGACTGAGCTAGCCGGGCTACTGATCAGTTGCTCTGTGACTGTGACTATCATTGACTATCATTGGTGACACACGTGGGTATTCGACGGGCGACGCCTGATCATCTCGGGTACACTGATCACGTGCGCTCGCGCGGTATTTATCTTCTTGACAAATAAAATCTTTTATTTTAGGAGATAATGGACTAAGCCTTGATTAAAAAAAAAAAATCAAATACCCGTGTGCATGCAGTTTTTGTAAAAGTTATCCATTCCCACTGGCACACAATGGCCTACTCTTCCGAAAAGCAAAACGGGTTTTAACATGTGCACAAGATGTTTTGCGTGCGTTCGCACACGGACCATCGGTTTATAGTCTCAACCGAAAGACTTTTGGGGAGAGTGGAGTCTGCATTGATGTTAACTCCAAGGTGGAAAAATCCCCTAGAACGGGATTCGAACCCGGGTAAACAGATCACGAGTGCATTGCACAACGCTATAACCACCAGGCTATCCCGTTCACCGCCTCCTTCATTGTGTGTGTGTGTGTGTGTGTGTGTGTGTGTGTGTGTGTGTGTGTGTGTGTGTGTGTGCGTGCGTGCGTGCGTGCGTGCGTGCGTGCGTGCGTGCGTGCGTGTGTGCGTGCGTGCGTGCGTGCGTGCGTGCGTGTGTGCGTGGATAATGAGAGAGAGAGACTTCATACTATTGTACACACAAAGCTCATAAGGACCATCATAACCATCAAACACCACACCGAACCAAAACACAAAATTCTACAAACTCTCACCTGTCACTGAAAGGGACACGGCACACTACTGCACCCCAAGAGGGATGTTGACAAGACGGACAATGACGAAGACAGATGAAGATCCAGGACCTTGAGAACCTAACCTCTTGCGAGGCATCAAATCCCCCCCCCCCCCCCCTCCCCGCTCTCCGGGGAAACACCGATAGGACCCTGACGAACACAAGACGAAGAGCGAAGATCCAGGACCTAGAGAACCTAACCTCCTACGAGGCATCAAATCCCTCCTGCTCTCCAAGTGGAGACAAACAACCACGTGGCGCCCAACAGCCACACTGGAACGGTGACCAACGTCCTCTGGCCAAAGACTGACTCTCCTCCTCCTGCTCAAGGCATGACCTCCTCCTCCTGTTTAGTTAAGGCTGCCGCCACTGAGCTGACCATCCCTAACCCTCACTCACACCAAGGAACTTCACGAGAAAATAGCCTGCATGCAGAAATGCAGAGAGGAGGGAATGGGCGTGAAACTCAGCTGGAGTTCATATGTGTACACACATCAACGCATGTTCCGACGTTCTTGTCACAACTCGCAAAGCATTTACGAATGAAACCCAAATAAACCATAAATAAAAAAACACACAAAAATATCGCCCAACGTGGGGCTCGAACCCACGACCCTGGGATTAAGAGTCCCATGCTCTACCGACTGAGCTAGCCGGGCTGCTGGTCAGTTGCTCTGTGACTGTGGCTATCATTGACTATCATTGATGACACACGGGGGTATACGACGGGCCACACCTGATCATCTCGGGTGCACTGATCACGTGCACACGCGCGCGGTATTTATCTTATTGACAAATAACATCTTTTATTTCGGGGATATTGGACTAAGCCTTGATGACTTGTTTTAAACATCGAATACCCGTGTGTATGCAGTTTTTGTAAATTTGGTCATCCATTTCCACCTACACACAATGGCCTACTCTTCCAAAAAGTGAAACGGGTTTTAACGTGTGCACAAGATGTTCAGCGTACGTTAGCACACGGGACCTCGGTTTACCGTCTTATCTGAAGCACTTTTGGGGAGAGTGGAGTCTGCACTGATGTTAACTCCGAGGGGGAAAAAATCCCCTAGAACAAGATTCGAACTCGGGTCAGACCACAAGCGCATTGTGCAACACTATAACCACCAGGCTATCCCGCTCCTGCCCCCTTTAGTGTGTGTGTGTGTGTGTGTGGTGTGTGTGTGTGTGTGTGTGTGTGTGTGTGTGTGTGTGTGTGTGTGTGTGTGTGTGCGTGTGTGTGTGTGTGTGTGTGTGTGTGTGAACAAATGGCGTACAAGTTTAAACTCTGTGTGTGTGCGTGCGTGCGTGCGTGCGTGCGTGTGTGTGTGTGTGTGTGTGTGTGTGTGTGTGTGTGTGTGCGTGCGTGTGTGTGTGTGTGTGTGTGTGTGTGTGAACAGATGGTGTATAAGTTTAAGGGATGTGTATGTGTGTGTGCGTGTGAACATATGCGTGTATAAGTTTAAGGTGCACGCGCGCGTGTGTATGTGTGTGCACACGCGCGTGTATGTGTGTGCGATAAGAGAGAGAGAGAGAGAGAGAGAGAGAGAGAGAGAGAGAGAGAGAGAGAGAGAGAGAGAGAGAGAGAGAGAGAGAGAGAGAGAGAGAGAGAGAGTTTTCATCCAATTGTATATACACACACACATACACACATACACACACACACGCGCGCGCCACACACACACACACACACACACACACACACACACACACACACACACACACACACACACACACACAGCGGGAGAAAAACAAGAACACATGATATGAACTCAAATTTTTTTTAATCACTCCAATTCTAATAAATAATCCAAACCTTCAGAAAACTGCAATAAATTATTATCTATAGAAAGAAAATACTATAAGTATAATTGTTTGCATCCTAAACAATTATGCACGTAGGCACTAAACTCATTACTACACATTCTCGTTTCCTCTTAGGGAGGTAAATATTTTTTTGGAAAATAAAAAAGATACAGATAAAAAAGAGTAAAAAATCTGTGTGTGTATAATATATATGAACACTTTGGCTTGAACACATTTGTTTTTATAGAAGTGGTTTTCTTTTCTTTCTTTCTTTTTTGTTAAAGTGAATTTGTGGTATAGTGTTTTAGAAGTTGATTGCAAGCAAACACTCCATAAAGAAACGTTTTAAACTGATGGACTGTTTTCTTTTTCTTCAGTTTTTTTGTTCCTTTTTTGGGAACAGATACGGGCTATTTTGGCTTAATTAATGAATAACCGCAAGTTGCATTGAAGACATTTTTTTTAAAATGATGGCACTGATGCACGTGCGTGAAAATGTTACACTGAATGTCGTTAAAAATAAGACCTATTTCGTGAAAAAAGCAAATGTATATCTTGTAATCATCAGCTGAATTCCTTTCATGATATGAAGTGTGTGTGTGTGTGTGTGTGTGTGTGTGTGTGTGTGTGTGTGTGTGTGTGTGTGTGTGTGTGTGTGTGTGTGTGTGTGTGTGTGCGTGTGTGTGTGTGTGTGTGTGTGTGATCTCTCTGTCTTACACAGTCAGTACATTTTGTGGTGTTTTTTCCTCCTAAAATCTCATGTGAATGTTTCCCATATCAGGTCTCTCCATTCAAATTTTCTTGTTCTTGTTGTTGTTGTCATCTTATTCATAAGTTTAAATCAAACAATATACACAGTTAATATTTTCAAAATTACATTGGATTTCATTATGGGACGGAGGTAGAAAAATCAAAATATACGAATCTATGTTAGATGTTGTTATGCAAATAAATATATGAACATGAGCACATCTGATATGTATATGATATATTGGAATGTTGCCTTATGAAACAGTGAAAAAAAGGACAAAACAAAAATTCAAATGTACACGAACAGAGAGGAGAAAAAAAGGGTGAAAGTTGCATAAATTAATATACATTGAGTGCAACAAAAACAACGACAAAAAACAGAGAGAGAGAAGAGAGAGAGAGAGAGAGAGAGAGAGAGAGAGAGAGAGAGAGAGAGAGAGAGAGAGAGAGAGATACAGAGTCAGAGATAGAGAGACAGAGACAGAGACAGAGAGACAGAGAAAGACAAAGAGGCACAAGCAGAACAACAAAGACACAAATAATATAGTGGAGACAAAACACCACATAGATAATTAGGTATACGATTATATATAACGTACATCGGGATATCATGAGGTTTGGAATGAATATGATACAATGAACTACAACCATCACAATGAGTTACTAACACATTCTTCTTGGAATCACAGCAAACTCAATCTGTTCAGTGCAAAAATAAAGGCCCGTATCCCCTCACACATCAGGTCTTCTCCCCCCAAAACCATTTTCGGAAACTTTGCATCTTCACTTCAAAGCTTTCTTTGTTCTCTTGTCAAAATCCATAATCGCACTGTGGACTTGTGTGTTACGAATTCAGAGTTACCTTATCGGTAAAAAGGTAATGGTAGCGAGGCACCAGAGACCTCAGCTTCTCTAGGGGCCAGCATATTCAGGGCGGCGCCCATCTCCTCTCCGTCGCTGCTTTACCTTCCCTGACCCTGAAGAGGGCAGGTACCCATTTACAGCTGGGTGTACACGGGGACTGTACTGGAGCCAAGGCTCGCAAACGGTCACCCATCCAATTGGTAACCATGCTCAATACTGCGTAACCTTACCTTGGGGAAAACGAGTGCTCTGACCACTGAGCTATCCCGTCCCCTATTGACAATATCTATTTGATGTAATGTTGTTCAACTGCAGTCCATTTTCGTACATAATACTCTTCAATAAGCTTTTGAATGTTGTACTCATATCAATATGTTGCCGCTATTTTGCTCTGAAACGGAATACTATTTAGTTTAATTTAGCCAGCTCAGAGAAAATCCCTGAAAGAAGCTTTACTGAAATGAAGATGCAATTTTTTCAAAGACGGTTTTGGGTGAAGAAAACCCATTCCAGTGCCCCAGCTCTTTCTGAGGACCAGAAGAGGGATAAAAGGGGGATACTGGGAAAATTCACTGCAATAAATAACCTGGTTCTCACAGCAAACGTCAAACAGTCACATTGATCGAATATCAGCAGTAGTAGTAGTAGTAGTATAGTAAGTACAAGGCAAAACAATTGTTTCACAATGTTGAAAACAAACAAACCATCAAACATAAAAAAAAGATCCAAATTCTTTCGGATTAAAAACAAAAACTGCTCATTTTCCAAATACACTTAACTTTTTCTTAAGTCTTTGGATATTTAGGCTTAACACAGAACTTTCGGGGCTTTTGTAATCACGTCAAAAATGAACTCGTAAGCTACATTTCTACGTCATATCAGATCATTGACGTCACTTCCTCTGACATGGTTTGTGGAAAAGAATGTTCATATTTGCTTGGAACACATGGCCAGGCAAATAGAAAGGATTGAGAGGAGGGGGGATGGAAGTGGGGGCTGGTAATAATAGATGGGAAGGTAAAATTTGGGCGATGGGGGAGGGGGGGGGGGGCGGGGGCGTTTGTGGGAAGGGAATGATTGCGGAATGAGAGTATAAAATGTCAGAACCGGAAAAATATCTAAACAGACGAACTGGCTTGTCAGGCCTGATCCTTTTTGGATTGATTTTTGTTTTAATTCTGGCCTTAATATAATATATATAATTATATATATATATATATATATATATATATATATATATATATCTGATAAAGCACACTTATCAAGACGGATTTCGCGACATAAGATCAATGAATAAACACACAGCAGTATGCACTACAAACCATAGCAACTCTTCACAACAATCATAATAATTATATCCACAACTCTCCATAACAATCATAACAATAATGATAACAGATAAGTTAACTTTAAAAAATAAAAAAAAGACCACAAATCGGGTTTCTGAGACAAGACCAGTGTGTCTTTATAAAAGACAATAAAAAGCCTTTGAGTTATCTCGTGTGTGTGTGTGTGTGTGTGTGTGTGTGTGTGTGTGTGTGTGTGTGTGGCGCGCGCGCGCGCGCGTGCGTGCATGCACGCACGCACGCACGCACACATCTACCCCTCACATACAAACTTTGTCGCATACCTTCCTTCAAATTCCCTAATTTCACCAGCAAAAACACGGCCCCACGTGCAAAAGGAACCTAACTCGGATACCTTTCACACGTTCAAATTTAGGTCTGGTAGGCCAGGTAGATGGACTGGTAGGTATCGGTTACCAGATAACAGGAGGGAGACAACATCACCAACAATACGTGCTCCAGACCCTTGAGGGCCTTGGGGGGGTTAAATTGAAGAGGCCCAGACCCCCTCAAAACAATCAGTGTTCCAGCACCCCCAAGGACCCTTTATCACACACACTCCCCTCTCTCTTGCAAACCCTATCGACCCGTGAAGGTTACAAGCCCTAGGGAACGCCGATTTCGGAAAGAGAGAGGGGTGGGGAGGGAGGGGGCATGGTGAGGGGAGGGGGGTGGGAATGAGGGAGAGATAGAGAAGAATTTGAGAGTCTGGCTAAAGGATGGGAAGGAGTGGAAGAAGGGAAGGGTGGGGGTGGGGGTGGGGGTGGGGGATGAAGAGATTAGGATTAAGAGGTAGAAGGGATGGTGATAACAGAAGGTTGAAAAAGTGCAGCTACAATAAAAACAGATTGAGATGATAATAAAAAAGAAAGAAAGAAAAGAAACAAAGAAAGAAAAGAAACAAAGAAAGAAAAGAAAAAAATGCTTAGTAACCTAATAATAGCTAAACAAGTAAGACCACAAACATGTAATGATGGATTATACAATTCCTGTTGTTACGAAGGCGGAGACATTGTTTGGTCCATATAGCATTTAGTTTAGATGATAGGCCTCAAATGACTGTTGTTGAATTTTGATCGTTGATGTAAGATCAGATTACATCCACTCACAAAGCATTTTTTAGAAAAGGGTTTTTTTTTTTGTCAAAATCTTTCAAATCAAGATTGCAAAAAAAATTTCTTGGCTGAATTTTTTCCCCATCTTGGTGAATTTGTCATTGGTTTATACATACTTGTATCCATTACGCGTGTGGTACAGTACACACTAACAGGATAGGCAAAAATGATGTCAAGTTTTCTTAAGGCATTGAAAAAAACCACATCCTTTTATTAGAGTCTGAAGTAAGATATGTTGGTAGTGGAGCAGGGGAAGGGGGGGGGGGGGTTACACAT
>CM060322.1:42366050-42371050 GCA_030674155.1 Stramonita haemastoma | reverse complement strand
AACAATTTTCTAATATATGTGTGTGTGTGTGTGTGTGTGTGTGTGTGTGTGTGTGTGTGTGTGTGTGTGTGTGTGTGTGTGTGTGTGTGTATGTGTGTGTGTGTCTGTGTGTGTCTGTGTGTGTGTGCGTGTGTGTGTGTATGTGTGTGCGTGTGTGTGTGTGTGTGTGTGTGCGTGTGTGTGTGTTGCAGTGGCCTTGTTCTGCATCCCCATCACAGCGGCCCGCTATGTGTACCAGGTGTGGGTGTTTGGAGAGGTGATGTGTAAAGCCACTGGCTACCTGCAAGGTAAGGCATACACACGCGCACACACACACACACACACACACACACACACACACACACACACACACACTCACACACACACACACACACACACACACACACACACACACACACACACACACACACACACACACACACACACACACACACACACACACACACACACACACACACCTGTTGTCACAAAGTTTCTTCACGGCACTAGTATTCTTTCTGCATGTTTTCCCAATGTCACGAGACTATTCCTATCAACAAAAATAGTAAAGGTGTCCCATAACCTGTGTGGTCGTAGGGGAAAGAGGCATCAGAGACCTCAGCTTCTCTAGGGACCAGCATGTTGAGGGCGGCGTCCATCTCCTCTCCCTCGCTGCTTTACCTTCTCTGATCCTAAAGAGGGCAGGTACCTATTTACAGCTGGGTGAACTGGGGGACTGTACTGAAGCCAAGTTGCTGCAAACGGTCACCCATCCACTTGGTAACCACGCTTGATGTTGCTTAATCTTGGCTGGGGGGAAAGCGAGTGCTTTAACCACTAAACTATCCTGTCCCCATACTGCATGCTATTTTGCCCAGTGTCACAACAGTGTTTCTGTTAGTACTTGTTCTTCAAGTATCGTGTCATTGTTTCTCTTGCTAAAAATATTTTCTGATTATTTTGGCATTGTGCCAACTGCACGAGTATTTTCTTTTCAAAGTTATAAGACTGTTTCTGTTATTGCATATTTTCTAATATCACGACACTGTTTATGTCACAGCATATTTTCTCAATGCAACAACATGGTTTCTTTCAATACACATTTTAAAACATCACAAGCCTATTTCTGTGACTGTATATTTTTCCAGTATCGCAGAAAAGTTCCTTTGAATGCATTTTTCATGCTGTTCATTTATTTTTTCCAATACTAATACACTGTTTCTGTTATTGTATGTTTTCTCAGAATTAAGACACACTTTCTGTCATTGCACGATTTTTTCTTAGAATTAAGTCACTGTTTCTGTTATTGCATATTTTCTCAGAATTAAGACACTGTTTTAGTTATTGCATTATAATTTCTCAGAATCAAGACACTCTGTTATTTACGCAATTTTCTCAATAGTATAGATTATAGCCTCACTCTTTCTGTAACGGTATGACCATTTGTTCTATACAAAATGGGATCCATGGGTAACAAGTACATATTGTAATCAGCGCGTTTGCAATAACCACATTCAACATTCAATCACTTTGCATTCAAAGCTATACTTTGAGTGACTTTAATATCCAATGCCTTTCAATACATAAAACACCCAACTGTGAAGCACCTACAACGTGATGCATCAGTGTTAAAGACCGTATTCTGCTTGCGATTTGAAACTTGCAATAAGTTCTTTATCACTTTCAAAGAGATCTTAGAAATAGGGAGATAAAAAAAAAAGACTCCACGCTAAACTATTAACAATTGACCGATAAACGACCCTTGCCCAATCAATCATTTCTAGTCTATGAGAAAAAAGCCTGCGCAGGTTTCTTCCCCCCTCCCACCCCCCACCCCCCCGCCATCCCCCATACACCTCCCCCCCTCCCCCTTCATCTCCATCCCGTTTTCAATGCCAGATCCCTCTCTAAAGACAAATGATGACTGAGCATTGAAAGAGCGATGTTCACAGGATAATGGATGTGCACAAACACTAGTTGCACTTTGGAGAATAATTATTTGAGTTTTGCGAAAAAAAAATGTCAACACGGTTTATTGGCTCTAATTCCAACATGTCTTGGACAGGATAACTTGTCACCATTTTTTTGGACAGAAAGTTTTGTTTTTATGCACCGTCATCTTCCAATAATAACTTCATTCCGCGAACGTCAATTTTTCAAATTGCTTTCTGATACCTTTGTCACTTCGTCTTGTCTTGCCAATTACGTAGTCATTTTTGGTGTGTTTTTTAACATGCTGTGATCATGTTTTGAGGAGGCTCTAGTTTCTGTTTATTTTCTTTTTCAGGGAGGAGTCAATACGTGCAAAGTATTCCATATTTACTCCTATCTTCTGAAAAGCGTATATTGATAGTTGATATTCTGTTTTTATTCAATATTGTCACTTTCTTATTAATGCATGATAATTACTGCAAAAAAAAGTGATGCATTGTTTTTCATTACAAGTGTGTAGTTTGAAAAAAACAAACAAAGACATATGAAATATTTCAAAGCTTGGGAGACGGAACAACAGGAATTTCTAAGTCATCTGAAAGCGTAAGTTTCAATCACCACTGAGCTGTCCCTTGTTTTGTTTTCGTTCCTAAGCTAGGGTTCTGAGGTTCCAAAATGATGATTATTTTTGCGTATGCAATCGTTTTAACCCCCTACCCCCTCTCTCCTCCTCCCCCAACCCCCACCCGCCCCTCTCCCACCTTTTAGGTAGCCGCATTCCGACCAACCTTGGAGAATGCATCCATGATGGGAGATATGGTAATTAGGATTATGGTGGTGGATCGGTGGTCTAGGTGGTACCGCGCCTTGCCTAGAAAGCAAAAAAGTTCGGGGCGGAGTGTGCGGTGGTTCGTATCCCGTTTGGGCCCAGAAACTTTTCCCCCATCCATTAGACCCTGAGTGGTGGTCTGGGCGCTAGTTTTTCGGAGGAGACGATAAACCGAGCTCCTGTGGGTTACACATCCCTATTTAGTGCACGTAAAAGAACCCACGGCAACAAGGGGGTTGACCCTGGCAAAATTCTGTAGAAAAAAAACCACTCTGATAGGGAAAACAAATACAGTTGCATGCAGGAAAAAGGAAAAAAATGGGTAGGCGCTGCACTTGTGGCGACGCGCTCTCCCCGGGGAGAGCAGCCCGAATTTCACGCAGAGAAATCTGCTGTGACATAAAGTGGTACAAAATACAAAATACAAATGATGAGAGTTTTTGCCTATACAACTGTTCCCCCCCCCCCCCCCCCATCCTCCTCCCTACCCCCACCCCCCACCCCTCTCCCACCTTTTTAGATAGCCCGCATTCCGACCCACCTTGAAGAATACATCCATGATGGGAGATAATAGTAATTGTGACGCTCCACCACATAAGGAGTCGCATTGCACCAGATGTCACTTTTTAGTTATTGACATTTTATTAATCTGCAATGAAATGGCTATACAATAGAGAAAAAAAAACAGATTGAAAATCGGACAATTCTATGAAAAAGTTATTACAAGTTGAAATGATAGACTTCAGGAAATGACAAAAACGAGAAATGGACAAGTTTAGCATCATAATAAATGGTCAGAATGAGGGGCTTGGGCATCTTTTAAAGCACGTTTAAAAGCAAAAGAATACAAAATTTATGACTTGTTATTTTATTACAAGGTAGAATAATAGCTATAACTTTATAATCAATCAAAATCTGAAAATTGCAAACTTGACCCCCACTTGGCTTTAATTAATGGCATCTAGCGGAAAAGTGGGTTATGTGCTAAGCGACTCATTTCGTGGTAGAACGTCACAGTTATTACTATATGCATTTTCCCGTGTGGGCAGGGATCAGTATCGTGGCCAGTGTGCTGACCTTGATGTGCATGGCCTTTGACCGTTACTTTGCTATCCGTCACCCCATGCGGAACCGACAGATCTTCACGGTGCGGAGGGTCAAGCAGCTGATTGGGGTCATCTGGCTCCTGTCCGCTGTCTTGGTCATTCCCTTGCTGGTCATCAGAAAGGTTGGTTTGGAGACAGGAGAGAACTTGGGAGGGAGGGGGGAGGGAGATGGGGGGGAGATGGGTGTGTGTGGGTGAATGTGTGTGTTTGTGTGGGTGGGTGGGGTGGGGGTGGGGGTGTGCATTGTGTGTGTGTGTGTGTGTGTGTGTGTGTGTGTGTGTGTGTGTGTGTGTGTGTGTGTAGTGTGTGTATACTACTACTACTACTACTACTACTACTACTACTACTACTACTACTACTACTACTACTACTACTACTACTACTACTATTTACTACTACTATGACGACTTCGACTACTACTACCATTACCACTACTATTACTACTACTATTATTCTGCTGCTGCTGCTGCTGCTGCTGCTGCTGCTGCTGCTGCGCTGCTGCTGCTGCTGCTGCTGCTGCTGCTGCTGCTGCCACTGCTGCTGCTGCTGCTAATATTACGACGACGACGACAACGACAACGACGACGACGACGACTACTACGACTACAACTACTACTACTACTACTACTACTACTACTACTACTACTACTACTACTACTACTACTACTACTACTACTACTAACGACTAAACACAACCACACTTCCAAGCACCCCTCACACACACACCACACACACACACACACACACACACACACACACACACACACACACACACACACACACACACACACGGATGCACGCACGCCCGCTCGCATGCACGCACGCACGCACGCACGCATATACGCACAACACAACACAACACACATACAAGCACACACACACATACACACACACACACATCCATACACTAACTCACTCCCGCCCCCACCACCACCACCACTACCACCACCACAACCACAACCAACACCACCCCCACCCCCGACCACCACCACCACAACCACCACCACAACCACAACCACCACCACCACCATCACCACCATCACCACCACCACCATCACCACCACAACAACAACAATCACCACCACCCCTCCCCACCCCCACCCCCGACCATCACCACCAACACCGTCACCACCACCACTACCACCAACCACCAC
>CM060322.1:42356050-42361050 GCA_030674155.1 Stramonita haemastoma | reverse complement strand
ACGCTGTAGGAACACAAGCAATCCTTATTTGATGATCATTTCCAACTTTCTCGTGACTACCTTCCATTGCTCTATATCCTCAATCCAAGACAGTCAGACAGACAGACAGACAGAGACAGAGAGAACAAAACATACCCTCGTTAAAGTTTCGGTATCGACCTTCCACATTTTTGTACATGTTTTGCATTTTCCACATTTCCAATTCAGATGTCACCATTTCTTTTTAAAAATCAAACAAAACAAAAAGCAAAAGCAAAACTAAAACTCCACAAGCATGCATTTTTGCTTAACCAAGTAAGATCCTCTTTTTCCTAAATCAAACAACATTTTTTATTAAAAAGTTAAATCAAACCAGTTACTCAAGAAATCTCTGCCTCGTGATACGCATTCTGTATGCGCCAGCTAAACTGCCTGTTTATCCCTCTAAATTTTTTTTTAATTTTACATTTTACACCAATTTAAGTCACGGAATATTTCTCTACGTGAAAATCGGGCTGCTCTCCCTGGGAAGAGCGCGTCGCCACAAAAGCAGCGCCACCCATTATTTTTTTTTCTTTTCCTGTCTGCAACTGTATTTGTTTCCGTATCAGAGTGGCTTTTTTCTACAGAACACTCTCAGGGACAACTCTCTCGTTGCCGTGGGTTCTTTTACGTGCGCTAAGTACTTTTGTGCAACACACGGGACCTCGGTTTATTGTCTCATTCGAAAGACTAGCACCTAGACCACCACTCATGGTCTAATGGATGGGGGAGGTGGGGGGGAATTTCGGGCCCAAACAGTATTTGAACCATCGCACACCTCCGACCCGGTCTGTTCGCTTTCTATGCAGGCACGTTACCTGTAGACCACCGACCCATCTTCATACACACTAAAACCACAGCATATGTTTCGTTCATCTCTTAAGCCCTGGGGATGTTTTACATGCTTTTCTTTCTATCGCTTCCAGAGATGTGAAGGTCATGCCTTGAAAGGTGAGAAATGACTGTATTTATATTATTTCATTGGCTATCATCCCAGAGAAATAAAAGAGGACTTTCGAATAGAATCTCTTTTTTTTAATGCTTTTGGACATGTGTTTGGTTTTAAATATCATAACAAAGGGAGAACAGGTTGAATGGGTCAAAACTGGAGAGAAAAGAGAGAGAGAGAGAGAGAGAGAGAGAGAGAGAGAGAGAGAGAGAGAGAGAGAGAGAGAGAGAGAGAGAGAGAGAGAGAGAGAGAGAGAGAGAGAGAGAGAGAGAGAGAGAGAGAGAGAGAGAGAGAGAGACAGACAGACAGACAGACAGACAGACAGACAGACAGACAGACAGACAGACAGACAGACAGACAGACAGACAGACAGACCACACACACACACACACACACACACACACACACACACATACACACACACACACAAACACACACAAACACACGCGCGCGCGCGCGCGCACAGATGTGCAAGGAAAAAGGAAATCAAAAGACACTAGAAAATTGAAAATGTTTGGTCTTTTTATAAAAAGAAAAAAGATTTTGTTCATTGGCTTGTGTGTATGTATGTGTGTTAGGGGAGGGGAGGGGAGGTTCTTGATTGGCTCGATCTGCTGGATGTTCCTCAGAGAATGTACTTGGAAAGTAGCAAGACAAAGCGATGACAGAAAGTGAAGGAAAAGGACAACAACAACAACAACAACAACAACAACAACAACGACAACAACAACAACAACAACAACAACAGAAAACAGATGATAAAAAGTGGGAAGTATTTTCACAGAACTTCTATAAGGTGGAGATGCCATTTATACTGAAAAGGCCCCCAGATTTCCCATGGGATGATACCTAACATGAGAAAAAAAAAACAAGGAAAGTTTCATTTCTCTGGAGTGAGTTCTCTGCAGAATGCAATTGCAGAGGATTCTTTTTTTCTGTCATAATCTTGTCAGATTTCAGACCAGATTTCAGGAAGGACGGTGGCAGGATGGTTAAGACGTTCGCCTGCCAATATGTAAACCGTGAGTTTCTGGGTTCGCACCCAGCTTCGCCCTTTCTTCCCAGTTTGACGAGAAAATCGAACTGAATGTCAAATTCATTCGGATGCGACTCAAAATCGAGGCCCCGTGTGCGAATGCACGCAGAACATCTTGCACACACGTTAAAACCCCGTTCCACCTTTGGGAAGAGTAGGCCATCGTGTGCCGGTAGGAGCGGATGACACAATTATAACAAACCAGCATGCACACAGATGTCGTGTTTAGACACCATCCCTGAGGAAAAATCGGGGAGTTGGAGTCCCAGAACGGCTCGGGGCTGTAGGTATATGGCAACGTTCTGGTGGCTCCTGCGACGGTACTGGAACCATTCGTATCGGTCATTGCCTTTCCAATGGATCATTCCAGTGGCATGGAGAGGGAGGGGGGGGGGGTCTGCTGCATGGGTAACAGCTTGCCCTCCATACATACTTACCCAGGCTTTGCGCTCAAAAGACTAGAGCGCAACTCCATAGTCTTCCGAGACTGATGGGTGCCTACTAACTAACTTGTCAGATTAGAAAAAAAATATATATTATCTAAAAATCGTTAATAACACACACACATAACAGATCACTGCACCGTTGTATAACATTACTTGTATAATATCACTTTGATAACTTGGCCAACTGACTGACTTAAGTGATTTGTAGACTGGCTGATTGATTGATTGATTAGCTGACTGACTGACTGACTGACTGACTGACTGGCTGGCTGGCTGGCTGGCTGACTGACTGACTGACTGGCTGACTGACTGGCTGGCTGGCTGGCTGGCTGGCTGGGTGACTGACTGACTGACTGACTGCTTATTTGATGGATGGACGGATGGATTGACTGATTGATTAATTGATTGATTGATTGATTGATTGATTAGCTATAAAGTTGGTTGACATATTGGATTATTACGTGCATTGTATTATTTCTGTAAGTGCCCTGGATATCTTCTCTCTCTCTCTCTCTCTCTCTCTCTCTCTCTCTCTCTCTCTCTCTCTCTCTCTCTCTCTCTCTCTCTCTCTCTCTCTCTCTCTCTCTCTCTCTCTCTCTCTCTCTCTCTCTGAGTCACACGCACACACGCTCACGTGCACGCACGCATGCACACACATACACATACATACACACACAAACATACAGACAAACAGACATACACACTGATCCAGACCCCCACCCCCACCCCTTGCTTGTCCACCTAATATCACAATTTGTGAAAAAACATGAATGAAATCGAACACACGCACGCACACACACACACACACATACACACACACAAACAAACACACACACACATACACACTGCCCTCCCCATAAAAGTCCTTTGGATGAGACTATAAACCAAGGCGCTAGCCCTGTGTGCAAACGCACGCAGAACGCGTTGCGCACGCATAAAATCCTGTTCCGCTTTTCGAAAGAGTAGGCCATTATGTGCCGGTGGGAACATATGACAAAATTTATTTACCACCAGCCGCCATGGCGCAGTGGTTAGCGCCGTGGATTCCGGACTGGAAGGTCGCGGGTTCGAATCCATAAGTCATAGGGATTTTTTCGGGCTCCGGCCGGCTCCTACCCAGAGTGAGTATGCTGTGGGCTCAGTGGGGAGACTGGGACCACACAGTCGAGCTTCATCTACTTTACGGATGCGAATTTGAGAGTGTTGCTCAAATTACCTGACTAACACTGCAGGTGTCTGTATCTCTCGGGCCTGGTTGACGCCGGGATATATTATGACAGTAAGCGTAGAGAACAACCCTGTCAAGTAGTCTCAAAGCGGATGCACCTCCACAGCAGCATCATTACATCATCCTCATCTTCATTGATCATCATGCAATAATAAAAATTGCCTCTGATTCGGTGGCCTCCGTTGCTCTGGTCTCATGGTGACCTCAGATTCGGTTTCCCCATACGCTTCTGTGCCTGTGGTGAATTGGTGTCAAAGCCTTTGGGGTTGGGGCTTCGTGGGGAGGCGTTCGTTGGAGGGACGTTGTGGTGGTCGCCACCTTGGGTGGGTGACTCACTCAGTCTGGCTCCGCGACTGAGCTAATACTGTCGTTAGTAGGGGGCTTAGTAGGTGGTGTCCTGCGTATGTTAGCTCAGAACAGGCACCACTGAACACCACCAAAGTGACTCAGCAGAAGTGCAGGGCCCCTCTGGCTGGTGGCCCGGCGGCGGCCTAATATTGATGAGCTCCCTGTGGACTCCCGACCCCGGGGGGAGACACAACGAATCTGAGTATGGCTGTGGCGGGGAGATTGAAATGAGCGGCGTGGGAACAGCAGTACGGGAGCGTCACAGAAGACGAGGCAGCAAAAAAAATAACAAAAAAAAAAAATTTATTTACCACCACCAACTCTACCATCCCCAATACTGCTTCTACTGCTGCTACTTCTTTTTCTACTTCTACCTGAATAAACAATCACATGTAAGGTAAAAGGTAAAGGTGTCCCATAACCTATGTGGTCGTAGGGGGGTGGGAGCGAGGCGTCAGAGACCTCAGCTTCTCTAGGGGGCCAGCATATTGAGGGCGGCGCCCATCTCCTCTCCCTCGCTGCTTTACCTTCCCTGACCCTAAAGAGGGCAGGTACCCATTTACAGCTGGGTGAACTGGGGGGACTGTACTGAAGCCAAGGCGCGCGAAAACGGTCACCCATCCATTTGGTAACCACGCTCGACGCTGCTTAACTTGACTTGGGGAAAGCGAGCGCTCTGACCACTGAGCTATCCCGCCCCCGCAGTCGTATGTAGCGGATACTATTAGTGTTATTTTATTCCTGCAATTTGAACTGTACGGTGATTTGTTCAATGATTACTTCTTATGCAACAAAGCATCAAGATGTCGCGCTTTGTAGGCCTGCATAGTGTGGTGTGTGTGTGTGTGTGTGTGTGTGTGTGTGTGTGTGTGTGTGTGTGTGTGTGTGTGTGTGTGTGTGTGTGTGTGTTGTGTGTGTGTGTGTGTGTGTGTGTGCGTGCGTGCGTGTGTGTGCGTGTGCGTGTGTGTCTGT
>CM060322.1:42343550-42346050 GCA_030674155.1 Stramonita haemastoma | reverse complement strand
TTGTCTAGCATAAATTTTTATGAGTTTATAATCAAGTGTATTACCTTGTGTTTTGTCCAGCATAAATTGTAATGAGTTTATAATCAAATGTATTACTTCCTGCTTTTATCCAGCATAAATTCCTATGATTTTTTTCTTTTAATCAAGGCTATTCTCATAATTATTCCAATACATTCTTTTTGGCCAGTGCACTCGACTCAAAACTCTCGCCTTTCTATGCCCAAGAAAACCACAAGCCAAACAATAAAGCAAACAAAAACTACTGGAAGTAATAAATATTTGAGCTCCTTGACGAGGGCCTACAGGGATTTATGTGAGTTCAGTGTTGCACGAAATTCTGTAATGAAGCTGTGTGCATTCATTATTGCTCCATTTCTGAGGCCCTGCAGAGGGGATTACTTGCACTGATTGCCGCAGGGTTGACTGAACATAGACAGTTAGTTCTCAGTTTTCTCCTCCATGTGTCATTGCCCTGATAGTTTTTTATTTATTTCTCTTTCCTCTTCTTTTTTCTTCTTCTTATGCAGTAACAGTTTCTCAGAGGTGGCACTGACAGAGATTTCTTAACAAGAGTTCTATATCAGTTTTATGCTTCTCTTTTCTTTATACATTTTATTATTCTTTATTTTACTGCCTCACTTTCTGTGATGTTTGGTTGTCTCACTGTTCTGATGAGACTATAAACCGAGGTTTAGTATGCCAATGCATGCAGAACATCTTGCGCGTACGTGAAAACCAGTTCCACTTTTAGGAAGAGTAGGCATTTTGTGTTGGTGAGAATGGATGTCAGAATTTACAAAAATCTGCATATACATGGGAACTGGAAGTAAAAAAAGCACATGGATACTTATTCCATTATCCATAAAATAAAAGAATAAAGAATGAGGACCTTCATTTCCATCTCCTTATCACAGCCATACTCAGATTTATTATGCCGCATAACACCTTTGATCTTGTTTGTTTTTAATTCA
Organism: Stramonita haemastoma; assembly: GCA_030674155.1. Taxonomy (NCBI): domain Eukaryota; kingdom Metazoa; phylum Mollusca; class Gastropoda; order Neogastropoda; family Muricidae; genus Stramonita; species Stramonita haemastoma. The sequence goes on along the minus strand of CM060322.1, from coordinate 42,345,079 downwards.
TCTAGGTATTCGTTCATCTATATACGTATTTGTTTGGTATCAGTTTAAGAATTTAGTTTATCTTCCTATTTATCAGTTAGTTTACATAGGTATTTATCCTATATTTTGCTGAGATTTCTTTTACTGTTAGGTTTTTCAATAAAGGCTTGGGCTTGCTGGCGAGCTAGGTATACATGGATTTGTGTGAATTCAATGCTCCTAGAAATCTGGAATGATGCCATTCACATGGATGATTGATTCATACAATAATCAGGTCTGCAGTGGGGATTACTTTGCACTGATTGCCGCACAGTTGACTGATCTTAAACAGTTAGCCCCCAGTTTTCTCCTCTCTCCATCCTTGCTTGGGTGTTTCTTTTTTTTTTTTTTTTTTTAGAAAGATATCATTTTCCTTGTCTGCAGCCAGATTTCTGAGTAAACTGGAAAACAAGTGTGGGGGTGATGGGTTGTGAAATATAAAGTGACAGGGTTAACTTTTACAAGACTTTTAAATCTGTTATTTTTCTTGTCTATTTTATTATATCTTTTATTTTTTTAGTAGGTTTGGGGGTTTTAGTTATCTATTTTTGGCATCTGTTTACACAATTATTTTTTTATGGATTTGCAAGGGTTTTCCCCTCTGTTTGATGGTGGGATTTTTGGCAAGCTGGATATTTTTCTTTATGCTAAATTTGTTAGAAATATCATTTCTGAATGGTTTCATTATCTTTGTGACAAATTTAATGTGTTTGTTTATTTTCTTATTCTACTGGTTAAAAAACAACTTTATCTTACTTTGTTTAAAAATTCTAATTTTTTTGTTTATGCTGTCACTGTGTTTGCACATGCTGCTTGACAATTAATATTATGTTTCTTCTGCGTGAATTGTTTTTCTTACTTTATTCAACTGTCCTTTATCGAAGGTACTACAGGAGTATTCATACTGTTCAATGATGATGATGATGATGATGATGATGGTAACAGCAACACCATTCATCTGTATCATTATTGATTTTGTCGACTTAACATTTTTATAACATTTCAATCTGAACTGGGCTTTCACAATCAATGCTAAAAGTTAACAGGATTAAAATGATTTGATGATGCTTATTGACATGCCACATAACATAACCTAATTCTTATTTTCATAGGTTTTTTTTTTTTAATATCTTTTTACCTTTTTAAAAGAGATCTTTTTACCACAACATTTTGTTATTCAATCTGTTATATAAAAGAATCTTAGATAAGCTTTTCCTGAAGATTTTTGAAATATTCTTTTGGTTATTGTATTTCAACATAACCATAATCTTCTGCAATTACATTCTTTTGCCCAGTAGTTGAAAAATCTCTCCTTTCATAATACAAAGGATGAATGGGGGTAATAGATGCTTGGGTATGTGAGTGAGGTTTACACGAATTTGTGTGAGTTCAGTGTTCCATGAAATTCTGTAAAGAAGCCATGCACATTGATTATTGATCCAGATCTGATGTATGCAGGGGGATTACTTGCACTGATTGCTGCAGGGTTGACTGAACTTGGACAGTTAGCT
>CM060322.1:42294124-42299124 GCA_030674155.1 Stramonita haemastoma | reverse complement strand
GTGCCCACGTGACAAATATCCACCAATCATCACAGTCAAACAACTCATTGATACCGCTCATGAAGGAGGTAGAAGTTTGTAAATGTTTGCCATCCGTTCCCACTGGCACACAACGGCGTAACTTACATACTTATTTGTTCATTTATATATTTATACTATTTTATGTCACAGCAGATTTCTCTGCGTGAAATTCTGGCTGCTCTACCCGGGGAGAGCGCCTCGCCACAAGTGCAGCGCCTACCGATTTTTTTTCCCTTTTTCTGTCTGCAGTTGTATTTGTTTCCTTATAAGACTGGCTTTTTTCTACAGAATTTTACCAGGGACAACCTTTTTATTGCAGTAGGTTCTTTTACGTGGGCTAAATAATGTATAACACATGGGACCTCGGTTTATCGTCTCCTCCGAAAGACTAGCACCCAGACCACCACTCATGATCTAATGGATAGGGGAAAAGTTTTGAGCCCAAATGGGATAAATAACATACATACACACATACAAGCAAGGAAACAAAACAGGCATATAAACCACCAAAAATTTGTGAGAAATTCATGAGACACTGACAAGTAGTTGCACCACTGAGATGGACTACTTTCTTCACCCTTCATTCAGGTTCCAGACTTGTGATAGTGATAATTTATGAGACACACGTACACTCTCTCTTTTTTTTTTATAGTCATGGCTATATCTGTTTTCTGTCTGGCACCTCTGAAGAACACGGCCGGTCCAGTTTCACTGGTTACTGACAAATGTCAGAACTATAGCTAGCCTGATACTCCCATTCCCATTCATCTGGGCTGTCTTGCAGACTCGATACATTAACCTGTAGATATTTAGTAACCTTGAGTCTAATTCATCTAGAAGAAGAAAAGTGGCAGGATGGTTAAAACGTTCACCAGCCTAACAAGTAAAAACTATAAGGTTCTGGGTTTGATTCCCAAGCCTCGCCCTTTCTTCCCAACTTGACGAAAAAAATTATATGAATGTCAAAGTTCTTTGGATGAGATTTTTAAAAAACCGAGACGCCGTGTGTGAATACTGACAGAGCATTTTGCACACACGTTAAAAGCCTGTTCCGCTTTTCGGAAGAGTAGGCCATTTAGAGCAAGTAGGAACGGATGACAGAATTATAATTATGTAAAAAAAATAATAATAATAAAAAATTGCATGCACACAATCCCTGATGTCGAAACACCGGTACATAGATTATGGGGATAAAACCGTGGTATACGCACAAAGTTCATCGTTGATAAACGTCGAAGCTCTAGCGGAGAAAGGAAACAAAATCTATGGATAACAAAGCATGAGGACTGCAACTTTCAAGTCCCAAAACAGGAACAGAATAATTATATATTAAATAAATCTAACTGTTTGGAACATTAATTTTAAAAAAGCCTTCAACGTTCTCAATTCGGGACCAAAATCAAAAAAAGCATTCAAGTTAAAGGGCATAGACATCAAAGATCAGGGGCAATCACTCAGTCTGAGTTAGGGTGCACAACTCTTGTCTCCACCTTTCGAGAGGTTCTTTCAGGGGGCCGGCCATGGCGGAAAAAAAAGGAGGGGGAAATCAAACTGTAATCACTCAAAGGTCTGCGGCCAGACGGTTTTCCCCCAGAGCGATGCAAGGGGGTGTACAGACTGGTTGACATGTGGAAACGAGCCAGACTACTGGTCTGGCAGGAATCCTTTGATACTGAAACAGGGTCCTCACCTCTCCTCATTTTACCTCATCTCACCTCACCTCTCCTCACCTCTCCTCACCTCTCTTCACCTCTCTTTTCCTCACCTCACTTCTCCTCATCTCTCTTCACCTCAACTCACCTCTCCTCTTCTCTCCTCATTTCTCCTCTCCTCACCTCACCTCCCCACATCTCACCTCATCTCACCTCTCCTCACCTCGCCTCACCTCACTTCTCCTCACCTCACTTCAACTCACCTCACCTCACCTTACCTCACCTTACCTCACCTCACCTCACCTCTCCTCTCTTCACCTCACCTCACCTCATCTCATCTCTCCTCTCCTCCCCTCACCTCACCTCTCTTCACCTCACCTCACCTCTCCTCACCTCATCTCACCTCATCTCACCTCACCTCACCTCACTCTCCTCTCCTCACCTCACCTCTCTATACCTTACCACACCTCATCTCACCTCACCTCGCCTCACCTCTCCTCACCTCTCCTCTCCTCACCTCACCTCTCTATACCTTACCACACCTCATCTCACTTCACCTCACCTCACCTCTCCTCTCCTCCCCTCCCCTCACCTCATCTCCCTTCACCTCACCTCATTTCTCCTCACCACACCTCAACTCTCCTCACCTCTCCTCATCTCACCTCACCTCAACTCATTTCACCTCACCTCTCACCTCACCTGTTCTCACTTCTCCTCTCCTCTCCTCTCTTCACCTCCCCTCCCCTCACCTCTCTTCACCTCATCATACCTCCCCTCTTCACACCACACCTCACCTCACCTCACCTCACCTCACCACACCTCACCTCACCTCACCTCACCTCACCTCTCCTCACCTCTCCTCACCTCACCTCACCTCTCCTCTCCTCCCCTCCCCTCACCTCTCCTCTCCTCACCTCACGTCACCTCTCCTCACCTCACTTTCATCACCTCACCTTTCCTCACTGCTCCTCTCCTCTCCTCACCTCACCTCACCTCTTCTCACCTATTCCTTGACTAAACGATCATTATGACATTCATTCTTTCTTTTGTTTTTGTTGCTTCATCTTCTGTGATGCTCCTGTCCCTACCGTTCCCACGCCGCTCGTTTCAATCTCCCCGCCACAGCCATACCCCAAGTTCGTTATGTCTCATCCTCAGAAGGTCAGAAGTCCACAGGGAGCTCATCAATATTAGATCACCCTGGGGCCACCAGCCAGAGGGGCCCTGCACTTCTGCTGGGTCACTTTGGTGTGGTGTTCAGTGGTGCCTGTTCTGAGCTAACATACGCAGGACACCACCTACTCAGTCCCCCCCCCCCCCCCTACTAACGACAGTATTAGCTCAGTCGCGGAGCCAGACTAGGTGAGATGCCCATACGAGGGTTCATTCATTCATTCATCCATGACGTTAACAGAGACAGAGACAGAACAGAAAGAGACACTGAGAGACACAGAGAGACAGAAACACGGAGATACAAGGAGAGAGAGAGAGAGAGAGAGAGAGAGAGAGAGAGAGAGAGAAGAGAGAGAGAGAGAGAGAGAGAGAGAGAGAGAGAGAGAGAGAGGAAGAGAGAGAGAGAGAGAGAGAGGAGGGAAGGGACGAAGAGAGATAAAGAAGGAGGGATGGAGAGAGAGAGAGAGAGAGAGAGAGGGGGGGGGGGCACACACACAGGCACACAGACACAGACACACAGACACACACAGACATACACACACACACACACACACACACACACACACACACACACACACACACACACACACACACACACACACACACACACACACACACACACACACAGATCCAAAATCAGATGCAGAGGCAGTCACACTATCAGACTATCAGTCAGGTTGACACCTTGGTAGCCCAGAAAATACAGACAGAAGCCTTGCATGCACAGTATGTGTTTGTATGTATGTGTGTCTGCGTGCTCGTATACTTACATACAATCATTCACACTCTTCGGATGAGACTATAAACCGAGATCCCGTGTGCAAACGCACGACGAATATCTTGCGCACACGTTAGAACCCGTTCCGCTTTTCGGAAGAGTAGGCCATTGTGTGCTGGTGGAAACGGATGACTGCATACACGCAGGGACTGGATGTAAAAAAAGCACTTGAGAGCTTATTCCATTACCCTCGAAGTAAAATAATGAAATAAAAAAAAATAGATAGATAGGCAGTCTTTCTTTCTTTCTTTTTTTCTTGCCTCTAATCTTCCGTCCTTTTCTTTCTTTCTTTCTTTTCTTTCTTTCTTTCTTTCTTTCTTTCTTTCTTTCTTTTTTTTCTTTCTTTCTTTCTTTCTTTCTGTCTGTCTGTCTGTCTTTCTGTCTTTCTTTCTGTCTTTCTTTCTGTCTTTCTTTCTTTCGTTCGTTCGTTCGTTCGTTTTTTCGTTCTTAATTTTCTTTCCTTTTTTCTTTTCTTTCTCATGTCTTTCCTTCCTTCCTTTCTACCTTTTCATTCTTTCTTTCTTTCTTTCTTTCTTTCTTTCTTTCTTGCCTCTAATCTTCCGTCCTTTTCTTTCTTTCTTCCTTTTTTTTTCTTTCTTTCTTTCTTTCTCTTTCATTCTGTCTTCCTTCCTTCCTTCCTTCCTTCCTTCCTTCCTTCCTTCCTTCCTTCCTTCCTTCCTTCCTTCCCTCCTTTCTTTTGGTCTCATTTTCTTTCAAAAAAAGCAAACAAACTTGAAGAAATCAGTGCTTAGGCAAGGTAGTGCAAACCCATTCATCATAATCATCGTGTTTATAATTATCTTTCTACCTTCCCTCCCCCCACCCTTGTCTCTAAACATATGCATGAGTTTGTTTGCCCACAGCGTGCCTGTCAGTGTGATTGTGACTGATCGGTAGTGGACAGATCGATGATGTCATTATGGATCTATCATGTTATCATTTCAGCTGTTTTGCCTTGGGGGCATCTGACTCTTAGCCTTTGTGATGAAATGTGATGAAGGGGTGAGGGCGGGAGGGGGGGGGGGGGGGACGGGAGAGAGAATGGGCACAGCAACAACATTGATGTAAAACATTCTTTTTTTTATGTATGGATGTGTTGGTGTTTGGGGAGGGGGGGGGGGGTGTTTTGTGCACTGGTTTGTCTTCTTGTAATTTTTGTCTGTTCAAGTGTTTTTTTCTTTTTATTTGTTTGTGTATGTGTATGAGTATATATATATATATATATATATATATATATATATATATATATATATATATATATATTATATATATATATATATATGTGTGTGTGTGTGTGTGTGTGTGTGTGTGTGTATGTGTGTGTGTGTGTGTGTGTGTGTGTTTGTGTGTTTATTTCATTTTATTCTTTTATCTCG
>CM060322.1:42271624-42274124 GCA_030674155.1 Stramonita haemastoma | reverse complement strand
GCTGGGGGTGGGTGGGGGTAGGGATATCGTAGCGATAAAGACAATGAGAGAGGGCAAAAACTAAAATTCAAACACGTCACACATTTTTTGGCTACTCTCTTATTATTTTGTGTGTGCTTACTGCTGTTGTTGACTCTTTTTCTTCCTGAAGTTGTTGTTTTTAGCACAAACAAAAAGTGCTGCGCATCACTTTTTTGGGGAAAGATTGTTCAACTAAAGTTACTTCATTTTCTGTCAGAAACTACTACCTAAAGATTTTGCAACAAAATTGTATTCTCAGAACATAAAAGACATTTTAGTAATGCATGCATAACACAGATTACAGGGAACGCTATTCACCCACTTATGGTGGACCGGTGGTCTAAAGGTGACACACCTGCCTAGAAAACGAAAATCCGGGTTCGAAGTGTGCAGTGGTTTGATCCCCGTTTGGGACCTAAAACTTTAAGGCCTGTTCCGCTTTCCGAAATAGTAGACCCATTCTGCGCCAGTAGGAACAGGTGACAATAATATCAAAAACTGCATACACACAGGAGCTGGATGTAAAATTAAAAAAATTCACATGAGAGCTTATTCCATTATCCTCGAGAGAAAAAAACAAACAAACAAAACACCTTGATGAACGCAGCGCATCATCATCATCGTCTCCTGATTTGCAGCAAGCGCTCGTTATCAGACACGTCAGCTCTGCTGCTCGCCTTTGTTGTGCCCCGTCACCTCCTGTACTGCTAATGGCTTTAACTTGAGCCAAGGGGATGGATGAGGGATGGCATGCTGTTTGTCTGTCTGTCTGTCTGTTTGTCTGTCTAGTTGTCTGTCTGGCTATCTATCTATCTATCTATCTATCTATCTATCTATCTATCTATCTATCTATTTATCTATCTATCTATTTATCTATCCATCTATCTATCTATCTATCTATCTATCTATCTATCTATCTATCTATCTATCTATCTATCTATCTGTCTGTCTGTCTGTCTGTCTTTCTGTATAGTTGTCTAGCTGTCTGTCTATCTTGCTGTTGGTCTCTGTTTTTCTGTCTTTCTGTCTAGCTATCTTTCTGTTGGTCTGTGTCTGTCTTTCAAGCTGTCTGTCTGTCTGTGCCTGTCTGTCTGAGTGAATGAATTATGGTAGACATCCGTCAGTCTTGGAAGACTGGAGCTGCGCTCTAGGCTCCAGAGTGCAAAGCCTGGGTAAATAAGTATGGAAGGCAAGCTGTTACCCATGCAGCAGAACACCCTCCCCCCCCGTTCCACGTTGCTTGACGTTTCCATATACAGCCCCGAACCGCCCTGGGATGTCCAACTCCCCTATTTTTCCTCAGGGATGTTGTCTAAACACGATACCTGTGTGCATGCTGGTTTTGGTGAGTTTTTAATTGTTGTTTTTTTACATTTTGTTATCATCCGTTCCCACCGGCACACAATGGCCTACTCTTCCAAAAGGCGTAACAGGTTTTTAACGCATGCACATGTTCTTCGTGCGTTGGTATAAGGGGCCTCGGTTTATAGTCTCATCCGAATGACTTATTCTAATAGGGTTTTCATTTGAAGTTGACCCCGGACACCATAAAAATCCCCGACCTTCTTTCACCAGCAGATGCCGCTGCTGAGATTCGAACCCACAGCTTCATAGACACACAGGGTGGGAGTGAGGACACGTCTGCCTCACACCCCCATTCCTATAATGACTGTGGTGATGCTAACTAGTCATCAAGTCGGTGTTTATTTTTACATTGAGAATTGGATTTGTTGTTGTTGGGTTTTTTTGGGGGGGTTGGTTTTTTGGGTGTGTTTTTTTACATTTTACACCACTTTAATTCACGGCAGATTTCTCTACATTAAATTCAGGTCTGTGAGCACAAGGTTGTTTTAAGGAATCTGGTTTTGGTTTTATCTCATTTTATGTGTGATCGATGTGGGTTTTCCCACGACGCGGTGGCCGTCCTGGGCTGACCCTTATGGTCGACCGGGACGTCAATACAAGCAAGGACAGTCGAGTTGGTTTTATATCCCGTTTTAAACTGTACATAGCCGCACACTTTTAATACACGTTTTAAAAATGTGTCGAGGTGACAGCCCCAATATGGCCTGTGCGGTCGGCGGGGCTCTAAGCAACATCATTGGATTGGATTGAAATTCAGGCTGTTTTCCCTATGGAGAGGGTGTCGCCTCAAGAGCAGCGCCATCCACTGGTTTGGTTTTCTTTTCCTAGCTGCATTTGTGTCTATCAAAGTGGCGTTTTTCTACAGAATTTTGCCAGGGAGAACTCTTTTGTTGCCGTGGGTTCTTTGACGTGCGCTGAATGATTTTGTGTAACACACAAGACCTCGGTTTATCGTCATCATCCGAAAGACTAGCACCATGCCCACCACTCATGGTCTAATGGATGGGGGGGGAGGAGTTTAAGGCCCAAAATGGGATCAAGCCACCGCATACTTCCGACCCGGACTTTTTCGCTTTCTAGGCAGGCGCGTTTGTAACGCTAGACCACCGTGTCC
>CM060322.1:42264124-42266624 GCA_030674155.1 Stramonita haemastoma | reverse complement strand
AACAATAATGGGTGGCGCTGCTCTTGTGGCGACGAGCTCTCCCCGAGAAGAACAGCCCGAATTTCACGCAGAGAAATCTACCGTGACTTAAAGTGGCGTAAAATGTATATTTAAAAAAATGTAAACCAGAATAACGGAATCAAGTACAGCCTCTTCCTGTCTGAAAAACTTGCAAACACTAACCCCCACCCCCACCTTCTCCCACCCCCTCATCCCACCCCAACCACCCCTACCAAACTATGTATTCTTGGCTGAGGGATGAGAATCACTTCAGCTCTGTGACTCTTCATGCCTGAAAGTGGTCTGAGTGTAATAGGATAGGAGCAGAAAGAGGAACTGACCTGGTTACCAAGCTCACTGGCGGCAAACGTATGTAAAACGTCGGTGGTGCTCCTGGAAAAACATTGGGACCAGAGATAAGGCGAAGCGAAGGAAATTCAGCTGAGATGTGATAATAAATAATTATGTTCTCGCTGTTCCTTGTGTTATAGATATGGCCTGAACGATTACATTTTCGTTGTAACTGTCCCTGCTACCACCCAAAGTTTTTGCTTTCATTTGTTTAGTTTTGTTGGGTTTTTTTTTGGGGGGGGGTTTGGGGGGTAGTATTTTGCTTTGTGTTTTTTGAGGTGGTTTTCAGACTTCAGGTTTTTATGTGTCCAATATATGGCGGGGGGGAGAACATTCATTTCTTTGTCAGCTTTAGGCTTAGCTGACTGAAACATAGTGAGACGATTTTTTACGTTTCTCTCTCTCTCTCTCTCTCTCTCTCTCTCTCTCTCTCTCTCTCTCTCTCTCTCTCTCTCTCTCTCTCTCTCTCTCTCTCTCTCTCTCTCTCTCTCTCTCTCTCTCTCTCTCTCTCTCTCTCTCTCTCTCTCTCTCTCTCTCTCTCTCTCTCTCTTCTCTCTCATCGTTTAAAAGATATTGTGAACAGAAAGGTTTGTCTCTTTCTCACCCAATGAGTCAGTTGTTCATTTGCCAATGATAATAATGTAAAGATTGATGCTTGTCTCCGTGTGTCACAGACCATGTATTTGTGGTGTGGTGGCAACAACAACAACAACAATAATAATAACAATAACAATAATAATATAATAATAATGATAATGATAATGATAATGATTATTATGATTATGATTATGATTATTATTATTATTATTATTATTATTATTATTATTATTATTATTATTATTATTATTCATAATTATAGCGCCATATCTTGCAAAAACAAATTAAAGTGCTTAAGCGTGCATCGTCTTTGTGTATCACTACTTAATCATTAACAACAGAGTGAAGATTATCTCCTCATCTCTCTGACAGAAGTATGATGAAGAGAAAAATATATTTCCATGGTGTATGTGGTGTGAAGAGAGGGAAGGGGTAAGATAGCCTAGTGGTTACAGCGCTGATCTTGTAATCTAATGGCCCGGATTCGAACCCCATACGTTTGAGAAGATTTTCCCCCTGAAGTTATCTTCAATTCTGACTCCACACCTCCCATGCACAAAACTCCTCATCATACACACGGGGGACTGGATGTAAAAAAAACAACAGCACATGATTGCTTATTCCATTACCATCGAAAAAAAAGATCAAAATAAGTAGATAAATAAAGAAAACGCTCAAAGCTTTTGCCTAAGAAACAACAACAAATAAAAAATCATGCTGTGTCATTGTTCTTGAACGTATAAGCAACGTTTCCTGCGGTTGAACATTATTCCGGAGGGGGGTATGTAAGGGGAAAAAATCATAACTATTGGACAAGAAAAAAGCAAAAGGAAAAGAAATGGGAAGGAAAGCTATGAAGAGAAATATAGAATAACAATATGAAAACAAAATAATAAAATAACAATGGAAAAAACCCAAAATCAGAATAACAATACAAAACACAAAAAAAACATACACCAGATGTTTCAATGATGGCAACTTTTTTCTTTATTTGTTTTTTTTATGTTCTTTCTTTTTCCCGTGTTTTTTTCTTATTTTTTCTTTCCTTCTTTTTCTTTCTTTCCTCCTTTCTTTCTTTCTGGGTATTCACTTTCATTTTTTTACGCACACACACACGCACGCACGCATGCACGCACGCACGCACGCACGCACGCACGCACGCACACACCACACACACACACTAAACACACATAGTTTTTTAAGTCTAGAAACTAAACAACGAACAAAACCAACAGAATTCTGGTCTGTGAGCATATCAGGAAAGAGTTGTTCTGTTTTGGGTTTGGGGTTCTGTCTTTGTTTTTGTTTTTTGTTGCAATTTTATTTACTTACAAGCAATATTCACTTACAAAAAGCAACACACCCGCATGACGATCGATGAATTCTCTGTCTCTGTCTCTGTTTGTCCATCTGTCCATCTGTCCATCTGTCCATCTGTCTGTCTGTCTGTCTGTCTGTCTGTCTGTCTGTCTGTCTGTCTGTCTGTCTGTCTGTCTGTCTGTCTGTCTCTCTCTCTCTCTCTCTCTCTCTCTCTCTCTTCTCTCTCTCTCTC
>CM060322.1:42260176-42262676 GCA_030674155.1 Stramonita haemastoma | reverse complement strand
GGGTAGGGTAAGGTAGGGTAAGGTATGGTATGGTATGGTGTGATATGGTATGGTATGGTATGGTGTGGTATGGAATGGGTAGGGTGTGGTATGGTAGGGTAGGGTATGGTAGGGTAGGGTAGGGTAGGGTAGGGTGTGGTATGGTATGGTATGGTATGGAATGGTTAGGGTGTGGTATGGTATGGTATGGTTAGGTATGGTATGGTATGGTATGGTATGGTATGGTATGGTGTGGTATGGAATGGGTAGGGTGTGGTATGGTATGGTATGGTATGGTATGGTATGGTAGGGTAGGGTAGGGTAGGGTAGGGTAGGGTATGATCGGTAGGGTAGGGTAGGGTAGGGTCTGGTAAACACACGAAGCCTGGATGTAAAGATGCACACGAGTAATTATTCCATTGTCCTTGAAATAAAAGAATAAATAAATGAATATAACTAAAAGAAAATCACTCTCCTGTGTGACTGCACAGCAGTGGAAAAGGATGAGATCTATGACAATTGATCTGCAGGTGACTTACTGCTGTGAAAAAATCGATATTCTCTTCTGACTTCTTGAAAAGTTAACACAAAAGTAAGTCAGCCAGTCAGTCAGTCGGTAAGTCAGTCACTCACTCACTCACTGACTCAGTCACTCAGTCAGTCTGTCAGTCAATCAGTCAGTAAGTCAGTAAGTCAGCCAGTCAGTCAGTCGGTAAGTCAGTCACTCACTCACTCACTGACTCAGTCACTCAGTCAGTCTGTCAGTCAATCAGTCAGTAAGTCAGTAAGTCAGCCAGTCAGTCACTCACTCAGTCAATCCATCAGTCCGTCTTTCAGACAGTCAGATAGTCAGACAAGCTATTTATATGTCCTGAAGCAGTTTTTTTTTTTGGTTTTGGTTTTGGTTCTTTTTATTATGGAGGAGAGGGGGGGGGGGTCAAGGATGCTTTTTTGTTTGTTTGGGTTTCTTTTTTGGGGGGAGGGGGGAGGGGAGGGGTAATCGGCTATCAAACCCCTCTCAGAAGGTCATTGGTAGGTAGATAGGTAGGTTATAGTAACAGTTTGAGAGATCGGGAGGTTAAGTGATAAAGAAAACGTATTCGTGGACACAGACAGAATCTTCAGTCTGCAAGCTCTTGAGAAGGGCAAAGGGTAAAAGACTTTTGCCATTTTGAGGATGGTAGTAACTCATCGAGCACACTTAGAGAGAAAAGACGAAAAGCTATGAACTACTACTAAAGGTCGATAGAGGAGTAGTCTCCTGTTTCTCGCCCAGCCCCTCCCTCCTTTCCCTTTATTCTGTGCTTCTTTGTTTCTGGTGGGGAGCTTTTTTGAAGATCGATTTCTTTTTTTTATATTGGTGACCTTCTTTCCAGTGGAATGATCGATCACGTGCGTATACAGTTCGAAGGACATATTCAGACATGAGTACACAGGCACTCCTTTATACACACGCGCATACACACATGAGTACCTGGATCTGTATATGAATGCCGTTTTACGGCGCGTGCACACACACTACACACACACTACACACACACTACACACACACACACATCACACACACACACACACACACACACACACACACACACACACACACACACACACACACACACACACACACACACACACACACACACACACACACACACACACCAATTCAATGGAATCGGAACTCAAAATGCTCTAGATAGGAATTTTACATTAAATAATGTTTAAAAAAAATTGAATAAGATAAATACTCAGAATTCCTTTCTAAACTGTAAATTCCTTCTAAGAAACTGATATAGTTTAAGTCTGGGGGTTGTTTGTTTTTTCACCTCAAGCCAAATCTTTTAGGGTTCAAAAAAAGGTCCTTGCCGATGTCCAAGGTGTTGACACGATGGCTGGAGAAAAGAATGACTAAAACGATGACCTATTGTCCTTCTGATGTCAGATGTCACTATCTTTTGTCCTTTCTGTTCCTTGGGTTGACACGTTGAATCCTTCAATTAGTTTCATCTGTCAGTACCTTACCTCTGTCCACTGGTCTATATAAACCTCTGCTGAGTCTCTCTTTACCTGTCACTTTGGCTTGGGTCAACTGTTTTATGTCACAGTGTGAGTTTTGTAGATTTTGATTTTTTCTTTAATATATGCAAAATCAGTTCATTTTGTCGAGCATTATTATGCAAGATCAGTTTATTTTGTCGGTAAGTATTGTGATTTGTTCAATTTTCTTGAGTTTGGTTTTGATGTTGCTCTTTTGAAAATAATATTTAAACCTCTTCTAAAAATATGTTTTGTATCACTAAAGTGTTCGCTTCATATTCGTGGTTTTGTTCATTTTGATTTGTGTGCATTATCTGTTGTCAATATAACAAAGATCGGATCCTTTTTCTGTTAAACTTTGGTAATCATGCATGTTTCGTGGGGTTAGTTTCAATGCATGTGCGCCTAAATTATTATTTAAAAAGAAGGGATTTGATTTTTTTTTAAAGCCTCATACACAAGATTCGAATCCATGTCAGCAGATCAC
>CM060322.1:42247676-42252676 GCA_030674155.1 Stramonita haemastoma | reverse complement strand
TATTGTATTTTTCAGCATCAAAAAAAAAACTGCCCAGGTTTTTTAAAAAAAGAGAGAGTCAAACTTTGTCAACAAACACAGGTTTTTGACATACAGCATTAAAAGTTCACTGCGTTGTAGACTGTCTCCATAAATACACCCTCCCTCCTCCTCTTTGCTTTTTCAGCCCAGTGGACAAAAAACACCACCACGTCATTGTTTGAGGATGCCAATCCAGATCCTTCAATCCCCGTAAAACGTGAGAGAGACAGGGGCGGAGGGGATTTGGAACTGAGCTAACACACAAAGGTGAAAAGTGGGGATCGGAAACTGACATCGATAGCTGAAGGAGATGGATGCTTTCTTGTTCTACACAGACACGAGTGTCTTTGTTTACCATTTCGTGGAGTCTGACCCGGAAAAGTCTTTTTTGTTTTTTTTTCTTTTCTCTGGTCTGCAGTTTGCTATTTTGAGGTACAGGGTGTTTTTTGTTGTTTTTTTTTCCTCCCCCGTTGTTCAGTTAGAGCTCCCATGTTCAACGGGGGTGGTGAGATGTTTGCGTAAGTGACCGGTTTTTGTGTGTTTCTTTTACCCAAGATTCCATATAAAAAAAAAACTGCCCCGACTTCCGAAATGGTTTCTTATGGGGGCGGAATAGCTAAGTGGTCAGAATGCTCGCTTTCCCCATGTCAAGTTAAGTCACAGCGTCGAGCGTGGTTACCAGTTGGATGGTGACTGTTTACGCACCTTGGCTTCAGTACAGTTCCCTCCTCACCCCGCCCCCCCCCCTCCCCCCAGTTCACTCAGCTGTAAATGGGTACCTGCCCTCTTTAGGGTCAGGGAAGGTAAAGCAGCGAGGGAGAGGAGATGGGGGCGCCTCCCTCAATATGCTGGCCTCTCAAGAAGCTGAGGTCTCTGATGCCTCGCCCCCCTACGACCACCTAGGTTATGGGAATACCTTTACCTTTTTTTACCTTCTGAACAGGGCTAAGAACTCAAGCAGAACATTTTGCGCACACATTAAAAATCCATTCCACCTTTCAGAATAGCAAGCCATTGTGTGCCTGTAGGAGCGGAAGACAACAAAATAACAAACCAGCATGCACACAGTTGTCTTGTTTAGACACCATGCCTGAGGAAAATTCGGGGAGTTGGACACCCCAGGACGGTTCGGGGCTGTAGGCCTATATGGCAACGTTCTGGCAGCTCATGCGACGGCACTGGAACCATTCGTTTCGGCGATTGCTTTTCCAATGGACAGTTCCAACGACGTGAGAGGGGGGGGGGAGGTGTCTGCTGCATAGGTAACAGCTCGCCCTCCAAACTTATTTACCCTGGCGTTGCTCTCTAGAGCCATAAGAGCGCAACTCCATAGTCTTCCAAGACTGACAGATGCCTACCATACTATGAATTTGTCATGATCATCATCTTCGTTCCATTAAAAAGAAAGTAAAAACGATAAACCGGATATCCGACTAAACTTGCACTGCACATTTCTCGCTTTCTCTAATAAATGTATTAACAAGAAGGCTACTTAACCACTTGGATTGTGCATTTTGTAGTGTAAAAGTAAAAGTAAAGGTAAAGGTGTTCAATAACTTAGGCGGTCGTAGGGGAGGGAGGCGTCAGAGACCTCAGCTTCTCTAGGGGCCAGCATGTTGAGGGCGGCGCCCATCTCCTCGGTAACCACGCTCGATGTTGCTTAACCTTAGCTTGTGGAAAGCGAGCGCTCTGACCACTGAGCTATCCTGTCTCGCATACCAACTGAAAAATGGAATACACCACAGCACGCTGGAGCCTTACTTTGTTTTTTTCATAGAGATGCTGTGTCCTGTCTTTCCATGCCGGTTTCATAAAGTGTGAACAATACCGTTGTGGTCTTTGCTGCACCAGAGATGATGCTTGGTTTGCTTTTTTACTACACGCTTCTGTTGTGCTGTTGTCTAGGTCTATCTGGACGTCTTCATTTTGTTTGATCCACTTCAAGTTCGTTTTTGTACTCTTTAGTCCCTGGCCAGTCTTCTTGCGTAAGATGCTGTGTGTTTCTTTTTTTTTTTATTAAGTTTTACTCACCAGTTTTGATTCGCTTCTGTGGTTACACTGCTCCATGTCATTGCTTGTGATCCATGGTTTGGACCTCTGTAGGTCTGCTTTGCCAAAGTGTCTGCTGTTTCAGTCATCCCCTGATTAAAACTGTACGTGAGGGCCTCAAAACAACTTGAACTGAAGTGGCGAGTTTTCTTCTTTGGTTTTTCAAATTGTCCAGCGTTACTATGATCTTTATACTTTGTCAATGTTGAATTTAGGACAGCTGTTTTTCTTTTTTTTTTAAACTTGGTTTTGTTTATCAGCTTGTTTTTTTTTTTTATAAAAAAGTTATTCATGCCCCGATATCAGCTTATGAACATGTCCACATTCTTCTCTCTCTCTCTCTCTCTCTCTCTCTCTCTCTCTCTCTCTCTCTCTCTCTCTCTCTCTCTCTCTCCTCTCTCTCTCTCTCTCTCTCTCTCTCTCTCTCTCTCTCTCTCTCTCTCCTCTCTCTCTCTCCTCTCTCTCTCTCTCTCTCTCTCTCTCTCTCTGGCGTTGCCAGAGGGGGACGGATAGCCTAGTGGTCAGAACATTGCGCTGGCAATTTGAAGACCCGGGTTCGAATCTGGTCGAGGAGATTTTTCTCCTGGAGTTAACATCAGTGCTGACTCCACTCTCCCCACAAGTCCTTCGGATGAGACTTTAAACCGAGGCCCCGTGTGCGAACGCACGCAGAACATCTTGCGCACACGTTAAATCCTGTTCCGCTTTTCGTAAGAGTAGGCCATCGTGTGCCGGTGGGAACAGATGACATTTACAAAACTGCATACACACGGGGACTGGATGTAAAAAAGCACAAGAGTGCTTATCCCATTATCCTCGATATAAAAGAATAAATCAAATCAATCTCTCTCTCTCTCTCTCTCTCTCTCTCTCTCTCTCTCTCTCTCTCTCTCTCTCTCTCTCTCTCTCTCTCTCTCTCTCTCTCTCTCTCTCTCTCTCTCCCTCTCTCCTCTCTCTCTCTCTCCTCTCTCCTCTCTCTCTCTCTCTCTCTCTCTCTCTCTCCCTCTCTCTCTCTCTCTCTTCTCTTGATTTTATCTATATTAAGATCTTATTTGTACAATGTTTTGACATCTAATTCTATCATGTCATTTTTGTTGCTGTTTTACATCTAAATTTGTATTTATTTCTATTTTATCTATTATCATTTTATATATATCCTCTCCACCTCCTCCTGTCCAGTATCATTTTATTCGAAGGACGTAAAATTAAAAACTACTACTACTCCTACTACTATCCCTACTCCTCCTCCTAGTACTACTACTACTACTACTACTACTACTACTACTACTACTACTACTACTACTACTACTACTACTACTACTACTACTACTACTACTACTACTACTACTACTACCACCACCACAACCACCACCACCACTCCTCCTCCTCCTCCTCCCCTTTCCTCCTCCTCCTCCCCCTCCTCCTCCTCCTCCCCCTCCTCCTCCTCCTCCCCCACTACTACTACTACTACTACTACTACTACTACTACTCCTACTCCTCCTCCTACTACTACTACTATTCCTACTCTTACTCCTCCTACTACTACTACTACTACTACTACTACTACTACTACTACTACTACTACTACTACTACTACTACTACTACTACTACTACTACTACTACTACTACTACTACCACTACCACAACCACTACTACTTCAGCCTTCTTCAGTTTTCAATTTTCAGTTAGTTTTTTACATCAGAACTTCACACAGGTCAAGGATATGGGAGATGTAGACTATGTATCTGTCGGACTTACGGGTCAGTTTTTTTTCAATTTCCTGCCTGCCTGCCTGCGTGTGGTTCACACTCCACGTGGCTGCGGTGCTAATGAGGTTTCCATCAAGGATGCTGCGGTAGGCCTGTATAGGGGCTTCCAAAGTGGCAGCATCCTAGTATAGTATAGTACTTATCTATCCCTTCCTCCTTTCGGCCCACTTGACAGACCCATTTGACAGTGCTTAGCGCTAAGTGTCTAATGGATGCTGACTTGACTTGACTGCAGGTGTTTTGTTGTATCTCTCTCTTGAAGCCTTGTTGAAATCTGAAACATAATGATGTGTGATGAATTGATTTATTTACTTTTTTTTTTCTTTTTATTTTGAGAGGATAATGGGATAAGCACTCTGAATATGAATTCTTTTTTTTTAAATAACGAAGTATGATGAATTCATTTATTTTTATTATTTATTTCAAAGATATTGGAAAAAAACACTCACATGAGTTGTTGTTTTTAAATAATGATGTATGTTGAATTATTTATTTTTTCTTTTATTTATGAATTCTCTTGTTTTGAGGATAATGGAATAAGCACTCATGTGCTTTTTTTTAACATCCAGTTCCCGTGTATTTGCCCCCGTGTGTATGCAGTTTTGTAAATTTTGTCATCCGTTCCCATCGGCACACAATGGCCTAAGGCTTCTCCCGAAAAGCGGAACGAGTTTTAAAGTGTGCGCAAGAATGAATGACTGAAAGAAAGAAAGAAAGGAAGGAAGGAAGGAAGGAAGGAAGGAAGGAAGGAAGGAAGGAAGGAAGGAAGGAAGGTAAAAAAGAAAAGAAACAAACAAACAAACAAACAAAAAACAAAGAAAGGAAAAGAAAAGAAAAAAAGGAACAGTTTTCAGAAAGTAGACCTGGCAATTTTCTCAGAAATTTGAAGAAGCCATCTCAAAACCTATTCCCTACAGATGGCCCAGTATTGGGCAACCAACCATCCCCTAAGTAACACCCAAATCATTATGGACAACAGAAGCATACAAATGAGCACAGTGCACATGTACAGGAAAAGAGGGATTCTCTCCCTTTAACGCAGGGAAAGTGTTAACATTGACAGTACCGTGCGCCAGGCTTATTGCTTATTGGGGACGGAATAGCCTAGTGGTCAGAACATTGCGCTGGCAATTTGACGACCCAGGTTCGATTCCCGGTCG
>CM060322.1:42240176-42242676 GCA_030674155.1 Stramonita haemastoma | reverse complement strand
ATATATATATGTCATCTGTTATGATTACAATAGTTATGCAGTTATTTACAATATGAATTCATCTCTCTCATTGTCATATGGTTACAGTAGTTATTTCCCTAATTTTGTATATATATATATATATATATATATATATATATATATATATATCAGAGCAGGTGACAAAGGGGTGTAGGAGGAGAATGGCCACATAGCTATTGTCTGCCTGCCCTCAGACAAATCAAACACAATAAAGTCTGTGTATTCCTTCAGCTGTTGACAACTAAATCCCAGGATTTGCTCTAATCTGTCAGTATACTTACTTACCTCTAACTTTTTAAAGCTCCCATTGACTACCAGAAATCCTAGGATTTTCAGAATACATTGTCTGTCATACTACTACTGTTGTATTAATCTGTCTTGTTTTACAGAAGGATTTCAATGCTGTAGCGACTTTGTTGGGTGGAACTTAACTGAGTTTGAATGTTGTCTTCAGAATGTGTGTGTGTGTTGGGGGTGGGGGGGGGGGGGGGGGGGTTGTGAGTGTGCATGATAGCTACATAAATAAATCAATGAGAAAGACAGATACAGAATGAGAGAGGTAAAAATAATAATAATAAGAGAGAGAGATAGAGAGAAAGAGACACAGAGAGAGAGAGAGAGAGAGAGATGGAGGGAGGGAGAGAGGGAGGGAGAGAGACAGACAGACAGACAGACAGACAGACAGACAGACAGACAGACAGACAGACAGACAGACAGAGAGGGGAGAGTGAGAGAGGAACAGAGACACACAAACATACACACAGACATATTTAGTTCAAATTTGAATGTAAACCCTTTTTACACAGAGAAAGACACAGACACATAGACACACAGAGACGTAGACACAGAGAAAGAATAAAGGAAAGAGATAAGAATGAAAAGAAAAAAGTTTTCTACTTCATAAACATCTTTGTCATTTTCTTCTTCTCTTTCAAAAAAAAAAAAGTTTCTGCAAAGACACAGGAGAAACCACACCGAAAAAACCCAAATTGACAGAAAGGCAGAAAAATGTCTCAAACTGAATCCCTTACAGTCCCCCAAGCAATTCAAACTGATGACAAATGACATGCAAGACCTGTCCCCCTCTAGTCCCAGACCTTCAGAACCTACTGATGCACAAGACTGATCATCTCCCAGCATTCCTTTAAACCCATCCTGGGAATATAATGTCTGAACAAAATAATAGTTTCCTTTACTGAGTGATGGTTTTGATGTGATCAGAAAAGGGTTTAAACGGAATAGATCAGTTTAGTTTATACAACTTTATGTCACAGCAGATTTCTCTGCGTGAAATTCGGGCTGCTCTCCCCGGGAGAGCGCGTCGCCACAAGTGCCGTGCCTACCCACATTTTTTTATCTTTTTCCTGTCTGCAACTGTTTAGAATTTTGCCAGGGACAACCCTTTTGTTGCCGTGGGTTCTTTTAGTGCGCTAAATAGTGATGCGTAAAACATGGGACCTCGGTTTATCGTCTCATCTGAAAGACTAGAACCCAGACCACCACTCAAGATCTAATGGATGGGGGGAAAGTTTTGGGCCCAAACAGGATTCGAACCACTGCACACCCCTATAAAGCCAAGGACTACAGTCACCAAAGTCATGTTTGAAAATTATGTCTTTGCTTGTGTAAGAAGTGAAATATCTGGGCCATACTTATTTTTACTCGTCTTTTATTCACTCTTTAGCTGCAATACACCATTGCATTGGAATAAGTTTTGCCAGAATGGTACACTTAGAGGTGATTTCTTCAAGTTATTAACAATGGGATATCTTTATAATTGCATAAAATGCACATGCACATTACGGCCATCTCAAATTAGGCGAACTTGACTTATGCCTATGAATTCCTTGGGGAACAAAGAGCCGCAACAACACCCCTCCAATGAACTCAGTTCTGGGAGATCCTCTTCATCTCAGCCCACATCATTCCGTCCGGCTGCCTTTGTCTCTGTATCGATGCTTCTGCGCCAGGTCTGTTTTGGTTGACCCACTTTCCGCTTCCTTTGTGGATTCCAGTCAAGGGCCTGCCAGGTGACATTAGAAAGCAGATCTATTCCCGTGTCAGTTGTAATTGCTGAACGAATCTAGTTCTTGGCTGTTACATACACCTAACTAAAAAGTAAATGCCTATAATTAAGCCAAAATACACACACACACACACACACACACACACACACACTCACACACACACACACACACACACACACACACACACACGACACACGCACACACACACACGCACACACACACACAACACACACACACACACACACTACACACACACACACTCACACACACAGGGAAAAAAGAGGGATGGGGAGAGAGAGACAGAGACACAGAGAGAGAGAGAGAGAGTGCTTTAGAGAAGAAGACAGAGAGATGGGTTGAAACAGAGAGAGGGGTTGAAAGAGAAATCGAGATGGAGAACAAGAGAGAGAGGAAGAAAGAGGAACGAGAGAGACAGACAGACAAAACATAGC
>CM060322.1:42221285-42236285 GCA_030674155.1 Stramonita haemastoma | reverse complement strand
GCCAGCAGATGAGAGGAGAAGCATCCCCTTACCCCTGATGTCAATATAGCCAGGCCAGAGTAAACACAGTCACACTACTCCATAAGGTCCTCTGTGACCACTTCACAACAATGATAACAACATCAACAACGACACAAAACAATCACAATCTGATATCATCCTTTCCTGGGCAACAACAACAACAATAGCAACAATAAAGATCACATTCTGATAATGCTTTGCTTGGACATCAATGAGAAGAAAGAAGAAAGGAAGAAACAAAAGAAAGAAAATGACTTAGAGGGAGAAAAAGAAAGAAGAAAGAAAGAGAGGGAGAGAGAGGGAGAGAGAGAGAGATAAAGAAAAAAAAAAGAATTTGAGAGAGAAAGAATAAAGTAAAGAAAGAAAGAAAGAAAGAAAAGAAAGAAAGAAAGAAAGAAAAAGAAAGAAAGAAAAGAAAGAAAGAAAGAAAGAAAGAAAAAAGAAAGAAAGAAAAAAAGAAAAAGAAAGAAAGAAAAAAAGAAAGAAAGAAGAAAGAAAAGAAAGAAAGAAGAAAAAGAAGAAGAAAGAAAAGAAAAGAAAGAAAAACAGAATAGAAAAGAAAGACAGAAAGTAAAACAAGAAAGGTATTTCAGCTTTGTCTTGTGGATGTCAGCTTGTAATTCTCTGGTGGTGGCCAATTCCTCCACTACATTTTTACTAATTCTTCCATCAGTCAGTCAGTCTGTTCAATACATACTCATCATGGTCTGCACCAAAAACCACAGTCATTTCCACTGCATAAATCATCTACAATACAGCTTTCCAAAAAGAAAATTACATAGTTACACTAAAAGGTAAAGGAAAAGGTGTCTCATAACCTATGTCGTCGTAGAGGAGCATGGCGTCAGAGACCTCAGCTTCTCTAGGGGCCAGTATAATGAGGACGGCGCCCATCTCCTCTCCCTCGCTGATTTATCTTCCCTGACCCTCAAGTGGGCAGGTATCTATGTACAGCTCGGTGAACTGAGGGACTGTACTGAAACCAAGACGCGCAAATGGTCACCCATCCAGTTGGTAACCACGCTCGATGTTGCTTAACCTTAGCTTGGGGAAAGCGAGTGCTCTGACCACTGAGCTATCCCGTCCCCTATAGCTACACTACTTTTGCCAATAAATAAATTCACTCAGCATATATAGCACAACCCGCCTATTGAGTATGTACTGTCGTGACTGTATCCACAACCTTCTAACTATTAATGACGTATGGTATTTTCTATTTTTAATGTATTTTTTAATTTTTATTTCGAGGATAATTGAATAAGCACTGATGTGCTTTTTCACATCCAATCCCCGTGTGTATGCAGTTTTGTAAATCTTGTTCCCATCGACACATAATGGCCTACTCTTCCGAAAGGCGGAACGGGTTTTAACGTGTGCACAAGATGTTCTCTGTGCGTTGGTACACGGGACCTCGGTTTATAGTCTCATCTGATGTGGTATCACTAACGTGCATGGTTGATCGCCTGCGTTACATGTGTGACTACACAAACAAAAGTAAACAACCAACTAACAACCAACTACAGTCACCAACATATCGATCTGAGAGACTGTAAATATTCCCATCCTTAATATACTAGGTAACCACAGGTTCAAACCTGCAACCTATAACTTCCGGGACATTTAATACACCAGTAGCCTTGTCCACTCGGCTATTCGGACCCGTCTTATAGATTGACCACACACGTTTCTCTCTCTCTCTCTCTCTCTCTCTCTCTCTCTCTCTCTCTCTCTCTCTCTCTCTCTCTCTCTCTCTCTCTCTCTCCTGTGCAACTCTGCAAAGACCCCCCCCCATACTTATATTGCCAATTTTCTTGTACTCCCGCCAAAGTTTCTGGAACTAAGTTCTTCTTGCTTTGCCTTGCCTTGCCTTGCCTTGCCTTGCCTTGCCTTGCCTTGCCTTGTCTTGTCTTGTCTTGTCTTGTCTTGTCTTGTCTTGTCCTAGAAGTGCTGTGAGATCAGCCCAGGGCCTGCCCCTGAGAGAGCAGTAAATTCGAGCAGCAAGTGGGGGGCGGTAGATTGCAGGAACGGCCACGGAACAGATTGCCGGACTGGCACATACATTACAAGTTCTAGACATACGCCCGTACCGTGCGCCTCACCCAAGCAGACTGATATCTATAGATAAGAAGAGAAAAGGAGAGCGAAACCAAAGTCAGATTTGGAAAGTCTTTTGCTGGTAAGAATGAGTAGTGAGATGTGTAGTTTACACAATATGGGGATGGAGACAGTGAACGTGGCTTTGAGATTTAGAAGAAAAAAAAACAACAACAGCAGCAGCAGCAGAAGCAGCAGCACCACCAGCAACAACAACAAAAACAACAACAGCAACAGCAGTAACAACAGCAACAATAACAACAGCAGCAATAGCAACAACAACAACAACAACAGCAACAGATGCAACAACGATAACAACAACAACAGCATTAGCGATAACAATAATAACTATAGTTATTAAAAATTGTATATGAAAGAAGTAGACACAATACCATTTACAGTACAGAATCTAATTTTTGAATAACGCTATAAAACTCAAAACAAACCCAAAAAATGGTACAGAAGAAAATAGCATACACAATATGAAGACAAACAAAGAAAGAATAAAAAAAAAGAGAAAAAGAAAAACGGGAAAGACGGAGAGAGGAAGGACAAAAAGAAAGGGACAAGGAACAAAGAAAGAAAACACGTTTTCCTAAACACACAAAAAAGCCCAGGCAAGGAGATTTATTGGTATTCTGTTATTTCGAAGATAATGGAAAAACCTCTCAATTATTTATGTACATCTAGTTTCTGTGCATATACAGTTTTGTCAAGTTTGTCATCCGTTCCCACTGGCAAAAATGGCCTACTCTTCCTAAAACCAGAACAGGTTTAACGTTTGCGCAAGATGTTCTAACGTAAGTTTATACGCAGGAGCTCGGTTTATAGTCTAATCCGAATGACTTTTAGGGGAAGTGGAGTCGACACTGATGTTAACTCCAGCGGAAAGTTCCACTTCAACAGAGAGAGAAACTTCAGGTCACATCATGATCAAAATAGAGACAGGCATACAGACAGACAGGCAGGCAGTCAGACAGACGGACAAAGAACTCTAAACATGGAAAAACGTTACTCTATACCTGCTGGTTAATCTATTTCTCAGCTTCCTGTAAACTAGCAAAGTTGTTTGGCATCTGTTCAAACACAGACAAGACACACACACACACAGGCACACACACACACACACACGCACGCACGCACGCACGCACACACACACACGCACACACACACACACACTGAGAAAGACAGGCCGGCAGTGACAGAAAGACAGACCAATAAAAACCAGTCACAGACCTAGATTTACAAAAGACTGTCTTCAGGCAGACGTAATTAAAGGTCACCAATGGTATTTCAGAAAAAAAATCTGAAAGCGATATCAGTACATTAACAGCTGAGGGTAATATAAACACACACACACACACACACACACACACACACACACACACACACACACAGTGTCTCAGGCATAAAAACAAAAAATCATAATCCTCAACATCAGTGCGCCATCATAACAGCTCATCTCAGTGGTGGTGTGAAGTTTCTCAAAGCAATTACAATCCAGTTTCTATCAGGAAGTCCGGAAGGGAAAAAAAATCTATGAACCAGACATGCATCTCAAGTGTTGTCCAGCTGAGAGCATCTTTCCATCACTGCTTTCGCCACAAATGAACCGTTTGTACACTGTAGACACTCTCACTGTTTATTGAGGGAAGATGACATCATTCAGAAACTGACACCACAAGATGAGCACTTATGGTAATATTCTGTCAAATGATCTCATATAATGGCTGTTGTTGTATCACGTGGCTTTAATAAGAGTGATGATTTACCAATACAAACTACCCTCAGACAAAAGTAGTTCCACTGCACAAGCTTATTTTTGTTATCCACCGAATGTTGGAATATATTGTGAGGAGAAGTACATGAAGAGAAGTAAGGCACTGAAAGGTCTGAATATACCCTCTAATACAAAGGCTTTTGACAGGCGGATTTGCTTAAAGTAACCTGTAAGGTTTCGCATTGACGATTCTGTGTATAAGGTCTACTGGTAAAGCCTGGTACTAGTAGGTCTGCACACAAGTTGATCTGGGAATTTGTATAAAAAAAATTAATAAAAAAGACAAAAATTAAAATCCCTCCCTAATCCACCACCCATGATCAGATTTGAACCTACAATCAGTGATCTCAATACAAAAAAAAAAGATTCGAAGCAAGTTACTCTGTCCACTAAGCTACTTGTCACAGTAAATCACAAAACCACTAACCACATCAACAAGTGCCTTCTCCAATCTAGCCACTCCAGCCTTGTTAATGTTGTTTATTGCTCCGCCCATCACAGAGACTCCACCATACCGGGGCAGTCACCTTGTAGACTTGGCTCCTGATCGGAACCACCCACCACGATGGTATTGCTAAACATCCTCATCAAGTCATCCCAGAGACTCCTGTACTAATTCTACCACACCCCCAAAATACCACAACGTGATTGGATAATCGGCATAAGACGTCATGGTTTCCTGAGACTCGGCTACAGTCAAATGAGAGAAGCCGGCCCCAAACGAGCAACCAATCACTGCCATTCACCAGTTCTGATTTGCATATCTAACAGTGACCACTTTGTCATGAAGGTACACGAGCTCTCTTCAGAGCCTTGCTTCATCAAGTTCATCAGTTGGAACGAATTTTGTATAAATAAGGGCGTATGTACACATACATTAGCAGTAAGAGCATTTTTTGTCCCTGACAAAATTCTGTAGAAAAATGGTACTCTGATAGGGAAAGCAAATACAGTTGCAGACAGGAAAAAGAAAAAAAATGGGTGGCGCTGAGCTGCACTTGTGGCGAGGCGCTCTCCCCGGGGAGAGCAGCCCGAATTTCATGCAGAGAAATCGGCTGTGACATAAAGTGGTAATAAATAAATGAATAGATTAATTACACACATTCTGTTACACTCTTTTGCCTAGTGATGGTTGATTGGTGGGGGATGGGAAAGAGATATTTTTGGATTAATGTTGGTATGAGTTCGTGTGATTTGGCAGATGGGGTAATCAGTACCCAAGGTGTAACATTTCAAATAAACAAAGTTACTGCAATCTCAGGCTGAGTGTCCGTAATGAACGGTTATATATAGCTGGCCCAGTGCTCTGGACAATACTCTACTAGATGGTGATGGTGGGTTGATGGCACCATCCCTAAATCGGATAGCTCCGCTGGGACTCTGATACAATCACACTAAACTAGCCAATCCCAGACAGCAGCAAGCACAAACGAAGCATTTCTTCCAGACTTCTTGTTCTGCAAAAAGTGCTTCTTGATTTACCACCTTGTCTCTCATTTTAAAACCAAAAAAATACCTGTCTGTATGTTTGTCTGTTTGACACCTCTCTCTCTCTCTCTCTCTCTCTCTCTCTCTCTCTCTCTCTCTCTCTCTCTCTCTCTCTCTCTCTCTCTCTCTCTCTCTCTGAGAGAGAGAGTAGCTTCTCTTGCTTGGATACCAGCAGGAAGGAATTTGGACAGTGTGAAAATAGTGTGTGCAGTTTTGCATGAAAGGCCTCCAGTATGCCGGCAACGTAATAGGACTGCCCTCTCGTTTGGAACACGTCATGAACATCTTTCTACAAGAAATGTGTCTGACTTCATTTAAAATCGATGGCAGTGCTGATGGGTAATTAAATTCACAGACTATAACAAAAACAAAAACTACCCCAGCTCGTGGCTTGAAACAGACCAGGATTAGAAGTTGATTAATGAAACATCCCAATTTAGACCTTCTGACAAGATGTTGCTGACCCCATTTGGACAGATGGTGTCAGTGCTGGTTCATTATGTCTCTGAGTAGACCTCACATTGGGGACTCAGGATAGCCTAGTGGTTGGAGCTTGTGCTCCTGATCTGATGACCCAGGTTCGATCCACCACCAAGGGACTTGATTGAGGCATATTTTTTCCCCTGGAGCCAGTACTGACTCCACTTCCCCGAAAGTTCTTCAGATGATACTTCATACCAAGACCCTGTGTGTGCATGAACGCATGCAGAGCATCTTGCACACACGTTAAAAACCCGCACCACCCTTGGAGAGAGTAGGCTATTTCGTGCTGGTAGGAAAAGACAAAATTTTAAGAACGTATCTACACATGTGTCGTGTTTAGACATCATCACTGAAGTCGGAATGTGGCTACTTAATGGGGGTGAAAAACGGTTGCATAATCTCACCAATGGTGAACCTCAGAGCTCTTGCCAAGAAATGAAAGAAAAAGGAAACGATCTGGTTTTAATGTGGGTCCTTTTCAATTTTAGTTAACGTTTCATCAAAGTGGCCAGACAACTTTAAATCGTGTTATTTTGGATTAGCCTTTTGCTGAAGCTTAATCAGATTGCCATGGCTATTGAATTCCTTTTTGCGTAGGCTTAATTAGATTGCCATGGCTATTGAATTCCTTTTTGCGTAGGCTTAATCAGATTGCCATGGCTATTGAATTCCTTTTTGCGTAGGCTTAATTAGATTGCCATGGCTATTGAATTCCTTTTTGCGTAGGCTTAATCAGATTGCCATGGCTATTGAATTCCTTTTTGCGTAGGCTTAATCAGATTGCCATAGATATTGAATTAGTTTTGGCTTAAGCATAATCAGATTGCCATAGATATTGAATTAGTTTTGGCTTAAGCATAATCAGATTGCCATGGCTGTTGAATCATTTTTGCTAAACGTTAATCAGATTGCCATGGCAATTGATTTTTTTTTTGCTTAACCCTAATCATATTGCCATGGCTATTGAATTGCTGTTTGCATAAGCTTAATTAGATTGCCACGGTTAGCCGCGTTATTTTTGAGAGGGAAAAGGTTTTTATACTATTTCTCTGGATCCATTGTAATCCAGAAACTGGCATCCATTAAAAACAATGTTTCTTTTTCTCTTGGAGCCTGTTGTTCAAAAATATAATTATCTTGAAATCTCTTGATTTATAGCTAGGTCCAAAGACAAAGAATGGGATACAGGCACACTGTTTTGTTTAAGGTTTTATTCATTTTATTCTTTCAGTTCAGGGATAAAGGAATAAGCACTTACGTGCTTTTTTTTTTTTTACATTTAGTCCCCGTGTGTGTGTGTGTGTGTGTGTGTGTGTGTGTGTGTGTGTGTGTGTGTGTGTGTGTGTGTGTGTGTGTGTGTGTATGTGTGTGTATGTGTGTGTGTGTGTGTGTGTGTGTGTGTGTGTGTGTGTGTGTGTGTGTGTGCGCGAGCGTATGTGTGGCTTGTGAATTTTGTTATCTATTTCCACCGGCACAAATGACCTACTCTTCCAAAAGATGGAACAGATTTTGTTGCGTGTGCAAGATGTTCAAGTCAAAGTCAAAGTCAAAAACACTGTAATCATCCCTGAACGGCAATTCCAATACTGACAGGCATATTGATACGAATCAAAATCAAAGACACAAGATAACTACAATTCTTCGCGCGTTTGCTTTCGTT
Organism: Stramonita haemastoma; assembly: GCA_030674155.1. Taxonomy (NCBI): domain Eukaryota; kingdom Metazoa; phylum Mollusca; class Gastropoda; order Neogastropoda; family Muricidae; genus Stramonita; species Stramonita haemastoma. The sequence goes on along the minus strand of CM060322.1, from coordinate 42,228,759 downwards.
TGAAACCTTGGTTTATAAATTTATCAGAAGGACTTTCGGGGAACTGGAATCGGCACTGATATCCACCCCAGGGGAAATCCCCCTTGAACCAGCACCTCGGGGGTAGCTGGAACCTGGACTCTAACCCAGGCCGTCAGTTCTGGAGCACAACGCTCTAACCACCAGGCTATCCTGTCCCCTTTGTATATCTCTTTGAGCCCCTGAAATGAAGAGTGGTTATCCTATGCAAGTCTTTTTGAATAAGACTATAAAACCTCGGTCTCTTGAGTCAATGCACGTGTAGTGTTGTGTGCAGTCATTACAACAAACTTTTTCCATCTTTCGTAGAAGATAATGCCAGCTACGGCCGTGACCAGCGTATGTATGCCATGAAGATACCCAGCATGGCATTGCAGCTCTAAGAGGCAGAGGCTTCACTAGGTTCAGCTTGCCCCGAACCACACTGTCTGAAGCCCCGTGTGGGAACGAACGCAAAACATCTTACGCACACGTTAAAACCCGTTCCGCTTTTCGGAAGAGTAGCCCATTGTGCACCGGTGAGAACGGATGACAAAATTGACAACACTGCATACACATTGGGACTGGATTAAAAAAAGAAAAAAAAAAAAAAGCTCATGAGTGCTTATTCCACTGTCCTCGAAATAAATTTCAAAAAAAAAAAAAGAAGAAAGCTTTCCTGGCGCGGCCCCAGTCACTCCTCTATGACTTGAAAGACAGTTCTAATCAAAGAGAGAAGTTGGTGGCAAAATTTGGAGTCTCAGACACATCTGCTTTATTCAGCAAGAGTGAACAGTTCCTCACACTTTTTTTATTAAAAAAATACAAAAAGAAAGACAAACAAATAAACAAGCAAACAAACAAATCCCAAACCAACCATTTTTATTTTTTAGGAGGAGCACAGATACTTCAATTTCAGAGTTTGAGAGTGTAAAGAGACAAAGACGACACAGTAACAGCAATATGGGAAATTCCCTCTACTAACAAAATTGTCTGCATCAATTCAGATTAAACCTTCCCCCCACCCCTATCCTATTGGGAATTCCGGGGTCCTGTCAGTATTAATAGCATCCCCACACCCTGGAAATTTTGTGCGTGCTAGGAATTTCCTCTTTTCTAGCTCTATCCCTCTCTTTGTTTCTGCCTTGTTCTTTTTTTCTTTCTGATTTAAAGTGTATGTGTAATATGCATTTTCTTAGGATGGTCACTGTAATCCTATTACTAAAAAAAAAACGTATGTCTGAATAACAGCAAATGTCAGGTTTTGTCACGTGTAGGAGTAGACCCCCCCCCCCCTCCAAAAAAAAAAAAGACTTGGAGAGGGGTATGCTCTACCAGATTCAATTTGCCCGTGACAGATTCCACGCTGAAGAAGTCAAGACGTGTGGACTGTACGGGATCTGTGGCAGCCCAGATGATCAAGGATCGTGCTAACTTCCCGCTGCTGACTCCCTCCAATGTGGTCTGGAGACTATTTTAAGCAAACACGTTGGATGAAGGACAATCTACACAGCATCTTTGGTAGGAACTTTCTTTTTTTATCATAGCAATGTAAAACGTTATAATATAATACTATGCACAATATGCTTTTACGTTACTCTTAAATTTTTTTCACACAAAAATCTTGCTTTTAGTAGATATAAAAGAACTCCAAAAAAGTTAACTTTGATAGAAGTGTTGAATATGTTTGCTCTTTCTCTTAAACAGTTATATGCGCCTGCAGGAAAGAAATGAAGAAAAGGAATGAAGAGAGGTCATAATGTTACAAATGATGTAAAGCGAGAAAGCGATCCAAATTGAAACACACACACACACACACACACACACAACACACACACACACACACACACACACACACACACACACACACACACACACACACACAACCACGCACACACACACACACACACACACACATACATACACACACACACACACAGAAAGAGAAAGAGACAGACAGACAGACAGACAGACAGAGACAGAGAGACAGAGACAGACACACAGACAGAGACATTTCCGCAGTATAAAACTACTAAATCATACAAAAAGGCTTAAAACCACACACATGTACCCACACTCCCTAGACATGCGTGTGTGTGTGATTCACGATGATATACCAAGTCCCCCTTCCACTCATCCCACTGAGGAAGGAATGAAGTGAAACAAGTGGCGAAAGACGAAGAACAGTACAGTAAAAGCAGGGAAGCAGACTTTTACATCTGATAACCTTCCGTCTGACCCACACCGTCTGTGTCAACCGGAGAAAAGTTTACAGCCAATATTGGCTGGGTTCCTTGCAAGCCAGTCAGTCTAGTCAACTCCAGTCAGCACCACTACTAGCCTAAGCAATACTACTACTACCCGCTAAAATGCTGGCAAACGTTTCTACCGTTGCTAGGGATCCTACAAGATTGTGATTACTTTCGGACTTCCACTCTGGTGGGCCTACGTGGAAAGGAAAGGAAAGGAACAGTGAGTGGGTGTGATAGTATCAGGAGAATTTCTTTCTTTCTCCCTCTAACTACTAACTATTGGAGGGTTTTTTTTAATTATCATCCATGTTGAATAGTAGTAGTAGTTGGAGAATGTTCTTTTTCTTTCTTTTTTTTTCTATCTCCTCTCCCTCGCTACTCTACCGTCCCTGACCCTAAAGAGGGCAGGTACCCATTTACAACCGGGTGAACTGGGAGGACTGTACTGAAACCAAGGCGCGGAAAAGGTCACCCATCCAACTGGTAACCACCCTTAATGCTGCTTAACCTTAGCTTCAGAAAAAAGCGAGCGCCCTGAACACTAAGCTTTCCCATCCCACGAGGAACAAACAAGCAAACAAAAAATCACGAGTACAATGCTCTACCCACTAGACCATCCTGTTCTTTGTACATGCTTCTGTAGAGATTTGTTTCTGCTCCTGATACCGTCTCACCCATGCAGGAAGATTGAATGAAAAAGCTCAGCGGTTTCTTTGCCTAAGGGGAAGAATGGGAGTGTCGTAAATTTGGGATGAAATCGAGTTTCTTGTAATCTAAAGATATATTATTTTGTTACACAGTTTTATTGCATAGCTGCTCCTCCTGCACAATTTTGTTGAATTAAGAGCTTTCATCACAAGAGGGGTCTGATCTATCTATGGCGGGGGCTGCATTCAGATAATGGTGTAAGGAAAGCATACAAAAACAAATGGTGTGTGTGTATGTGTGTGTTTGTTTGGGTGGGGGTTGCTTGTGTACATGCCTGGACACATACACACACACACACACACAAACACGCACGCACGCGCACGCACGCACGCACACACACGTGCGCGCGCACGCACACATACGCACTGATAACAAAAAAAACTTCGGACAAACACTTTTTATGTAGCTCACGTTAAGATGCCACTTGCAAAACTAGCTACCAAAAGTAAGGGGGACGGGATAGCTTGTGGTTAGAGTGATGGGCATTGTGCTCCTGAGTGAGCTGCTGACCCGGTTCCAATCTCGTTCAAAAAGATGTTTCTTCTGGAGTTAACATCAGTGCCGACTCCACTCCCCCTAAAAGTCCTTCCAATGAGACCATAAACTGATGTTTGGTGTGTGAATGCCCACAGAACACCTTGCACACACCTTAAAACCTGTTGTGCTTTTCAGATAGGCCAGTGTGTGCCAGCGGGAATGGATAACAATACATGCATTCACATGGGGACTGGATGTAAAAAAAAATCACATGAGTGCTTTTTTCCATAATCTTCGAAATAAAAAATAAATAAAATAAAATAAAACAAAGCTTATTACAAAATCAGACTGATTATTGACATTGAATACACTCATCAAAACTTAGAAATTGAAACTGGGGGTAGGAAGAAGCATAAAAGTGTGTGATATGTCTAAACAACCACACACACACACACACACACACACACACACACACACACACACACACACAGACTTACGGTAATTCAATCAGAGTTTTATTTACAAATCAGGTTACAGCCACCATACAAAGAAGACAAAGGACACATTGTTTTCAGGATCAGCTATAAATGTGACCCGATTCATGGGAACAATGCCATTGCTACAGGCGAGTCTCCATCAACATCAACCTGTCAGCTTCTGGGATTTGATTAAAATTGAGAGATGTCTTTGTCATGTCCTGAGAGAGGGGATGAGATATTTTGTGTTTGTTTGTTTTTTGTTTTTTTGTTTTTGGGGGCGGGAGTTTACCATGTATTGTTCTTGTTGTTGCTGGGGTTTTCTGTGGGGCTTGGTATAGGTTCTAGGAAGAGGTGGGTTTTTGCTTTTTTGTTGTTTTTCCTTTTTTTATTTGTCATTTGTTTTTAGGATCTGCAGCTTGTTGTTTGTAATTTAAGTCTACTTTGTGACATATTTAGTTTAGACAGATTGCTTTAGAAAAAGGATTTCACATTTGTGACGCTCCACCACATAATGAGACGGAGTGCACATGAGGTCAATTTTTAGTTATTGACATGTTATTAATGTGCAATAAAGTGGCTATCAAATACAAAAAACAGATTGAAAATCGGACAATTCTGTGCAACATTATTGCAAATTGAAATGATAGACTGCAGGATGTGACAAAATGAGAAACAGGCAAGTTTATTTTAGTAACAGGTTGTCAGAATGAGTGCTTTGGTATTTTCAAAACACATTTAAAAGCAAAAGGAATAAAAATGATACCTTGATATTTCATTCTAAGATAAATAAACAGATTTAGTTTAATGATCAATCAAAATCACAAAATTGACAACTTGACCCCCACCTGCCTTTAAAGGCTCCTAGAGCAAAATTGGGTAATGTGCTAAGCGACTCATTTCGTGGTGGAGCGTCACATTTGCAGTACACAATACACAATTAGAGCAACAACAAGCTCTAAAGCATCATCGTGCTTGATTGACATTAGTATGCAAAACCCCTTCAAGCAATGACAGAGAAGATGGTAAAAACTTAAAATTTACTATTTTTTAACAAGGTCTCCCTCTTGTTATTTTGGTTGTTTGTGGGGCTAGAGTTAGGTTCTGGGTGTGATGGGGGTTGGACTCTGCAGTGACAGAGTATCACAGAAATGTGCTATCTGTATCAAGAGAAAATGATCAGCTAAACCTTTGTCAACACACAGCCTATGATAGCTTGAGACAAGCATGTTCTATTGGTTAGCATTTGTGTGCCTTGGCTTCAGTACAGTTCCCCAATTCACCCAGCTGTAAATAGGTACCTGCCTTTTTGAGGGTCAGGGGAGGTAAAACAGCGAGGGAGAGGAGATGGGCACCGCCCTCAATATGCTAGCCCATGGAGAAGCTGAAGTCTCTGAGGCCTTGCTCCTTTACGACCACATAGATTATGGGACTCCTGTACCTTTTACCTTTACCTACTTTGAAATACCCTTTGGGAAGTTGGTTGCAACTGTAAGTGTACAGCTATAGACATTGATTTCTTGCGTTGAACAAACTGCCTACATACTTAAAATATGAAACTGAACAACAGAGAGAAGAATGAAACGTGTAACACATAAACAATAACACAAAAAAGATTTAATTCAATCAGGCACGTTTTCTTTACAAATCAGGTTATAGCTGCTTTTTTTAAAAAAAAGAATGTGAGAAAGAGCACACTTATAGGGTAGGCAGGCCATAGATAGAATGTGACCTGATTCCTGTGAACAATACCATTGCTATAGGCAATGCTCCATTAACATCAGCCTGTGGGCTTCTGGGATTTTATTAAATTTTAGCATGTCTTTGTCCCCTCCTGAAAGAAGGAGATGGGGAGGGTCACCATGATTTTACTCCTCTTGTGTACAGATTGGGAGGGGTGTCTGTTTTGAATATTTGTTAGTTTTTGTTTTTGTTATGAGGTTTGAAACCCAGAGTTTGCTGTTACTGGCTTTACTTTCCTTTGTTAGACCTCAGTCTTCACTTTCACCTTCACCTTCACCTATCCCATTGTCCTGAAGACCATGGGGGTACCATTGACAATTTTGCAATCAGCCTCCTGCAAACCCAGTGGTCCTCCGCTTTCTGTAGTAAAGTGCTCTATCAGTTGCCTTAGTCTAAACATGTTTGTTTAAAAAAGCTACAATTTCTTGACACAACGCATATCTAGAAAACCATGCAAGGAGCTTAGAATTCATATTGTGCTTTATCAACATAATTCGTGAACTAATTCATGTTGTGACAGAATGTGACAGAAACTTTTTTTTATGAATAAGACAAAAAAGGATAGATTTATAAAAACAAAATCATATTTTAAAAATTCGATAACAGAAAAAATTCCACAATAAAAAATAAACAGCATTTCAATAAGAAAACACTATAATCAATATCAAAACATAATTGATAAAAAACAGAAACTAGACATTATCAGAAGAAAGAGACAGACAGACGGACAGACAGACTGACAGGGTTGCTGCCCCAGAGTGGCCATAGGAATGAGGGAGAAGGGGCAGGTTGTGTGTGTGTGTGTGACCACAAGCACACACATTCATGTGTTTCATATCACTTGTGGCATTTTAGTAACTCAATTAACCACACAGTATCTCCAGTCATGCCCCCCTTTTCTGAAAGAGTACACAGAAGCCTATTCTTTCTAGAAATCGACGTCTGCTGCATTGGCACCATTAAAGGATAAAATACTTGGAGGATATTCACCTCGATAATGGACACTTTTTTCAGCGTGGGCTAAGTTTTGATAACGTGCGTAACATGGTAACTCTATCACCGAGACCACAAGGGCAGTATGTATGTGTGTGTGTGTGTGTGTGTGTGTGTGTGTGTGTGTGTGTGTGTGTGTGTGTGTGTGTGTGTGTGTGTGTGTGTAACACAACGCCTGCTGTCACTTCAGAGGCACGTGCAGTATTCTGGAAAAACAAGAGAGCTGTGTGTGTATGTGGGGGGTGGAGGGTGTGTGTGTGTGTGTGTGTGTGTGTGTGTGTGTGTGTGTGTGTGTGTGTGTGTGTGTGTGTGATGATGATGATGATAAGGCTCTTTCTTTAGAAAGCATATAGGACGTTGGCTCTTGTTCAGTACCTTTGTCTGTCTGTCTGTCTGTCAATCTCTCTCTCTCTCTCTCTCTCTCTCTCTCTCCTCTCTCTCTCTCTCTCTCTCTCTCTCTCTCTCTCTCTCTCTCTCTCTCTCTCTCTCTCTCTCTCCTCTCTCTCTCTCTCTCTCTCTCTTAATATAGATAGATAGATAGATAGATAGATAGATAGATAGATAGATAGATAGATAGATAGAGAGAGAAATAGATAGATAGATAGATAGATAGATAGATAGATAGATAGATAGATAGATAGATAGATAGATAGATAGAGAGAGAGAGAGAGAGAAATAGATAGATAGATAGATAGATAGATAGATAGATAGATAGATAGATAGATAGATAGATAGATAGATAGATAGATAGATAGATAGATAGATAGATAGATTTGTTCTTGTCTGAATGTTCATAGCTGGAGTAATAATTCCTCGTAGCCCTTACAC
>CM060322.1:42210851-42213351 GCA_030674155.1 Stramonita haemastoma | reverse complement strand
TCCACCCACTATTCCATTCAGTACAGACAAGCTTACCATCACATTTTTTTTACCATGTCCACCCACACACCTACCCATCCACCTACCCATCAACCCACAATCTTCATCCCTTCCTCCTTCCCTTCTGTTCTGTCTTCCTTCCCTCCTCTTTGCCTCTCACTCCCTTTTTTTTCCCACAACTTGAAAGAGTTAGCTTTCTAGTTAGCTTTCTCTCTATTGTTAGGACATGGAAACGTGTCTTAGCCACTTTCTGTAAGTAACCGTTACTGTTTGAGAGTAGCTTTTTTATTTTATTTATTTTTTATTATTTTATTTTCATACCACTTTATGTCACAGCAGATTTCTCTGCGTGAAATTCGGGCTGCTCTCCCCGGGGAGAGCGCGCTGCCTCAAGTGCAGCGCATACCCATTATTTAATTTTTTTTTTCCTGTTTGCAACTGTATTTGTTTTCCCTAACAGAGTGGCTTTTTTCTACAGAATTTTGCCAGGGACAGCCATCTTGTTGCCGTGGGTTCTTTTACATGCGCTGAAAAACGATATGCGACCTCGGTTTATTGCCTCATCTGAAAGACTAGCACCCAGACCACCACTCATGGTTTAATGGATAGTTGAAAAGTTTTGGGCCCTCGACCACATTCTCTGCTATTTTGTTCATTACGTTTGATGTTATTATGATAGATACTGATTCTCCTATCTAAAAAGTGTTGCTGTTGTTGTTGTTATGTGAAACCATAAACTGCAGTCCCATATACAAACACAGACACAGAGCATCATCTACGCACGTTAAAGACCCATCCATCTTTCGTAGAAAAAGAGGAATCCAGGTGCAGCCGTGGCATGGATAACATAAACCTTTTTTTTTTTTATTCATTTATTTATTTCATCCCCGAAGTCAAAATATAGCTGCCTTAATGAATGATGGGTTAAAAAAAAAGTGTCGCACACGCAAAAATCTCACCACTGGTGAACCTCGGAGCTCTAGCCAAGGACCCCCCTCCCCCCCCACCCTAAAGAAAAAGCCGATGGATAATATGTCTATTTTTCTTTTTTTTTTCTCTCGAGAATAATCACTTATGTGATTTTATTTTACATCCAGTCCCCATGTGAATACAATGTTATAAATTTTGTCATCCATTCCCGCTGACACACACGACCCACTCTTCGAAAAAAAACAAAAAAACAACGGAAAAGGTTGTAACGTCAGTGCAAGACGTTTTGTGTGCGTTTGTACACAAAAAACCTGATTTCATTATTTCATCCGAAGGACTTTCTGGGTAGTGGAGTGGGCACTGATGTTGACGCCAGGGAAAAGTCCCTTTGAAAGGTGTGTGTAGGCTACACGAAGAGGGATATGCTTCACCAGCTTCAACTTGCCCCCCCCCCCCTAATCCCCCCCTCCTAATCCCCCCCCCAAAAAAAAAAATGCACGGCTTGAAAAGTTCAGCGGAGTAAACAACCCCCCCAAAAAAAACAAAAAAACAAAAAGCAACAACAACAAAAAAAAACCCCAACCAACCAAAAAAAAACCCAACAGAAAAACACACCCAAAAAAACCCCAAACAAAACCATCAAGGAGATAAGGAACAAATTATATCAAATCTTGGGATCGAGGCGGGATAGCCAAATGGTTAGAGCATTGTGCTCGTGATCTGATGGCTCAAGTCCGAGCTAGCCACATACGAGGCACCCGTTCAAGGATTTTTTTTTCTTCTTCGTCTCCATTTCCCCGAAAGTCCTTCTGACGAGGGTATAAACCGAGGTTCCGCGTGCTAACCCACGCAAAATATCTCTCGCACATGTTAAAACCTGTTCCGCCTTTTTGAAGAAGAGGCCATAATTATGGTGTCAGTAGGAACGGATGAGAAATAAAAACAATGAAGCCGCATGCATACTGGTGTCATGTTTAGACAGCATCCCCGCAGTCGTAATGCAGCTGCTTTTAACGGTTTGCGATGGGCAAAAACCGGTGACATAAGCACAATTTCACCATTGATAAACCTCAGAATTCTAACCGAGGAATGAAAAGAAAGCCAAGTGAAATCAAATGAGGGAAATTACAAAAGACGCTTTCCATTGAAACTTGACTCTTTGGGTAGGATTTGATATCGTTTTTTAAAATGAATTTTCTACATAAAAATCTGATATATCTGATTAAGTTTCTTCCTCCGTTATGAAAAAAAGGGGCCGGGAGGAAAAAAAAGAAAGCTAAGGAAAGTAACTCTTACGGCAGAAAAGTGTTCTCTGTTGAGTAAATAATAACGGTAATCAAATGGTAAGAATAATAATAAAAAAAAAGCACCCCACTTTCTACAGTTGTAAAATGCTCGTCTCATTATCTCCAAAGTTGAATGCAGCTACCTAAATAGTGCGCCCCCCCAAAAAAAACAAAACAAAAACAAACAAAAACAAAACACCCAAACCTCAAACAAAACGAAACATAATTTAAACAAAACCCGATTGGATACGCAAAAAACCTCATCGTTGATGAACCCCAGAGCT
>CM060322.1:42193351-42205851 GCA_030674155.1 Stramonita haemastoma | reverse complement strand
TTGGCCAATGTTTCTTCACTGTGGTTCAGGGTTGGCCAATGTTTCTTCACTGTGGTTCAGGGTTGGCCAATGTTTCTTCTTCACTGTGGTTCAGGGTTGGCCAGTATTTCTTCACTGTGGGTCAGGGCTGGCCAATGTTTCTTCTCTTGTGGTTCAGGGTTGGCCAATGTTTCTTCTCTATGGTTCAGGGTTGGCCAATGTTTCTTCACTGTGGTTCAGGGTTGGCCAATGTTTCTTCTTCACTGTGGTTCAGGGTTGGCCAGTATTTCTTCACTGTGGGTCAGGGCTGGCCAATGTTTCTTCTCTTGTGGTTCAGGGTTGGCCAATGTTTCTTCACTGTGGTTCAGGGTTGGCTGGTATTTCTTCACTGTGGTTCATTCAGGGTTGGCCAGTGTTTCTTCACTGTGGTTCAAGGTTGGCCAATGTTTCTTCACTGTGGTTCAGGGTTGGCCAATGTTTCTTCACTGTGGTTCAGGGTTGGCCAATGTTTCTTCACTGTGGTTCATTCAGGGTTGGCCAATGTTTCTTCTTCACTGTGGTTCAGGGTTGGCCAATGTTTCTTCTTCACTGTGGTTCAGGGTTGGCCAATGTTTCTTCTCTATGGTTCAGGGTTGGCCAATGTTTCTTCACTGTGGTTCAGGGCTGGCCAATGTTTCTTCTTCACTGTGGTTCAGGGTTGGCCAATGTTTCTTCACTGTGGTTCAGGGTTGGCCAATGTTTCTTCACTGTGGTTCAGGGCTGGCCAATGTTTCTTCTTCACTGTGGTTCAGGGTTGGCCAGTATTTCTTCACTGTGGGTCAGGGCTGGCCAATGTTTCTTCTCTTGTGGTTCAGGGTTGGCCAATGTTTCTTCTCTATGGTTCAGGGTTGGCCAATGTTTCTTCACTGTGGTTCAGGGCTGGCCAATGTTTCTTCTCTTGTGGTTCAGGGTTGGCTAATGTTTCTTCACTTGTGGTTCAGGGTTGGCTAATGTTTCTTCACTTGTGGTTCAGGGTTGGCCAATGTTTCTTCACTGTGGTTCAGGGTTGGCTGGTGTTTCTTTACTGTGGTTCAGGGTTGGCTAATGTTTCTTCACTGTGGTTCAGGGTTGGCTGGTATTTCTTCATTATGGTTCAGGGTTGGCCAGTGTTTCTTCACTGTGGTTCAGGGTTGGCTGGTGTTTCTTTACTGTGGTTCAGGGCTGGCTGGTGTTTCTTTACTGTGGTTCAGGGTTGGCCAGTGTTTCTTCATTGTGGTTCAGGGTTGGCTGGTGTTTCTTTACTGTGGTTCAGGGTTGGCCAGTGTTTCTTCTCTGTGGTTCAGGGTTGGACAATAAATAATTTCTTCTCTGTGGTTCAGGGCTGGCTGGTGTTTCTTTACTGTGGTTCAGGGTTGGCCAATGTTTCTTTACTGTGGTTCAGGGTTGATGGGTGTTTCTTCACTGTGGTTCAGGGTTGATGGGTGTTTCTTCACTGTGGTTCAGGGTTGGCCAATGTTTCTTCTCTGTGGTTCAGGGTTGGCCAATGTTTCTTTACTGTGGTTCAGGGTTGATGGGTGTTTCTTCACTGTGGTTCAGGGTTGATGGGTGTTTCTTCACTGTGGTTCAGGGTTGGCCAATGTTTCTTCTCTGTGGTTCAGGGTTGGCCAATGTTTCTTCACTGTGGTTCAGGGTTGGCTAATGTTTCTTCATTGTGGTTCAGGGTTGGCTAATGTTTCTTCATTGTGGATCAGGGTTGGCTAATGTTTCTTCATTGTGGTTCAGGGTTGGCCAATGTTTCTTCACTGTGGTTCAGGGTTGGCCAGTGTTTCTTCGCGCTCTGGTTCAGGTCTTCGAGGTATATAAGGCTTGTCACAAACATTGTACTTCTCTTTAAACCGCTATAGTAGTACACGCATGAGTGTGTGCACTGACAAGGGTGTGGTTGTGTGGGTACATGCATACTCATACAATAAGCATACGCTTGTAGAAGCACACATGCATGCACACTCGCGCGCGCGCGCACACGCATACACACACGCGCACACACACACACACACACACACACACACACACACACACACACACACACATACACACACACACCACACACACATATATACAAATTGTGCACGAACATACAAACACACAAACACACACACATACACACACACATACACAACACAACACAACACAACACACACACACACACACACACACACACACACACACAAACACACACACACACACACACACACACACACACACACACACACACACACACACACACACACACAGTCCAAATCCCTATGAAGTGAAATATCACTGAATTTTTTTTATGGAACAAAAACTCTTTATTATAAAGAGTAAATGCCATAGTGTGGTACAGAGGATGTATAAATCAATTTTCTTTTTTTTTCTTCCCTTGATAAAAGCCAAAACAAGACAGATAGAGCACACAAACAACAACTACCATCCCCAATCCAAAGCCATCAACAGACCCCTTCCCCCTTAAATCATGAAAAAAGCAACAACAAAAAGGGAGAAGTAATACATTTTGACAGTGTCTTTACTATTCATCACATGGTAAATCACTAAGGGAAGATGCTTCCTCAACTGTTTGCTCTTATGAATTGTCCTTCTAATGTCACTTTGGCATAACATGGTCTCTTGAAGAAAGGACATGGATGCCTGTTGTGGACATTTATCACAAAAAACCGATAACCATCCTTGTTTTCTTAAAAAAAAGAGATTAACTGAACACCTTGCTGTCACCAAAACTTTACATCTAAAGCAATTTTATTTCTTTCCTGTTTTTTTTTTTTTTTTTACCCATCTTTGGAATCATTCTTGTAATGATAAAGGAGTTATAATGGCTACCTGTACTTGTTCTTCTTCACCACTTTTTGTTTGTCATAAACAAACACAGAGGTAAAGTAAGAAGTCGGTCAACACCGGACTGGAAAATCAGGTCAGGGGAGATAAATCAGCACCCCTCCCTCTTCTCCAGGGCTTGAAAGATGGGTCTGATTCCTGAGAGAGGAAAGGGCAGGGGGGGGGGGGGGGGGGGGTGGACTCAGAGGGATATCACAGCAGCTTGGTGTGTTGGTGCTAAAACCCACATGACGTTAGCAAGCCACTGAGTCAGGGGTCAACGTTCCAGTTTTGGTCTTTTATTTGTCTGTTTTGACGTATTTTTCTTTGCCTTTATTTTGGTACTCCCAAGGCTTATGTTAACTTGGCCAGGGGGAAATTCCCCTTCAAGGGGCACTTTTTGTCACTAGCTGGGTTTTGCTTTGCACTGATCTGTATGTCAAAAGCCAAAGAGGCTTCATCAAGGTGGTTTACCAGGCTGACTAGCTCTTGCTCTTCTCCAGCTGGGCCGTCTATGACATCGGCAAAACGTAATGGTGATGGTTAGAACTCGGACAATTAGATCATGAACGCAACGCTCTAACCACTAGGCTACCTCGCCATCCTAGATTGTACATTATAAAGGGGATTAAAAAAAAAACCCAAACAGCCACAGTAAAAAATTACATACTACCAGCCGCCTTGGCGCAGTGGCAAGGGCCATGGTTACGGATTGAAAGGTCGTTGGTTCGAATCTCATACGGCATGGAGATTTTTTTTCAGACTCCGGCTGGCTCCTGTGATGTACTTATGTTGACATGTATTAAATGTACAATTAACTTTTAATTTAAAAAGAACACACGCGACAAAAATGGAGGAATCTAGATTAACATTTCCTCAGTGAGGCACCTCAATGACTCTTGACAGTTTGAAAAAAATAAGGAAGAAAAGATAAATCAAACCTTCGTAGGTTTTCCAAGCGAAAGAGAGAAAGAAATAAAAGCCAGAAGCTCAAAAGCGAAACATAAAACAAAATCAAGAAATCGAAAACTAAACACAAGCAGAAACCCACACAAAGAAAGAAAGGACACATAGAAAGAAGGAAGGACGCAGAGAAAGAAAGAAGGACACAGAGAAAGAAAGAAGGACACATAGAAAGAAGGAAGGCCACAGAGAAAGAAAGGAGGCCACAGAGACAGAAAGGAGGCCACAGAGAGAGAAAGAAGGACACACACAGAGAAAGAAGGACACAGAGAGAGAAAGGAGGCCACAGAGAGAGAAAGAAGGACACACACAGAGAAAGAAAGAAGGACAGAGAGAAAGAAAGGACACACAGAGAGAAAGAAGGACAGAGAGAGAGAAAGGAGGCCACAGAGAGAGAAAGAAGGACACACACAGAGAAAGAAAGAAGGCCACAGAGAAAGAAAGAAGGACACAGAGAAAGAAAGAAGGACACAGAGAAAGAAAGAAGGACACAGAGAAAGAAAGAAGGACACAGAGAAAGAAAGGACAGAGAGAAAGAAAGGAGGCCACAGAGAAAGAAAGGACAGAGAGAAAGAAAGGAGGCCACAGAGAAAGAAAGGAGGCCACAGAGAAAGAAAGGAGGCCACAGAGAAAGAAAGGAGGCCACAGAGACAGAAAGGACAGAGAGAAAGAAAGGAGGCCACAGAGAAAGAAAGGAGGCCACAGAGACAGAAAGGAGGCCACAGAGAAAGAAAGGAGGCCACAGAGAAAGAAAGGACAGAGAGAAAGAAAGGAGGCCACAGAGAAAGAAAGGAGGCCACAGAGACAGAAAGGAGGCCACAGAGAAAGAAAGGAGGCCACAGAGAAAGAAAGGACAGAGAGACAGAAAGGAGGCCACAGAGAAAGAAAGGAGGCCACAGAGAAAGAAAGGAGGCCACAGAGACAGAAAGGAGGCCACAGAGAAAGAAAGGAGGCCACAGAGACAGAAAGGAGGCCACAGAGACAGAAATGAGGCCACAGAGACAGAAAGGAGGTCACAGAGACAGAAAGGAGGCCACAGAGACAGAAAGGAGGCCATAGGAAAGGAGGCCACAGAGACAGAAAGGAGGCCACAGAGAAAGAAAGGAGGCCATAGGAAAGGAGGCCACAGAGAAAGAAAGGAGGCCACAGAGACAGAAAGGAGGCCACAGAGAAAGAAAGGACAGAGAGAAAGAAAGGAGGCCACAGAGAAAGAAAGAAGGCCACAGAGACAGAAAGGAGGCCACAGAGAAAGAAAGGACACAGAGACAGAAAGGAGGCCACAGAGAAAGAAAGGAGGCCACAGAGAGAGAGAAAGAAGGACGCACAAAGAGAAAGGACACAGAGAAAGAAAGGAGGCCACAGAGAAAGAAAGGAGGCCACAGAGAAAGAAAGGAGGCCACAGAGACAGAAAGGAGGCCACAGAGAAAGAAAGGAGGCCACAGAGAAAGAAAGGAGGCCACAGAGACAGAAAGGAGGCCACAGAAAAAGAAAGGAGGCCACAGAGACAGAAAGGAGGCCACAGAGAACAAAACAGGTTCTGGATAAAGAACTCTGTGACTTCTTGCTCTGCCTCTTTTCAGATGATCCTTCCATCATGGCTGCCCACCACAGATCAAGTTGCTTTGGATGACCGCTTGAACCCCTGAGATTTCTCTCTTAGGAATCGGTCCTGTGCTTTTTCAGGAACGGAAGGAAGAGAGTGATCTGTCTACACTGACCCTTATGTCTGATGCTTGACCGAATTCTTAAAAAAAACAAAAAACTTTTTGTTGGCTTTTAAAATTTTATATTATTATTTTTTTAAATACTTTTTTTTAACCTATGTGTTTGTTAATTCTTCATCCAGAGACTTTCATAAATTTGAGGGCGTTAAATGCTTAATCTGTTGGAAAAAGCATAACAGTGAAGGAAATTGATAAACAGCACCACTCACAGTGAGGTACGCAACCCAATAATTTCCCATACGATCAAAAAGGGGGAATCAAAAGAAAAAAACATGTCCACGTGTTTTTTTAAAGCTAAAGAAATAATTTGATAAAAAAAAAACTTGAATGCAAAACTACAAATCAAAACCAAAAAAGCAGTGTACAAAATACAACAGAAACCAAAAAAAAAACAACGAAAGAAAACCAAGGAAAAACAAAACAGCTTCTGGATACAATGAACTCTGTGACTCCTTGTCCTGTTTCTTGCAGATGTTTCATCAATCATGGCTATGGCTAATCATCAGGTTGCTGGGATGTCCCTTTGCGCCCCTAAGATTTTTCTCTAAGGAATCAGACCTGTCGTTCAAGCAATGAAAATGAGAGAGAGAGAGGAATTGCACTGATCTGTCAGTAATGATCAACCCTTACGTCTGATGCTTGACCAAGTTTCTTTACCAGCATGTTTGCTAATTCTTCCTCCAGTCTTGGGTTTCATAAATTTAGGGGTAGGGTAGAAGGATGGGAGGTTGGAGGGGGTATATGTGTTATCTCTTCAAAAGCTCTACAGTGAGGTACATCGGAGACTAATTAAAAGAATTAAAGAAAGGAAGAAAAGAAGATGTATGCCTACATATGACAAAAGACAAATGTTGCTTTAGTGTCTCTCTGAATCTGATACTCTTTTCAAGAATCAGACCTGTCTTGGCATGCTTTTATTTCTTCAGGAATGGCATTTTATACACAAGGCTGACGTCAAAGGGTCTTCTTACGACCATGAAATATTGTGAAAAATATCTATTACTTTACCATTGAGGAATTCGTCTTCCTGACGTTTTGCTAATAGACAAAAAGTAAGGGATGTTAGATTCTTCAACAGAACTTAACTCTTTGGAATGACTTTTGGGTAAAAAAAAAAAGAAGAAGAATACTTATCACTCCAGGAAACTACAAACTAGAAAAAAATGACTTCATTCAGCCACCAGAATGTTGTGCTGTTTGCCCCATCAGATTGATTCTCAACACTGTTTCTCAACTGTTTCTTAACATAAAAATAACAACTCCACCCCCCCCCCCCCACTACAAACCAACCAAACAAAGAAACGATGAAAAAAAAACCTGATGCTTTCTAAGCCAAAGTTTTCACTTGTGTTTTATGAGTCTTGGTAATAACCTACCAGGATATTTAATACTTGTCTAACACCCCATCTCCTTCTCTTTTGGAATCATACCTGTATCTCTGTATTCTCTGTTAAACTGATATTCAACACAATCTTGCATTTTAAAAACAATCCCAGCAACATACCGATTAACAAGCCAACAAAAACAACAAGCAAGCACAAACTCTAGAGCTAAAAGCTGAAATTCCACTTCTTACTTAGCCTAGCTGTTTTGCCAGCGTTTCATCAGTTGGGAGACCACAGATCGGGTTGCTTTGATGTCCACCTAACTCTATTATCTTCCTCTCCAGGGGAATTGGATCTAGAGAGCAAGGGAAAGGAGGCAGTTCCGTTGATTTATCCAACGCTGACCTTTGAGTTTGTCCAATCTTCGCCAACTTTTGCACTTCTTTACCTCTGTGTGAGTGTGTGTGTTCTGTGTGTTCTGTCTTCAATCAGGGATTGTTTTTGCTCAAACTGGATTTTGACTCTTTGATATTCAGCAGGAAAAAAAAGAATGTGTATGATTGTCATGTTTTATAGAGTATTCTTCAATCTGGGATTGTTTTGCTCAAACTGGATTTTGACTCTTTGATATTCAGCAGAAAAAAAAGAATGTGTTTAATTGTCATGGTTTATAGAATTTTTGTCACAAAATGATCTCAACTTACAATAAAGGATATACTATTTCACATAAAACACAGTCAGCAAACAGTTTTAAGATGGTAAAAATATTGTGAAAAAACGCCCTTTTCTCGACTTACTGCTGGTGTGTACAAAATGACTTTTTCAAATAAAAAATTGTCTCATTTTTGCCACTACACAAAACTTTACCATATGAGATTTGTCCTTGGAAATTTTTGGGGATGGGGGAAAAGGGGAGGGGGGGGTTGGTTGGTAATTATTCTTTCTCCCAGAAAATTAAATTTGTCAGAGAATTAAAAAAAAACCCAGACAAACGTGAAATACACTCACTATCCTTTTTAACCTTCAGAACACCAGCTGTGAACTGTATCTTAAAGAAATAGAAAAAAACAAACAAACAAACAAGAAAAAACAAACAAACACACAAACAATTCAACCCCCTTGAAATTTAAATGTATAGTCTGTGTCACAGAACTAGCTGCTGGCTAGCCTTTTATCAGTCTGAGCCCCGATAGCTTCAGTTGCTTTGATGTCCCTGTGAATTTGGTCTCCTGGGCAAAAAAAAACAAAAAAAAGAAAGGAAGAAAGGTGTCACATTGATTTGTCTACCCTGATGTGAACACCCCCCTCCCCCCACCCCCCACCAGTTTTACGTTTCTGTCTTCTGTTTTGTTGAATGTGGAGGAAACACTGAAATATTGTCTGAGTTTTTTTTCCAGAGCACAAGGCATTTAAACAATACGTTACGTTACGTTGTGTTACGTATCGCTTAATAATCTTCTCGGACGCTAAGAAGCCATGAGTAAGAATAGTATTTACAATCAACCTTAGTTCCCATCTTTCTCTGTAATAGTCTTCTCGGCCACTAAGAAGCCATGAGTAACGATAGTATTTTACAATCAACCTTAGTTCCCATCTTTCTCTGTAATAGTCTTCTCGGCCACTAAGAAGCCATGAGTAACGATAGTATTTTACAATCAACCTTAGTTCCCATCTTTCTCTGTAATAGTCTTCTCGGCCACTAAGAAGCCATGAGTAACGATAGTATTTTACAATCAACCTTGTTGCCCATCTTTCTCTGTCCTCAGTCTCTCGCCTGTGTTTTTCTCAGCATCAGGCCTGTCCAGTTGAATGTGTTGTCCTCCCATCTTGTTCTGTCTGTCTGTCTGTCTCTGTCTGTCTGTCTGTCTCTGTCTGTCTATGCTCTCTCTCTCTCTCTCTCTCTCTCTCTCTCTCTCTCTCTCTCTCTCCTCTCTCTCTCTCTCTCTCTCTCTCTCTCTCTCTCTCTCTCTCTGCAGGACTGTCTTGAAAATACAAAAAAAAGTGTCTGTTTCCTTTTCTATACTTTGTTAATGTTCCGCCACATTCAAAATTGATTCCCCAAACTGTAGTCAAACCTGTGTCACACTTGCTAAAGTGTTGCCTGCTTGATTTGCAGTGAAAACGACTAGTGGACAATGTGTTTTTATGGTCCACGTAGGATGAAGGGGAACTTCTTTCTGCTGTGCTGTGGGTTGGTTGGCTGGTTTGTTCGTTCATTGGCTAGATGGTCGGTTAGCTAATTTTCTCGTTGGATAGTCAATTGGTGGGTGTGTGTGTGTGTGTGTGTGTGTGTGTGTGTGTGTGTGTGTGTGTGTGTGTGTGTGTGTGCGTGTGCATTTACAATTGTCCAGGCATGTTCTTGAACACACACAAGCAAGTACATGTGTGTGTGTGTCTGTGTGTGTGTGTGTCTGTGTGTGTGTGTCTCTGTGTGTGTCTATGTGTGTCTCTGTGTGTCTCTATCTGCCTGTGTTTGTGTGTGCCTATGTATGTGTAAAAGTGTTCCTATCAATACGCATATGTCTGCATATGTCTACATGCACCTGCGCACCCAATGTATGTATAAACATGTGTAGTGAAGCTAAAAAGAAAACTGGAAAACGCAATTTTCAAGGAAACACTTTGATTATGACAATACCACGTAACACAGTGAAGAAACATTAGCCAACCCGGACAGAGAGAGAGAGCTACTCTCAAGCAGTTTTGGTTACTTACAGGAAATGCTGCGAAACGTTTTTTCATTTCCTGAGGAAGAAAAAGAGAATGCTCATTATCCCCCTTTCACTTGGGGGGGGGGGGGGGGAGGGGGTAGAAGTAGAGGAGGGAAGGAAGACAGAGAAGGGGGTGGGGGTGGGAATGGGAATGTGGGGGTGGGGTATATGTGGTGATAGCCTGTCTCGACTTAATGGAATGTTGAAAGGAGAGTAATGAGGGTTTGAGTGTTTTGTCATTTGTTTGTCTGGTGAGGGACAACTGTTGCTTTTGCCCCCACCCCTCCCCCTTTTTTCTGTGCAGTGTTGGCCTAGTGGTGATGTGCGCGCTCATGTCTTGGAAGATAGAGGTGTGCAGTTCGAATCTTGTTTATGTTTATTAAGGCTTTGTCAGTCAATTGTTATGTAGTGGTATGGGAGGTTTGTCTTAGAGATGTGATTGTATTCTGTGGTCAAGTGAATGAAATGATATGGATGTGTGTTAGTTACGTACAGTAACATACACACGCGTACATGCATGTATATACTAATACACGCACGCACGCACACACACACATACACACACACACACACACACACACACACACACACACACACACACACACACACACACACACACACACACACACACACACACACACACATATATATATATTAGGGGCACTAATGAAGATTTTGCAACCAGCTTACTCCACTCCCACCGTTCCTCTGTTTTCCGTAGCAGATCGTTCCCCCCAAGGCCAGTCCATTCTTTGATGTTGTCTTCCCATTGTTTTCTATGTCTTCCTCTTCATCCTCCCTCCTTGTGCTGTTCCCTGTTGGACAGCTTGGCATGTCCAGGTGTATGTGTGATGTGCCCGTACCGCTTTGATTTGCGTTTTTTTCACTGAAGTCAGGAGCTCTTCATATGGTCCATGGCATTTTTAAATTCTGGTTTTCACTTCCTTATTAGTGATGTGATCTCTGTATGAAATGCCATTAAGCTTTCAAAAGCATCTCATCTCCATTGCCTATAACCTTCTTTCAATGTCTGGTGTTATGGTCCATGCTTTACATGCAGACAAAAATATGGACATGATCCGGGAACGCACCAGTCTGATCTTGAAGCTGATGGCGATGTTCTTGTCGTTCTAGTGGACTTTCAGTTTGGTCATTGCAGATGTGGTTTGGGCTATCCTGGAGAGAATTTCAGGTTTTTCTCCTTCATTTGACACAATTGCTCCCAGATTTTTGAAGCTATGGATGGTCCCGATTTTGTTACCATCTATAATTACGTCATTGCTGATGCCATTGGCACTATTTGTCATCAGCTGGATTTTCTCTGCACTGATCTGCATGCCATATGTCGAAGAGGTTTCATCACCAGGCTGACTAGCTCTTGTTCTTTTCCAGTTAGGCCGTCGATGTCATATGCAAAATGTTAAGTTTGTAATTGTCCTGCCTCGAATGCTGACTGTTCCTTCATGATTTTCAAGTACGTCACCCATTATTCTCTCCAAGAAGATGTTGAAGAGGGTGGCAGAGAGCAGACATCCTCGGCGTACTCCAATGGTGGTTCGGAACCAATCTCCTATGTTTCTGTCATAGTAGACTGCACTGGTTGCACGAAAACACAAGGAACTGTAAACGACAGTTGAATGAATAGGCCAAATATTCACTTAGATACTTGTCAGAAACAGGGAAACTTCAGCTACTGACATCATGTTTGCTAGCCTGAAATACTGTGTCATTAAGATTGGCACTGATTATGAAGGAATGCCTGCAACTTGTCAGCCAGACAAGGATAGTCCTTTTGCTTGTAAGACTGAACCCATTAATTGTATTAGATCGGGTTTGTGTAGACAGGGAATAATGCAAATGATTACAGATAGTGCTTCCTATCCAAAGTGGGTCAATCCAATGGTTCCTAACATCCCAATGGACCTGAGGCGAGTGCTTGGAAAAAGCGCTAATCTGTCAACAGCTTGCCAAGGGCAATGAGCCCAGCGGGGCCTATGTATAGAGATATGTGGGTACCCCCACGTCAACATAATAATAATAATTATTATAATACTTCTATCCTTGGGAGCAAGATCAGTGGTTTAGAGGTGACGTACCTAGAAAGTGAAAAGTCCTGGTTGGATGTACGTGTGCGCGCGGTGGTTTGATCCCCGCTTGGGCCCCAAACTTCTCCCCGCCCCATCCATTTGATCATGAGTGGAGGTCTGGTGCTAGTCTTTCGGATGAGACAATAAACCGAGGTTCTGTATGTTACATAAAGTTATTTAGCGCAAATAAGAGAACCCATGGCTACAAGAGAGATGCCCCTGGCAAAATTCTGCAGAAAAAACCCACTCTAGTTGGGAAACAATACAGTCGCGGGCAGGTGGCACTGTTCTTGTGGCGATGTGTTTTCCCCGAAGACCAGCCCAAATTTCATGCTGAAAAAATTAAAGTAACTTGTGACTGAAAGTGGTATAAAATAAATGAATAAATAAACAGCAATGAGTTCAAAAAGAAGAAACTTTAAGAAGATGCTTTACGCTGTGATGAGTTAGGAAAGAAAAAAAAAATTGTAGAACTTTAATAATGTTGTGACCTACCTCCCCCACACCATACTCCCCCTAAACCTTCCCCTCCCCTACACCATACTCCCCCTAAACATCCCCTTACCATACTCCTCCCCCTTCCCTACACATCTCCCCCACCATTCTCCTCCCCAAACCTCCTCCCCCTACCCCTACCCCCCACCATACTTCCCCCCTTCCCCTTTCCCCACCATACTCCCCCCTACACATCTCCCCCACCATACTCCCCCCTAAACCTCCTCCCCCTCCCCTACACCTCTCCCCCACCATACTCCCCCCTAAACCTCCTCCCCCTCCCCTACACCTCTCCCCCACCATACTCCCCCCTAAACCACCTCTCCCTCCCCTACACCTCTCCCTCCCCTACACCTACCCCCACCA
>CM060322.1:42185851-42188351 GCA_030674155.1 Stramonita haemastoma | reverse complement strand
GAGAGAGGCAGAGACAGAGAGACAGAGACAGAGAGACAGAGACAGAGACAGACAGAGACACAGAGAGACAGACAGAGAGACGGAGACAAAGACAGAGACAGAGAGACAGAGAGACACACACAGACAGAGACAGAGACAGAGACAATGAGAGAGAGACAGAGAGAGAGAGAGAGACAGAGAGAGAGACAGAGAATAGACTTATAGCCAGTTAGACAAACATGTCGACAGGTACACAGCAAAATAAACTATTTTTCGTTCTTCGGCAAGAGCCCCGAGGTTTGCCACCAATGGTGAGATTTTAAAAAACAACATATTACCGTTTTTGCCCACCATGAAGGTAGCCGCATTCCTACTTCAGGGATGATGTCTAAACAGAATAATACCCTTCTGGACTTTGTCATCCCTTCTTACCAGGGAACGAGATAGCTCAGTGGTCAGAGCACTCGCTTTCCCCAGCTAATGTTAAGCAGCATCTAGCTTGGTTACCAGTTGGATGGGTGACCGTTTGCGCTCCTTAGCTTCAGTACAGTTCCCCCAGTTCACCCAGGGTGTAAATGGGTACTTGCCCTCTTTAGGGTCAGGGAAGGTAAAGCAGCGAAGGAGAGGAGATGAGCGCCACCCTCAATATGCTGGCCCCTAGAGAACCTAAATTCTCCGACGCCTCGCTTCCCAACGACCACATAGGTTATGGGACACCTTTACCTTTTTTTTTTTTACCTTTTTATCTTACCAGCACGAATGGCCAACACTTCCGAAAAGCAGAACGGGTTTGAATACGTGCAAAAAATGTTCTGCGTGCGTTGGCACATGGACTAACTAAACTTCGATTTCTATTCTCATCCGAAGAAGTTTGGGGAAAGTAGAGTCAATATTGATGTTCAATAAAAGGTTTAAAAAGGGTAAAGGTGTCCCATAACCTATGTGGTCGTAGGAGAACGAGGAATCAGAGACCTCAACATCTCTGGGGGCCAGCATGTCGAGGGCGGCGCCCATCTCCTCTCTCTCCCTGCTTTACCTTCCCTGACCCTAAAGAGGCAGGTACCCATTTACAGCCGGGTGAACTGGGGGTACTGTACTGAAGCCAAGACGGGGAAACTGTATTTTTCTTTGGTACTACTTTATGTCACAGCAGATTTCTCTGCGTGAAATTCGGGCTGGTCTCCCCGGGGAGAGCGCGTCGCCACAAGTGCAGCGCCTACCCATTTTTTTTTCTTTTTCCTGCTTGCAACTGTATTTGTTTCCCTGGTCACCCATCCAACTGGTAACCACGTTCGATGCTGCTTAACCTTTGCATGGGGAAGGGGAGTGCTCTGACCACCGAGCTATTCATCCTGCATTGATATTCAATGCAGGAGAAAAGTCCCCTCCAACGAGCACTTCGGTAGTGGTGGTGGCTTGAACCCAGGCCGTCAAATCACGAGCTCAACGCTCTATCTAACCACTAGGCTACCCTGTCCCAGTCGCTCTTTGAATGAGCTCCAACAGCACCAGCATGTTTTTGAAACTCCCTCTCCCTCCTCCCCACCCTGATCTTACCCCCTCCCCTCTCCCCCGTCTTTCTGTTTGTCAGCGGGACAATTTAACGATCTTCAAAAAACCAGTAAGGTTTACGCCTTGGGCACTTAATTTAAGAGGGGAGGGGAAGAACTTGCCCGTGGGGCCCCCAAGATCATGGCAATAGGTTTTTTTCTTAGCTAATCTGTCTGTCTCTGTCTGTCTGTCTATCTGTCTGTCTGTCTATCTGTCTGTCTGTCTCTGACTCTGTCTGCCTGTCTGTCTGTCTCTCCTCTCTCTGTGTGTCTCTCTCTGTCTCTCTGTGTCTGTCTGTCTGTCTGTCTGTCTGCCTCTCCCTCTCTGTCTTCCTGCCTGCCTGTCAGTCTGTTGTCTGTCTGTCTGTCTCTTTCTCTCTCTTTCTCTCTCCGAGTTCCTGGGTTCTCTGTCTGTCTGTCTGTCTGTCTGTCTGTCTGTCTGTCTGTCCGTCCGTCCGTCCGTCCGTCCGTCCGTCTGTCTGTCTGTCTGTCTGTCTGTCTGTATGTCTCCCATTTACTCTCCCTCATTCCCCTTTACTCTTCTTTTCTGTTCGTGTACTGTAATTTTCGAGAAGAAGATTTCTGATTTTTTTTTAGAGATGAGTTTTATTATGTGACGTTTACATTCATGTCTATTGACACTTTTTTTCCCCTTTTTTAGTTTTCAGAGAGAGGGATGCCGCAAGCGAAATAAGTTTGTGTTAACTCTTTTTTTTTTCCTAATGATGATAAGAATGGTAAAGAAAATGTCTTCTATTTCTTTCTTTCTTCCTTGATTCTCAGGTTTTCTATGCGCCTTGCTGTTTGTTTGTTTGTTGATGTGTGTGTGTGTGTATGTGTGTGTGTGTGTGTGTGTGTGTGTGTTGTGTGTGTGGTTTGTGTGTGTGTGTGTGTGTGTGTGTGTGTGTGTTGTTGTGTGTGTGTGTTGTGTGTTGTGTGTGTGTGTGTGTGTGTGTGTTGTGTGTGTGTGT
>CM060322.1:42163351-42170851 GCA_030674155.1 Stramonita haemastoma | reverse complement strand
AACGAAGAATGTATCAAATCACTAGGACACCACCAAACCATTTTGCTTTCCTTTTGTTTGTTTTTATTTTAAATCTAATACATTTGTCTGTGTGTCGTGTCGAATTATATTAGTACATCATTGTCTTAGTTTTGTTTTAAAACTTTATGCTTACGTCATTATTGTCTGCGTAAAATTTGTCTTGCTGTTTTTTTTCGTGTGACGATAATTATGTTGTCATTTTTTTTTTTTTACAGTGTCAACCATTTTTTTTCTCTCCAAATTAGTGTAACGATATTTGTTCTATTCTGTGAGAGTTTAGCTTTTTTATCCTTTTTCTATGAGTGTGCCTTTTTTTTTCTTTACAGAATGTTGTCAGAGATAAATTTATTGTTATGATGGAATCTTTTACGTAACTAGATATCTTTTATACTCTGGGCTCAGCTTTTGTTGTGTTAATCGAAAGACAAGCACCCAGACCATCAGACATGGTCTAGTGGATGGGGCAGGGTGGCGGTGGTATGGGGGAAGGGGGGTGTCCTTACTTTAGAAAAGATGTGTATCCGCGTCTTAACACTTAAAACAAAATAATTCTATACTATTAAGCCACTGATGCTTCATCAAAAGGGAAGAGAGAGATTCTACCCAACAGTGTATGTGCAGATGTCACAAATACACACACACACAATCACTCACCCCCCCCCCCCCCCACACACACACTAATTATCCAGAATCCCACTAACCCACTTTTACCTGCGCGTTCGATCCCGAAGCCGATTGTTTCTGCTATAAGGGCAGTCCTCCACATAGATCAACGGGTTCTCTCCCTTCCCTGTCACGTGCCGAATGATTTCCGGTGACGTCAAGTCCTCACCCACTTCCGGAACTTTTTTCTTTTTGCCTGGATGAATATTTCCCCTCACCCCTCACATCAGAATGTGATTAGACCATCAGACCTCGAGGAACAAGAAAAAAAAAGAAGAAAAAAAAAGAGATTTCTTTTACATATTTTTGGAGAAAGCCAAGAAAGATTGGCAGACGTTCAAGATGTGCTGAGTGTAAAAAGATACCTTGGGAAATGAGGAAGGTCAAATATCAAGGACATCCAGGCCGCTTGTACCTTTGATTTATTTTGTATTCTGTGGTTGGCTTTTGTTTATTTCTTTGTTTTTTTTCTTTGTTTGTTTGTTTGTTTGTTGCTTTTTTCCTTTACTTTCTTTTCTTTTCTTTCTCTCTTTCTCTTTGGTTCTTTTTATATATATATATTATTATTGTTCACTTCTTTCTTTTTCACCTTTATTTGTTCTTCTCCTCTTTTCCTTCTTTCGTTCTTTCTTTTCTTTCTTTCCGTTGTCTCTATCTTTTTTTTTTTTATTAGTTTTTATACCTTTCTTTTTTTCTTTTCTTTCTTGCTCTTTTTTTTTCTTCTCTTTTTTTTCTTTTTCTTTCTTTCTTTCTTTCTTTTTTTTTTTTTTTTTTTTTCTTTCTTTTTTTTCCTCTTCTTTTTTTTTCTTTCTTTCTTTTTTTCTTTCGTTCTTTCTTATCTTTCTGGCTGTATATACCTTTTCTTTCCAATGTAAATATCTTTTTTTTTTTTTTTTTACATACTTTTCTGTTTTTATTCTTCTGCACTTTTTCCTCCTCTTTTTCTTCTTTCTTTCTTTCTGTTTTTCTTTCTTTCTTTCTTTTTGTTTTTCTTTTCTTCTTCTTCTTTCTTTCTTTCGTTCTGGCTTTGTTTGCCTTTTCTTTCCAATGTAAATGTTTGACTGCATGCTACAAATGCAGTTTCCAGAGGTTTTGTTGCGCATCACATCGCACTTGTTCTATTGTAATGCAGAACATTGTGCGCACACGCTAAAACCTGTTCCGCTTTTCAGAAGAGTAGGCCCATTGTGTGCTGGTGGGGGCAGATGACAAAATTTAAAAAACTGCCTACACCCGGGGATTGGATTAAAAAAAAAAAGAACATGAGTGCTTATTTCATTATCCTCGAAATAAAAGAAGAAATAAATAAATCAACAAACCAGTAAATTAACCAATAAATGAATAGATAAATAAACAAACAAACAAATAAAAATATAGATAAATAAATAATGCATGGAACTGTAGTGTACAGCTTTGAAATGTTAGCAGTGTAATTTTTTTTATATGCATATTCTCTTTTTCTGGCAACAGAGTTCTGTGTACGCAATAATAATGATCATGGTTTGCAGAGTGTAAGCAGAGTGAGTCATCACCACTATACATCACTTTCTTCTTTTCCTTGCATGGGTGTAGTAGTAGGCTGTGTCCGTTGTTAGACAGCATTGTTTTTACACACAGATTTGTCGCAGATAGTTCTTTGCAGGTTCGTTTACGAAAAACTTTAATTAATGCTCGTGATACGAGCGAGTGCAGTTTATTGTCTGACGAAAAAAGACGTATACGCTTAGACCGCAAATTGCCATGCAATTTATTTATTCATTTATTTATTTATTTATCTATTCATTTATTCATTCATTTATTTATTTATTCTTTTATATCGAGGATAATGGAATAAGCACTCGTATGCTTTTTTTACATCCAGTCCTCGAGTGTATGTTGTTTTGTAAATCTTGTCTTCTGTTCTTGCCAGCACACAATGGCCTACACTTACCAAAAAGCGGAACAGGATTTAACGTGTGGGTAAGATGTCCTGCGTATGTTCGCACACGGGGACTCGGTTTACAGTCTCATCCGAAGGACTTTTGAGGAGAGTGGAGTTAGCACTGATGTTAACTCCAGGAAAAAAAAAAATCGCCTCGAACGGGAATCGAACCCGGTCGTCAAATTGCGAGCGCAATGTTCTAACCACTAGGCTATCCCCGTTGCAATGCAATCTAAGTCAGTCACGACTGTTTCTAGCCCTGCTAATTACAGAGATCGTTTTTCAGGGCTAACATCACGTCACGTTAAGACTTAAATATTATAGATTAAAACAATAATACTATTATTACAGATGTAAAAAAAAAAAAGCTTCAAACCAACTCTTTTGTCATTCTTTGTATCATCATCATCAACGCCCAGCCATTTATATGGGTCAGCTCAGGACAGTCACGGCGTTGATGCTAAAATCAGCGGTGTCCATCTCCCTACTGAGTCATTGCACATTTTGAATCTGTGCTGAGTCAGTCTGGATGCTAGATATACAATCATTCTGATACTGATGCTTTTGCACTTAGAAGACTGGTCTATTTGTCCGTGTGTGTGTGTGTGTGTGTGTGTGTGTGTGTGTGTGTGTGTGTGTGTGTGTGTGTGTGTGTGTGTGTGTGTGTGTGTGTGTCTGTGTCTGTGTCTGTGTCTGTGTACATCCCTCTGTCTGCGTCAGTGTACATCTGTCTGTCTGTGTCTGTGTCTACTTGATTCCATATCTGTCTCCATGCCAGCCTGTCAGTCTGTCTTGTCTGTTTGTCTATGTATATTTGCGGGTGTGCATTATATACATACATATATATATATATATATATAATATATATATATATATATATATATATATATATATATAATTGAGAAAAAATAGTAGAGAAAAACAAGTGCAGGTAATCAGTTACAACTTCATACACATATATATATATATATATATATATATATATATATATATATATATATATATATATATATATATATATATATATATATATATATATACATACACACTCATGTGTGTGTGTCTTATTACCATTTTTTTCCCTTCCTTTATCTTTACTCTTTCTTCCTTCCTTCCTTTTCTTCATTCCATTATTCGTTGTTGTTTTTTTTCTCTGGGCATTAGTTTCTCTATCTCATTCTTTCTGCCGTTGACATTCGTCTTTTCCATTCTTTTGCTTTAAGTTGTATTATTTGCTTCTGTGTTCGTTTTGTTTTTCTTTCTTCTTTTCTTGAGTTTTTATTCAGCTTTTTTTTTTTTTTTTTTACTTCTGCTTTTCATTCATTCAGTCATTGTTTTTACTCGCTTTCTTTGTTTTTCCCTTTTTCCACCCTTCTTTTTTTAATCTTTTTATTTTTTTATTTTATCTTGGATTCTTTCGTTTTCTTTCTCTTTCTGCCTTTCTCCTTTAGTTTTGCCATCTATCTCTGTCCTTTTCTGGTTACTGGATGTATTATTTTTCGTTATTGCTGACGTCAAAAGGGCTAATAGATCGTCACACTTCCACTGTGTGTTCTAAAAGAGAAAACACAACTCGAATCCCTCTATGGGCAAATCGGGAATGTTTTTAGTATAAACTGCGCCTCCCCACTTTCTGGAAATTCTGTGCTTGGAATTTACCCCTTTTCTATCACACTCTCTGTATCCTGTTTTCTTCCTTTTGATGATTTCTTGTTTATTTTTCTGTCTTCCCAGTCCACTCCCCGGCTGTTTTTTAAAGCTAGTTTGACAAACATTTTCAAACCTGTATTCTGGCGACTGGATGGTGATATTGTACACGGTGTGATGGACAGAGGTTGTCAATTCTGCAGTGGTATTTGTCCATTATATAAAAAAGGTAAAGGTGTCCCATAACCTAATGTGGTCGTAGAGGCGCGAGGTATCAGAGATCTCAACTTCTCTAGGGACCAGCATATTATTTGTGGACGGCGCCCATCTCCTCTCCTTCGCTGGTTTACCGTCCCTGACCCTAAAAAAGGGCAGGTAGGCTACTAATTTACAGCTGGGTGAATTACCTCCGTAATGGGTAGAACGACCCATACGGAGGGTGGACGACCGTGAAGAGTGGAGGAAGCTGGTTGCAAAAATCTTCAGTTGTGCCCCCACGGTTCCCACGGGACTACGAAACAGGTAAAGGTGAAGGTGAAGGACTAGGGAACTGTACTGAAGCCAAGACGTCCAAACCCATCCAACTGGTAACCACACTCGATGCTGCTTAACCTTAACTTAGCTTGATGAAAGCGAGTGCTATGACCACTAAGCGATCCCGTTCATGATGGCATTTTTAAACATGACTTTCTGATGTTGTTGAGTTTTTAAATAAAAATCTTTTTCTTTATAACGTAGCAGGTTGAGGGGAATGGCTGGAAATTTCAGCATAGCCTGGCCCTAAGGAATGAAATAATTGAGGTATTTTGCTAGTTCAATCCAATCATGTTGTTCATAGCCCTGCCGACCACACAAGGCCATATTAGGACTGTCACCTCCTCAGATTTTAAAATCTCAGAATAAACCTGCGCACCTATATACACCATTGGTCCCTACGGAAGTATTCTATCAATCGTAAAAACCGTAAACTTAAATGGTACGGGCATGTTACATGATCAAAAGGACTAGCAAAAATGATACTGCAAGGCGCTGTCCAAAGAAGGATAAAAAGAGGCAGACCAAAGAAGATATTGGAGCACAACATCAGCGAATGGGCAGGCCTAGAACTCAACAAAAAACCCTGAGAAAGACAGAATAGAGAGAGGAATGGAGGAAACTGACTGTCAAATCTTCATGGGTGCCTCCACGGCCGCCAGACTAAAGGAGAGAGAGAGATAGATAGATAGATAGATAGATAGATAGATAGATAGATAGATAGAGAGAGAGAGAGAGAGAGAGAGAGAGAGGTAGATAGATAGATAGATAGAT
This sequence comes from Stramonita haemastoma, assembly GCA_030674155.1. Taxonomy (NCBI): domain Eukaryota; kingdom Metazoa; phylum Mollusca; class Gastropoda; order Neogastropoda; family Muricidae; genus Stramonita; species Stramonita haemastoma. Next base: position 42,165,291 of record CM060322.1, on the reverse strand, counting down.
AGATAGATAGATAGATAGATAGATAGATAGATAGATAGATAGATAGATAGATAGATAGATAGATAGATAGATTAAAACAGGGTATAAAACCAACTCTACTATCCTTTCTAGTATTGACGCCCTGGTCAACCAAAAGGGTCAGCCCAGGACGGGCACCACGTTGAGGGCAAAACCACATCAGTCACATATAAAATGAGACAAAACCAAAACCAGATTCCCTAAAAAAAAACAACTTTGTCCTTAGCGAACGACTATACAACTTTCACTCATAGCACGCGCAACTAATCCAATCCAGTCATATTGTTTACAGCCTCGCCGACCACACAGGCCATAACAGGATTGTTACCTTGTCAAAGATTGCATCCTAGTCATCATATATATATATACATAATTATATGAAATATATATATTTCATAGAACGCTTGGTGACGAAAGTAATTGTTTTACATATTCCACGTCTGTACCATCTGTAAATACAAATTTTACTATCACTTTGTTGGATTAAAAAAAAAAAATTCTGGGGGGGGGGGGGTTTGGGTTTTTTTCATAGGATTTCTTTACTCTGTTGATTTTTTCTTGGTCAGTATCTTTTCTTTTGTTTTTGGTTTTTTTCTTTGATTTATTTATTTCTGTGTTTCTTTCTGTTGTTTCTTTTCTTTCCTTCTTTCTTTCTTTGATTTTTCGTTCTTTTTTCTTTCTGTCTGTTTCTTTCTGTCTGTTTTTTTTTCTTCTTTCTCTTTCTTTTTTCTCGCTTTCTTTCTTCTTCTTTACTTTCTTTCTTTTTCTTCCCTTTTTTGTTTTTTCTTGTTTTCATTCTTCTTTTTTTCTTCTTTCTTTTTTCTCTTTCTTTTTTCTTCTTTCTTTGTCTTTCTTTTCTGTCTTTTCTTTCTTTCTTTCTTTTCTTTTTTTCTTTCTTTCTTTTCTTTCTCTTTCTTTCTTTCTTTCTTTCTTTCTTTCTTTCTTTTCTTTCTTTCTTTCTTCTTCTTCTTTCTTTTCTTCTTCTTTCTTTCTTTCTTTCTTTCTTCTCTTCTTTTCTTTTCTTCTTCTTTCTTCTTCTTTCTTTCTTCTTTCTTTCTTTCTTTCTTCTTTTTCTTCTTCTTTTCTTCTCTTTTTCTTTCTTTTCTTTCCTTCTTTCTTTTTCTTTTTCTTTTATTCTTTCCTTTTTTTCTTTCTTTCTGTCTCTTTGTCTGTCTGTCCCCTTTTCTTTTTTCCTTCATTCTTTGTTTAAATTTTCCTCTCTTTCTGTCTTAATGTCTGTCTTTCTTTTTTCTTTCTTTTTTCTTTCTTCCTGTCTTTCTATCTTTCGTTCCTTCTTTCTCTCCCTCTGCCTTTATTCCTTCTTGGTTTGTTAGTTTGCATTCTTTTTTGTTTGTTTCTGTTTTGTTACTTTGTTTTTTTCTTAGATTTTCGAACAACACAATGAACATGCTGTATTATCTCATAAACAGATAGATTCGTTCTACTTTTATTTTGCTTTCTTTTTTCTGTCTTTCTTTCTTTTATCTTTCTTTCTTGTTTCATTTCTTATCATTTCGTTCGTCTTTCCTTCGTTTAGTTTTTCGCTTGGTCTTTTCTTTCTCACTATCTTTCTTCCACTAATTGTATTGCTCTTACGATTTATTGTTTCTTTACGTTTTGTTATGTTCTTACTTTTTTCTTTCTTTCTTTCATTTTTTTTTTGCTTTCTGTCACGCACTTCCGCCTCTTTCTGGTCACATGACGTATTATTTCCGATGTCATTGCTGACGTCAATAGGCCAACAGGTCGTTGATCTACTACTGTGTCTTTTTAAAAAAGACAAAGCACGGTATAGTATGGAGCATGATTGTGTATAGGTGGTGTTGCTGTGAGAGTGGGTGTTTGTTTACTCAGTGTGAAGCTTGCCTTGTTGCTGTTATTGACGTACGTGGGCAAGTATTGTGTTTTGTTGTTTGTTTGTT
>CM060322.1:42148351-42158351 GCA_030674155.1 Stramonita haemastoma | reverse complement strand
AAAAAGAACATTAAGATCTTGAGAACGACTTCAAGAAACTTGCCAATCAGACCACAGATAAACACTGGAATACTACACTGAACATACAATTTGAGAAACTGAGAAATAACTCCAGAACAAAAACTAATCAAATCTGAGAGCTGCAGCATGAACAAGTTGAAAACCACACCCACAAAACAAATAGAAATTATAACACCCCAAGGAGGCTATAAAAACCCAACCCTATTAGTTCCCCCAAAGTTGTTAACGATACATTAGCGCAAAGCAAAAAAAAGAAAAAAAAGAAGAAAAGCTACAACCTGGAAAACCTAATGCCAGTAACTTAGAAAACAACAATACATAATAAATAACAATCACAGAATTACGGTTTACGATAACGAAAAACTGCTCCATGAGTAAAGAACGGTTGAAATCTTGAGAAGTTAATATGTAAAGTCTGAAAACCTAATACTAGTAACTTAGAAAACAACAATACACCATAAATTAATAACAATCACAGAATTACAGTTTACGATAATTAAAAAAAAACCTGTACCATGAGTAAAGGAGGGTTGAAATCTTGAAAAGTTAGTATGTAAAGTCCGAAAAAGTTGGAACCTACAATTTCTTCAAAAAGTTTTGATCTGCAAGTAGGACGAATACATACACGACTAAAACCACGGCAGGGAGAATCTGAGAAGTTAAACCTGAAAGGCTTTTGAAAAAAACTTGGTTCAGAGGAATAATGATGGCAATAGTCCCCACCACACCATAAACATTCAAAAAACCGAAACCCCCACAGAGAGAGAGAGAGAGAGAGAGAGAGAGAGAGAGAGAGAGAGAGAGAGAGAGAGAGAGAGAGAGAGAGAGAGAGAGAGAGAGAGAGAGAGAGAGAGAGAGAGAGAGAGACAGACAGACAGACAGACAGACAGACAGACAGACAGACAGACAGACAGACAGACAGACAGACAGACAGACAGATTCAGAGAGAGAGAGACAGAGAGAGAGAAAGAGAGAAAGAGAGTTAGAGTGAGAGAGAGAGGCAGACAGAGAGAGAGAGAGACAGAGACAGTCAGGTAGAGAGACAGAAAGAGATATAAAGAGACAGAGACAGAGACACAGAGAGAGAGAAAGAGACACAGAAAGAGACAGAGACAGAGGCAGAGACAGACAGAGAGAGATTTACCAGGATAAGCCTTGACCTCTTTTTGTCTTCTCCAGGAACCGAAAACAGATCAACCCTGAAACGGGTTCCAGCGGAAGTGTACAGATTATGGAAAAGAGGTTTAAGTAACTGGTGTCTAGGGAGGATTTCATTTTCCGTTTAGAGAGGATCACCATGCACAGAAACAGCCAGTAAAAAATACTGGGCTGCATTTATCAGTCTGGAGACTTGAAAGTTGAAAGCGGTTGGTTTTGTTTTTTTTTCACCGCAAGTCATGGGTCTCTTGGGTTACAAAGGGGTTTTGACTTGAAAGTGAGAAGTTTAACGTGTGGTTCGAATCATCTTTTGTGTTTTGTTACGTTTGAAAATGTCATGTTGTTTATTACGCCTTGCAAGTATTTACAATTTCGCATGTGCGTAGGGTTGTCATCCTCCGATGAAACTACAGTAAGGAATCTATCTATCTATCTATCTATCTATCTATCTATCTATCTATCTATCTATCTATCTATCTATCTATCTATCTATCTATCTATCTTATCTATCTATCTATCTATCTATCTATCTATCTATCTATCTATCTATCTATATAATATTAGGCACCCATCAGCCTCGGAAGACTATGGAGTTGCGCTCTAGTCTTTAGAGCGCAAAGCTTGGGTAAGTAAGTATGGAGGGCAAGCTGTTACCCATGCAGCAGACCCCCTCTCTCCACGCCACTGCAATAATCCATTGGAAAGGCAGTCGCCGATACGAATGGTTCCAGTACCGTCGCAGGCGCCACCAGAACGTTGCCATAATCATAATTATAATATATATATATATATAATTATATATATATATATATATTATTATATTATATATTATATATATATATATAATATATAAAATTATACAAAGCACTACCAAGACGCAGTATTGCCATGAGTTAATGATTAAGTAGGTAACCCTACTGCTGTTTCTGACAACAAAAGAATACCATCTGCAAATGATAGAATAAAGAGTTCAAAAACATCATGCCAAAACATAGCACCATGTTTTCCATTTCAAATTATTTCTAATGCTAGCTCATTAATAAATAAATAAAACAGAACAGGACTACATACGTCACCTTGTTTAACCCCTTTGGCGCAATTCAATGAACTTCGTGAAATCAGATCCATTTCGTATTCTGGCTTTAGCTTTATTATACATAAGCCTACTTCTTAAACATTTGTAGAACCGAGAAGAGTCTGCAATGTTTCAGCTAAAACTTCTGTTTTTTTTCCTCCTGTAAATTTGGCATTTTTTGCTTGTTTATACTCTTTTCTTTTTTCAACCTCTTTCTTCATTTCTGGTCACTCTAAATCGGTTAAATTTGCTCTACTTTCTTGTTTTGCAATTTCACATTCATTGTCAAGCTATTCAGATTGTATGGTCTTGTGCATGGGTACTTTTCTAGACATGCAGGTGCTTGCCTCTTTAAGCATTTAACAAAGATTTCCAGAGCGGTTTATATATTGCTTTTCAAAGCATCTGTGGTGACTGTATGTTTTTCTTGAATATTGTCTTGCTATTTAGAACATTTTCAAAATCATTTTTCTTAGATTCATCCCACACTAATTTATGACAAACTTTTCCCCTTGAATTCGATTAAAATATTGTTTCTGTACTACTGCTGTTAGTTTCCATCTCCATACAAACTGGCAGATGGTCAGATTCAGTTAAAAAAACAATTAACCAGCCAAGAGAGAATTTTAACCGAACTAAATAAAGCCAGAGATACATTGAAAGGATCTACAACACTTGAACCTGAAGGTGCTATAAATGTATAGCTTCCATCAAAGCCTGGATCACAGAGACCATTTAATACGATTTAATCTGACACAGTCAACCATGTTGCATAACTCAATCAGCTGATTACCAAAAACATTTTTATATATATCATGTGAATTTCTGGGCAATTTTGAACTAGGATAATGATGTAAATTCTGAGAGTTCTCATATTCATTATCTAAACTGTAATTTTCACACGCAGTTTGTGCATTGAAATCCCCCATTATCAGCAATCCAAAATAATCGTATGCATTCTGAAAATCTAATACACACTGCTGTAAAACTTCTAAGCTATAGATATCTTGTGTTGTTTTCCAAAATGCAGAATCAGAAGGAGGAATATATATTATACAAATTATCATAGTGTCATTAGATGTGCCAAGTAATTTCTTGTGCAGTTTTATATCCGTGTTGTTTTCTGTCTCAACATGAACTTTACAACATATGAGCTGAATTTCTTTTTAACCATGACAATTACCCCAGCAGAGTATCTCCCCTGATGAGATAACTTTTCGCTTTAGCAGTAACAATAGAGTAATCATGAAAAATGAGAAACTCAAATTGAGTCCCGCTAAAAGTTTCTGTTCAACATGAAATGTCTTACGTAAGAAGAAAATTTGTAAACTCTTTATTTTTCAGTTAAGGCAGTAAGCCATGCACATTATAGTTGAGACAATTTATACGCAGCTTTATCATTGGGTGTTATCATCCTTAGAATTAAGTATTCAATGTTCTGTAATTACCTGGATCAATTGCACGAACTGTGGCGGAGAGAGAGAGAGAGAGAGAGAGAGAGAAGAGAGAGAGAGAGAGAGAGAGAGAGAGAGAGGGAGACAGAGAGAGACAGAGACAGAGAGAGAGAGAGAGAGAGACAGAGACAGAGAGAGACAGAGAGAGACAGAGAGAGAATTTCGTTTCTGCAAAATTTCTTAAATACTCTCTCTCTCTCTCTCTCTCCCTCTCTCTCTCTCTCTCTCTCCTCTCTCTCTTCTCTCTCTCTCTCTCTCTCTCTCTCTCTCTCTCTCTCTTCTCTCTCTCTCCCTCTCTCTCTCTCTCTCTCTGCTCTCTCTCCTACTCTCTCCCCCCCCTCTCTCTCTCTGCAAATAGTGTAAAAAAGTTATTCATAGCAGCTAGAATTATAAGACTTTTCTTTGAAAAGAAAAGAAAAGCTCACCGTAAGCATACAAAATGGTCATGTTAATCCAATGAGGATGCTGAAAACAACAAAAAAAAACAACAAAATAACAAAAAAAGGACTAATTTGCTTTTGCCCCTCTTTTGGGTACAGGTCACAGCTTTTTTTGTTTCCACCTATGTTAACCTATATTTGGTTGGGACTAAAAGGGGTTTGGTGGGGCAAATATGAATGCCATTCTCTCATGGTGCATAATAGATGAGGACATTCATCATTGGCTTTCCTCTGGATCTGTGTGGAGACCACAGGAAAACAAGTGACGCAGAGAGCTAGAGCTAGAGCTAGAGCTAGAGCTAGAGCTAGAGCTAGAGCTAGAGAGAGAGCTAGAGCTAGAGCTAGAGCTAGAGCTAGAGAGAGAGCTAGAGCTAGAGCTAGAGCTAGAGAGAGAGCTAGAGCTAGAGCTAGAGAGAGAGCTAGAGCTAGAGCTAGAGCTAGAGAGAGAGCTAGAGAGAGAGCTAGAGCTAGAGCTAGAGCTAGAGCTAGAGCTAGAGCTAGAGCTAGAGAGAGAGCTAGAGCTAGAGCTAGAGCTAGAGCTAGAGCTAGAGCTAGAGCTAGAGCTAGAGCTAGAGCTAGAGAGAGAGCTAGAGAGAGAGCTAGAGCTAGAGCTAGAGAGAGAGCTAGAGCTAGAGCTAGAGCTAGAGAGAGAGCTAGAGCTAGAGCTAGAGCTAGAGCTAGAGCTAGAGCTAGAGCTAGAGAGAGAGCTAGAGAGAGAGCTAGAGCTAGAGCTAGAGCTAGAGCTAGAGCTAGAGCTAGAGCTAGAGCTAGAGCTAGAGCTAGAGCTAGAGAGAGAGCTAGAGAGAGAGCTAGAGCTAGAGCTAGAGCTAGAGCTAGAGAGAGAGCTAGAGAGAGAGCTAGAGCTAGAGCTAGAGCTAGAGCTAGAGCTAGAGCTAGAGCTAGAGCTAGAGCTAAAGAGAGAGCTAGAGCTAGAGCTAGAGCTAAAGAGAGAGCTAGAGCTAGAGCTAGAGCTAGAGAGAGAGCTAGAGCTAGAGCTAGAGCTAGAGCTAGAGCTAGAGAGAGAGCTAGAGCTAGAGCTAGAGCTAGAGAGAGAGCTAGAGCTAGAGCTAGAGCTAGAGCTAGAGAGAGAGCTAGAGCTAGAGCTAGAGAGAGAGCTAGAGCTAGAGCTAGAGCTAGAGCTAGAGCTAGAGAGAGAGCTAGAGCTAGAGCTAGAGAGAGAGCTAGAGCTAGAGCTAGAGCTAGAGCTAGAGCTAGAGAGAGAGCTAGAGAGAGAGCTAGAGCTAGAGCTAGAGCTAGAGAGAGAGCTAGAGCTAGAGCTAGAGCTAGAGCTAGAGAGAGAGCTAGAGCTAGAGCTAGAGAGAGAGCTAGAGAGAGAGCTAGAGCTAGAGCTAGAGCTAGAGCTAGAGAGAGAGCTAGAGAGAGAGCTAGAGCTAGAGCTAGAGCTAGAGAGAGAGCTAGAGCTAGAGCTAGAGCTAGAGCTAGAGAGAGAGCTAGAGCTAGAGCTAGAGAGAGAGCTAGAGAGAGAGCTAGAGCTAGAGCTAGAGCTAGAGCTAGAGAGAGAGCTAGAGCTAGAGCTAAGAGAGAGAGAGCTAGAGCATGAGAGCTAGAGCTAGAGCTAGAGCTAGAGCTAGAAGAGCTAGAGAGAGAGCTAGAGCTAGAGCTAGAGCTAAGCTAGAGCTAGAGTAGAGCTAGAGCTAGAGCTAGAGCTAGAGCTAGAGAGAGCTAGAGAGCTAGAGCTAGAGCTAGAGCTAGAAGGAGAGAGAGCTAGAGCTAGAGTAGCTAGAGCTAGAGCTAGAGCTAGACGAGCATAGAAACTAGAGCTAGAGCTAGAGCTAGAGCTAAGAGCTAGAGAAGAGAGCTAGAGCTAGAGCTAGAGCTAGAGCTAGAGCTAGAGAGAGAGCTAGAGAAGAGAGTAGAGCTAGAGCTAGAGAGAGCTAGAGCTAGAGCTAGAGCTAAGAAGCTAGAGCTAAGAAGACTAGAGTAGAGAGAGCTAGAGAGAGAGCTAGAGCTAGGCTAGAGAGAGAGCTAGAGCTAGAGCTAGAGCTAAGAGCTAGAGCTAGAGCTAGAGCTAGAGAGAGAGCTAGAGCTAGAGCTAGAGCTAGAGAGAGTAGCTAGAGCTAGAGCTAGAGAGCAGCTAGAGAGAGAGCTAGAGAGAGAGCTAGAGAGCTAGAGCTAGAGCTAGAGCTAGAGCTAGAGCTAGAGAGAGAGCTAGAGCTAGAGCTAGAGCTAGAGAAGGCTAGAGCTAGAGCTAAGAGGCTAGAGCTAGAGCTAGAGTAGAGCTAGAGCTAGAGCTAGAGCTAGAGAGAGAGCTAGAGCTAGAGCTAGAGCTAGAGCTAGGAGCTAGACTAGAGCTAGAGCTAGAGCTAGAGCTAAAAGAGAGCTAGAGAGAGAGCTAGACTAGAGCTAGAGCTAGAGAGAGAGCTAGAGCTAGAGAGAGAGAGCTGAGAGAGTAGAGAGAGAGAGAGAGAGAAGAGGAGAGAGTGAGAGAGAAGGAATGAAGAAAAGAATGAATGCAGAATGCACAAATGCAGAAGCATGAATGAATGAATAATCTTTGAATAAATAATAATTTTTATTTTTCAAGGGTATAAGATAAACTTATATACTTTTTTTTTTTATCCGGCCCTTCCCTGATCAGGGGAAAAAAGCAAGAAACCCCCTCCTACCCCACATACAAATCACCACTAACACTTCAACCAAGAGAGAAGAGAGAGAAGAGAGAGAGAGAGAGAAGAGAGAGAGAAGAAGAAGAGAGGGGAGAGAGAGAGAGAGAGAGAGAGAGAGAGAAGAGGGGAAGAGAGAGAAGAGAGAGAGAGAGGAGAGAGAGGAGAGAAGAGAGAGAGAGAAAGAGAGAAGAGAGAAGAGAAGAAGAGAGAAGAGAGAAGAGAAGAGAAGAGAGAGAGAAGAGAGAGAGAGAGAGAGAGAGAGAGAGAGAGAGGAGAGAAGAGAGAGAGAGAGAGAGAACGATATTTGGGAACCTGACAAAAATCGTGTCGGGAAACTTCCTTAAGCGAAGGTACGCAAACGCTTGCTTCCCACTTTCTTGTTTTGTTCGTTCCCTTCGTTCGTGTGTAATGTGTGTGTGTGTGTTTTTGTGTGTGTGTGTGTTGTGTGTTGTGTGTTGGGGTGTGTGTGTGTGTGTGTGTGTGTGTTGTGTGGTGTGTGTGGGTGTGTGTGTGGGTGTGTGTGTGGGACTTTCTTTAATTTAAGTCTCTTTACTCATAGTGATATTAGCGAGAAACAAAAGTAGAAAAAATTAATTGTGTCACTTTTGTGCTTTAGTGTGTATGTGCGAGTGTGTGAGTATGTATGTCAGTGCACATGCCTGCATGTGGATATGAGCAAGTATGTGTGAGCGTGCATGTGCAAAATCATGTGTGTGTGTGTGTGTGTGTGTGTGTGTGTGTGTGTGTGTGTGTGTGTGTGTGTGTGTGTGTGTGTGTGTGTGTGTGTGTGTGTGTGTGTGTGTGTGTGTGAATGCGTGCAACTGTGCATGTAGGTTTGGGTTTGGTAACTAAGGTGGGTGTGTATGTATTTATCCCGTTGAGTGACTGAGAGAATTAAAAGTAAATGAATAGAATAACCTCACCTACATGTGTCTATCCCTTATCAATCTTAAACCCAAATTCAGACCCATATAATCTATTTCTGAAGAAAAACGGGACGGGGGGGGGGGGGGGGGGGGGGTAAATTCCTGAACAAATTAAACTCCTAACAAGAAAATTTACAAAAATTCGCCAACAGGGCTTTTAACTAAACTTTTAACTATTTCAAACATAATCACATTATCATCCAATACTTTTTCATATGACATTAATGAAAACTTATCTATGAGAGTACTATGAAAATAAGGTTGAAGTAGTTTATTTATTTTTACAGTGTGTGTGTGTGTGTGTGTGTGTGTGTGTGTGTGTGCATTGACGGTATAGTGGTCAAGGTTCTTTTGTTACGAGTTGTTTCTTCCTGTTAATCATGACTACCACCATTGTCGATGATGTTGTTGGTGGTGTTGGTCTTTCTTCTTCTTCTTCTTGCTAATAATAATGATAATGATAATAATAATAATAATAATAATAATAATAATAATAATAATAATAATAATAATAATAATAATAATAATAATAATAATAATAATAATAATAATGATAATAATAACAATAATGATAATGATAATGATAATAATGATAATGGTAATAATAATAATAAGAAGAAGAAGAAGAAGAAGAAGAAGAAGAAGAATTATTATTATTATTATTATTATTATTATTATTATTATTATTATTATTATTATTATTATTATTATTATTATTATTATTATTATTATTATTATTATAATGATAATAACAATAGTAGTAGTAGCAGTAGCAGTAGCAGTAGTAGTAGTAGTAGTAGTAGTAGTAGTAGTAGTAGTAGTAGTAGTACTACTACTACTACTACTACTACTACTACTACTACTACTACTCTCCTCCTCCTCCTCCTCCTCCTCATCATCATCATCATCATCATCATCATCATCATCCTCGCAAATCTTCTTCTTTCTCTTTTTTTTCTTCTTTCCTATTTCTTTCTTTCTTTCTTTCTCTTTTGTTTTTTCCTGCCTTTCCTCTTTTTTTATTTCCTTTTGTCTTTCTTTCGTTTTTTATCTCTTTTTTACTTTTTATCCTTCCTTCCTTCCTTCCTTCCTTCCTTCCTTCCTTCCTTCCTTCCTTCCTCTCTTTCTTTCTTTCTTTCTTTCTTTCTTTCTTTCTTTCTTTCTTTCTTTCTTTCTTTCTTTCTTTCTTCCTTCCTTCCTTCCTTCCTTCCTTCCCTTCCCTTCCTTCCTTCCTCTACCAAACATGGAAAGACCCAATCTCTGGCCATTTCAAATGCTTTCTCAAAGCCCACACTCTCTTTACTGGGCTGTGTAAAAAGGCAAAAGGCTTGTGGTAGTTAAGGTTTCCCGGCAATTCTGTTCCCACAGCATGTGGACTTTTTCTGTAGCAATAGGACTTCGGTGCTGAGGCATGTGCAGTGGCGATGTGTTTTGCAGATGAACATTTCCACCACGTTCACAAGCTGAAAAGGCTTAGAGTTTGAATCTGGGTATAGAAACCAAAGTTGTCTGTGCCTTGAACTATATCCAGAGATCATGGGTTCGAATCCGAGTCATAGCTCATCCCATACATGAAGGGGCAGCAGAGAGACATCCAGAGTCAGGAACTGGATGTGGGCCAGCCTCCCTAGAGTGTAAGGAAGGTTAAAGGCCCGAAACACTTGTTTGAAGGGGGTTTCTCCTCTGAGGACTCTCTGCTGCCATGCTCTACGCGAGTTTCTTACTACTATTTATTCATATTTATTTATACCACTTAATGTCAAAACAGATTTCTCTGCGTGAAATCCCGGCTGCTCTCCTCAGGGAGAGAGCGTGTTGCCACAAGTGCAGCGCCACCCGTTATTTTGTGTTTCTCTTTTTCCTGTCTGCAACTGTATTTGTTTTTCTTATCAGAGTGGCATTTTTCTAGAGAAGATTGCCAGGGACAACTTTTTGTTGCCGTGGGTTCTTTCACGTGCGCTAAATAATGGTGTGTAAACAACTGGACTTCGGTACATCGTCTTATCCGAAAAACTAGCACCCTGACCACAACTCATGGTCTAATGGATGGGTGAAAAGTTTTGAGCCCAAACGGGATAGATATTGAATAATGGTGGTCTGGATGGCTGTGTTTTGTGTCAAACGATATAATTATGTTTTTATTTTGTTTAGACTCATCTATAGCTCCGAGGTTCACCAAAAGCGTAATTTCTGAGTATGCGATCTACCATTTTTGCCCAGTATTAATGCAGCCGCATTCCGACTTCGGGGATTATGCCTAACTATGACATCAGTGTGTCTGTGTTTTATTAAAAGAAAA
>CM060322.1:42137253-42144753 GCA_030674155.1 Stramonita haemastoma | reverse complement strand
AGGAGGGAGTGGGAGTTTGAAGTTGTTGCCTTCTTTCAACCGTCAATTACAACGAAATTTAAAAAGGAACTGAACATAAACAGCTGGTATTTTCCCCCACTTTCAGCTACTCTCAGCTGCTATCTATTCATCCCATCCCATCCCACCACCCAGTTGAACTAATTATAGCAGGAACTGATCGCACTTGGACTTGGTAAAGTTCGTTTTTTTTATTTTCTGTCATCCCTTTAGGGATATGAGGGTTCTACATAACATCAATGAACAAAATCATAACTGAACAACATACATGCACCCTGTAACTGAATATTTGAACAATTACTATAGAACAAACAAAATTGCGGGTTTACAGTTAACAAACACTATGAACAAAGTTTACATGTCACTTCTAACAATATCAATTGTTTTATCAACATTGAACAGAGTCTTCTTATTTGATGAAGAAAAGAGTAAAAGGAAAGGGTGTGGTAATTTTAGTACTGGAAGCACTGGGCTTGGACCAATGATTGAGTATTGCTAGATTTTGGTGCTGCGGCTGGATTAGTGTGTTTCCTTCCATTGTCTGTTTGTCTGTCTCTGTGTGTATATCCATTTCGAGAACGAGAGTTAGACGACGACAGTCAGAGAGAGACGGAATGACAGACAATGCAGACAGACAGTCAGATAGACAGCAGACAGGACAGACAGTCAAACATCAGACAGACAGACAGACAGACAACCAGACAGACAGCACAGACAACCAGCCAGCAGCCAACCACCAGCAGACAGACACCAGCCAGCCAAGACAGACAGACAGACAGAGCGTCAACCAAACTCTATGTTTTCAGCTTAGTAAATAGGACTGTCTGAGAGACAGATAGAGATAGATGGATAGATGAAAATAGGACTGTACACAAACACTAACCAATGTTACTCTGGAATTGTCTGCTGCTTCGATAGGATAGGATCTAGGATAGCCGACGAGTGGTGCCCTTGAGTAAACGTCACAACAGAATCTGTGACTGTCGGAAGTAAGTGACTGAGTGAGTGTTTGTTGTGACTTTGTCGGTAACTGTTCCCTATAATTGGACTCGGAAGTTGAACCGGATAATAGATGGGTCTGTTTCTGTTGTTTTTGGAGTCTGGGAAGACTATGGAGGTTCGCTCTAGGCTCTAAAGCGCAAAGCCTGGGTAAGTAAGTACGGAAGGTAAGTTGTTACCCATACAGCAGCCCTCCCCCCCCCCCTCCTCTCGATCTCTCCGCGTCGCTGGAATGGTCCATTGGAAAGGCAATCACAGATACATAGGTTCCAGTCCGTCGCAGGAGCCGCCATAACGTTGCCATATACAGCCCGAGCCGCCCTGGAGAACTTCAACTACTCCCTGAGTTTTCCTCAGGGATGGTGTCTAAACACGACATCTGTGTGCATGCTGTTTTTTTTTTTTTTTACTTTGTCATCGGATATTGCGTTAGTTAGAGAAAGATTGACATAACAGTCAGAGATAGACAACTGACGAACTTACAGACAGACAGACACACAGATAGAGAGGCAAACAGAGAGGCAGTAAGAGGGTCAGAGGTAGATAGAGAGATTGACATGCAAATAGTAAAACACAGACAGAAAGACAGAGAGACAGGGACAGAGAAAGAACCAGCTCGCCAGAAAGACAAGCTTACAACTCAAAGCAATCAAACTCTTTTGTTTGTTTGTTTATTTGGATTTTACATGGTGGTATAATGGTCTGTTGAGACAGGATAGCTCAGTGGTCAAAGCGCTCGCTTTCCCTCAGCCAAGTTAAGCAGCGTCGAGCGCGCTTACCACTTGGATGGGTGACCGATTCGCACCATTGGCTTCAGTAAAGTCCCCCAGTTCACCCAGCTGTAAATGGGTACCTGCCCTCTTTAGGGTCAGGGAAGGTAAAGCAGCGAGGAGAGGAGATGGGCGCCCCTCCATATGCTGGCTCTAAGAGAAGCTGAGGTCTCTGACGCCTCGCTCCTCTACGAGCACACAGGTTTTGGGGCACCTTTACCTTTACCTACCTACCTATAATGATCTGTCACCTTCACCTATCCCATAGTCCCGCTGACAGTGGGGGCACTAATGAAGACTTTACAACCGGGTTCCTCCACTCCCACGGTCCTCTGCTTTCCGTAGCAAATGTTCCAACCAAGGCCAATCCTACTCTCTCTGATGTTTTGTTTCCCATCGTTTTCTCTGTCTGCCTCTTCGTCTCCCTCATGTACTTGTTCCTGTAGACAGTCTTGGCCAGTCCAGATGTTCGTGTGACGTGTCCCTACCACTTTAGTTTGCATTTTTTTTTCACATAAAGTCAGGAGTTTTACATGTGGTCCAATGACTTTTTAAATTCTGGTTTTCACTTCCTACATTGTGATGTGATCCCTTATAAGATACCAAGAAGTTTGCGGAAGCTTGTATGAAATACCAAGGAGTTTTGCGAAAGCATCTCATCTCCCACTGCCTGTTAGGCTAACTCTCCTTCTTTCAATTCAATGTCTGTTTGTACACAGGGCACTAAACATGCACAGCACACACACACATGTACTTGGAATTGTCTGGTGCAACAGGCAGGAGAGGGGTATAAGTACCCCATCAGTAAATGCCAGAGGATAATCTGCGAGCTGTCAGGAGCTGGTAAGGACTGGTGATTGTTGTTGTGGAGTTCTTCTTCTTCTTCAAGGAAACGAACTGTCCGCTCATGATTGAGTTTCAAGCACTAACACACACAGGATGGGTTAGTGTTGTATGAGTGTGTTGTGTGTGTGTGTGTGTGTGTGTGTGTTGTGCGTGTGTGTGTGTGTGGTGTGTGTAGTGTGTGTGTTTGTGTGTTTGGTGTTGTGTGTTTGTGTGTGTATGTGTGTTGTGTGTGTGTGTGTGTGTTTGTGTTTGTGTGTGTTTGTGTGTGTTTGTGTGTGTTGTGTGTTTGTGTGTGTGTGTGTGTTTGTGTGGTGTTGTTGTGTGGTGTGTGTGTGTGTGTGTGTGTGTGTGTGTGTGTGTGTGTGTGTGTGTGTGTCTGCGTTTCAGTATAGGTAAGAGACGCAAACAACAGAAGGCACGCGCGCATGCATACACAATCACACACACATACACACACGCACGCACGCGCGCGCACACACACACACACCACACACAAAACACACCACAACAAACACACAACACACACACAAAGGGAAGACCTTCAGATAGAAACTCTGACAGACAGACAAACAAATAGACAACAGACAGAGGACTGGAGAGAGAGAGAGAGAGAGAGAGAGAGAGAGAGAGAGAGAGAGAGAGAGAGAGAGACAGAGACAGAGACAGAGACAGAGACAGAGAAGAGACGAGAGAGACAGACAGAGACGAGACAGAGAGACAGAGAGACAAGAGACAGAGACAGAGACAGAGAGACAGAGAGACACAGAGAGACACAGAGACAGACACAAGACAGAGACTAGACACAGACACAGACACACACACACACAGACACACAGACAAAGACACAGACACAGACAGACAGACAGACGACAGACAGACAGACAGACAGACAGAGACAGACAGAGAACACTAAACAACTAAACGAACACAACAAGCACTCAGAGCGTACAGTAAAACAGTAGAAAAAGAATTATTGTCTGCTGTAAGGGATAGTGGCTCTCATCAGTTCAAGTCATTACTTCTGTGATGATGCGAGAGAGAGAGTGTACCTTTGTTTAGAGTCCTCAACCTCTTTCGTGCGTGTGTGTGTAGTGTGTTTTGGTGTGTGTGTGTGTGTGTGTGGTGTTTGTAGTGGTGTTGTGTGTGGTGTGTGTGTGTGTGTTGTGTGTGTGTGTGTGTGTGTGTGTGTGAGTGTGTGTATTGATGACATGAAGACAGATTTGGTGTGTATGTGTGTGTATGTGTGTCATCTATAACATTTATTATGTACTTGATAGTCGAGTTTCTTGTGTTTGTGGTGTAGTGTGTTGTAGTTGTGTGATGTGTGTGTTGTGTGGTAAGTGTGGTTTGTGTGTGTGTGTGTTTGTGTGGTTGTTGTGTGTTGTGTGTGTGTAGTATTGTTTGTGTGTGTGTGTGGTGTGGTGTGGGGTGTACTGTTGTTGTGAGTGTGTTGTTTGGTGCGTAGTGTGTGTTGTGTGTGTGTGTGTGTGTGTGTGTTGTGTTGTGTGTGTGTGTGTTGTGTGTGTGTGTGTGTTGTGTGTGTGTGTTTGTGTGTGTGTTGCATCGTGCGTGGTCGTCTGCTTCCTCCTTCTTTCTCTTCTTTTCTTTCTCTTCTCTTCTCTTTGTTTCGCTGTCTCGTTGCTCTCTCTCGCTCTGTCCTGTTTCCTCTTCTCTCTCTGTCTCCTCTCTCTCTTCTCTCTTTGTCTCTCTTCTCTTTCTTTCTCTTCTTCTTTCTCTCTTGTTTCTCGTCTCTCTTCTCCTTCGTCTTCTTTTTCCTTGTCTTTCTCTCGCTCTCTCTCCTCTCGTTCCCTTCGTTTCCCTCTCTCTCCTTCCTGCTCTCCTCTCCCATCCATCCCTCGCTCTCTCTCCCTCTCTCTTCCTCCTCTCTCTCTCCCCTATCCCCTCCCCCCTTCTCTCTCTCCTCCCTCCCTCCCTTCCTCCTCTCTCTCTCTCTCTCCCTCCCTCTCTCTCTCTCTTCCCCTCCCTCTCTCTTCCCTCTCCTCCCCTCCCTCTCTCTCTCTCCTCTCCCTCCCTCTCTCTCTCTCTCTCTCTCCTCTCTCTCTTCTCTCTCTCTCTCTCCTCTCTCTCTCTCTCTCTCTCTCTCTCTCTCTCTCTCTCTCTCTCTCTCTCTCTCTCTCTCTCTCTCTTCTCTCTCTCTTCCCTCTCTCTTCTCTCTCTCTCCCTCTTCTCTCTCCCTTCTCCTTCCTCCCTTCTCTTCTCTTCCTCTCCCTCCTTCCTCTCTCTTCCTCTCTCTCTTCTCTTCTCTTCACATTTCTCGCTCTCTTCCCTGTCTCTTAATCTATCCCTCCACCTTCACCTTTCTATTCTTCTTTCGAGCTGTATCCTCACACCCATGTCTCTCATTGTCTCCTCTCCCTGTCTCTTTTTATTTTACTGTCTGTCTCTGTCTCTCTCTCTTTGTCTCTCTTGTACTCTGTCTTTGTCTTTGCCTCCCTCTGTTTATGTGTCTGTTTTTGTCTGTTTCTCTGCCTGCCTGTCTGTATGTCTGCCTCTCCCTAGCTCTCTGTTGTCTGGTCTGTGTCTGTCTGGGTCTGTCTGTCTGTCTGTCTGTCTGTCTGTCTGTCTCTCTCTCTCTCTCTCTCTGTCTCTGCTCTCTCCTCTCTCTCTCTTTCTCTCTCCTCTCTGGCCCTCTCTCTCTGCCTCTCTCCTCTCTCTCTCTCTCCTCTCTCTCTCTCTCTCTCTCTCTCTCTCTCTCTCTCTCTCTTTATATATATATATATATATATATATATACTACGACTTCATATAGGATTAAAAAGATCAAAATCTTTTTTTATTCTAATCATTTTAAAGTTTTCATATCATACATTGATATCAGCAATCAGCACAGCTTTCTTTTTGATTTTTTTTCTGTGTTATTTTTTTTTTACCCCTCCTAGTAAAAGATTTTCAATATGATTATGTCACTCAACATCTGCCAAGATATTCAGATAATTATCAGGTATTGATCAAATGCATAATTTAAATGCGCTGATGCTGCCTTTATTGCATGTTAAGAGATAAGCAGTTTTGTGTTTACGCAACCTTCCGAAATCTGACATGAGTTCTAGATCTTTAAGGTAGATACTTAGTCTTTGTAGAGCCTGTTCATGCATAGAGGAAAATAGTCTGCTAAAAGGTTCACTTCTACATCTGACCCCCCCCCCCCCCCCACCTCACACACACACACACTCTAGTTACCACCACAATTCAAATGTACTATTTAATAATAATTATGTGACCTTCAGAACCCATTAGAACTCAAGTCTCTTGTGTTGTTCTGTTGAATTTCCACTTGTCCCAGTGTTACATACCTAGCTCTATATTTGATGAATTTGATGTATTTTCAAACATCCAAGAGGATATCTTAGTGGTCAGAGAATTGAGCTCGCGATCTGTTGTTGGCTTGGGGTCAAGTCGCCTCCTTTTTGAGGGTATGGTTTTTTCTCTAGAATAAGATCAGTACCCACTCCACTCCTCCGAAAGTCCTACAGTACTAGACGATCAGTCAAGGTCCTGTGTTTGAATGTGGATGATTTTGCACACACGTTTCTCCTTTTGGAGGAGTAGACCATTTAGCTCCATCATGAACAGATAGCAAAATTGAAGAAAAGGCATGACACTGTTGTTGTGTTTAGACATTATCCCCAGAGTCGGAATGCAGCTACATAAACTGTCAGCATACAAAAAAAATCTCACCATTGGTAAACCTTGTGACACTAGCTGAGGAACGTCGAACGGGATTAAAAAAAAAACACCAAAAACATTTAACGAAGAATAAAGCTAACTTCTTTCTTTTCAACCTTTATTCCCTCTTTCCTTTGGTATCCTCGTATTCTAGCTATACAACTACTCTCAATAACATCTTACATCACTGCCAATGCAAATCAAGGACCCATGCTTTTTGCTTAAAATCTACTTAAAAGTTAAAGTCTGTCCCGAGCCTAAGGCTCATCAGGCCGGGTGCTTATCCCGGTTTCTGTGGCGTTAAGCGACTGAGAGTCATAGACTCCCCCCTCGGATAGGACGCCAGTCTAATCGCAAAATCTACTTACATGAACCATACTGAGATATGCAATAGGTTCCACCTTGGACACTTCCTTAGCTACAATAACGTAAATTAGTTTCACCTTCACCTGACCCATAGTCCCGCAGACCATGGGCACCAATGAAGATTTTGCAACCAGCTTCCTCCACTCCCCGCGATCCCCTGCTTTCCGTAGCAAGTCGTTCCACCCAAGGCCAGTCCACTCTCTGATGTTGTCTTCCCAGCGTTTTCTCTGTCTGCCTCTTCGTCTCCCTCCTTTTACTGTTGCATGTAGGACAGTCTTGGCAGTCCAGATATTTGTGATCAGACTAAAAAAAAACGATTTATTTTAAACATTGTGTATTCAATACACACACATCATAACCAAACAACGATACAGCAGGGAAAAGGCAAAAACCTACAGCTTATTTTAAGACAATTGTACAATAAAAGGAGAGGAAACGAAAAGGCAGACTGAAGAAAACGATGGGGAAGACAACATCAGAGAGTGGACAGACAAACCTTGGGTGGAGCAATCTGCTACAGAGGGAGAGGACCATGAGGAGTGGAGGAAGCTGGTTGAAAAAAAAATCTTCAGTGCTGCCCCCATGGTCCGCGGACTACGAGATAGGTGAAGGTGAAGGTGAAGGAAGATTGATACTTCATTATTTTGTAACGATCTGTTTGCCACCGATTCATGACAGACAGATGCAGACGTGAAGCTATGGTTTACGAGGATGAATGGATGTATCTACATTAGTGTATATGTAGTGACTAGGTGATCAGTAGCAAGATGATAATTATTTCTTTATTGATTGTGAGGGTTTGTGGCTGGGGGCG
>CM060322.1:42129753-42132253 GCA_030674155.1 Stramonita haemastoma | reverse complement strand
CCACACACCATCCATCCATCCCTCAACTGCGCTCATGTCTTTTCATATTCAAATTGCAGCAGTAGGCTGTTATTGATCTCATATCTTCAGATAGAGGGACGAGGTAGCCCAGTGGTTAAAGCTTTACGCTTGTGAATCGACGGCCTGGGATCGAGCCTGGGTTCGAGCCGCCACTAAGACGTCCTTTCGGGCTTTTTTTCCCCCTGGGAGATCATGTCATGTCATGTCCGCCTGTGGTCCCTTTTGGGGCATAGGCCGCCAACCAGCTGTCTCCAGGCATCTCGGTTCTGGGCTAGGCGTTCCAGTTGTCCCCACGTCTTGCCCATATATTTCGCATCTGCATCCAGGTCCCGGAGCCAGGTATTTTCTAGGCCGACCTCTCTTTCTTTTCCCTTGTGGATTCCAGGTGAGAGCTTGTCTTGTGATGCTGGATACAGGTTTCCGTAGGGTGTGTCCTATCCATCGCCAACGTCTCTGTAGGATTTCTTTCTCAACAGGATGTTGTCTGGTTCTTTGCCATAATTCTTCATTACTGATCTTGTCTGGCCAGCGGATCTTGAGGATCTTCCTGAGGCAAGTGTTGATGAAGACCTGGATTTTCTTCATGGTGGTGACGGTGCTTCTCCAGGTCTCTGCTCCATACAGTAGTATTGGCTTGATGATGGTGTTGAAGAGCCTGGTCTTGGTGGCGATGCTGATGTCGCTTGATCCCAGACGTTTCTGAGCTGCTGGAAGGCTGCCCTTGCTTTGCCGATGCGGCAACATATTGACTCCTTTGCCCGGAAAGTCCTTCGGATGAGATTATAAACCGAGGTCCCGTGCACAAACGCTAGACCAAAAAGGTCGACTCAGGTGTCATTGTGACATAAGTCGATCTTAAACGGCAGAAAACTCGTGTGTGTGTGTGTGTGTGTGGTGTGTGTGTGTGTGTGTGTGTGTGTGTGTGTGTGTGTGTGTATGTATGTGTGTGTGTGCGTGCGTGTGTGTGTGTGTGTGTGTGTGTGTGTGTGTGTGTGTGTGTGTGTGTGTGTGTGTGAGTGTTTGTGAGTGTGTGTGTGTGTGTGTGTGTGTGTGGAGAGAGAGAGAGAGAGAGAGAGAGAGAGAGAGAGAGAGAGAGAGAGAGAGAGAGAGAGAGAGAGAGAGAGAGAGAGAGAGAGAGAGAGAGAGAGAGAGAGAGAGAGAGTTATCATCATTGTACTTCTTTTATCGTTAAAAAACCCAGTAAATCCGCTGATGGTTCTACTTGTAGTTACCTTCTGTGTTGACAAATCCCTGCCTAAAGCCCAATGTAAGGCCATTTGCCTGGCTTTGCTTAGAGTGTTGTTTTTAGGTTAGGCCTATGCCTTTTTTTTCAATATCTAAGGGATGAATTGTAATTGCGCGAAGAAAGTGCTCTCTCTCTCTCTCTCTCTCTCTCTCTCTCTCTCTCTCTCTCTCTCTCTCTCTCTCTCTCTCTCTCCTCTCTTCTCTCTCTCTCTCTCTTCTCCTCTCTCTCTCTCTCTCTGTGTTTGCGTGTGTGTTTCTGTGTGTGTATGCGTGTGTGTGTGTGTGCGCGCGCGCGCGCGCGTGTGCGCGTGTGTGTGAGTTTGTGTGTATGCATGTGTGTGTGTGTGTGTGTGTGTGTGTGTGTGTGTGTGTGTGTGTGTGTGTGTGTGGCGCGCGCCCGCGCGCGCGCGCTCGCGCCCGTGCGGGGAAAATCTGGGTTTATGTCATTGCACTTCTTACCATAAGCAATCGATAAGTGGCCTTCAATGTTTCAGAAATTTCGAAAAAAAATCTGTAAGATCCCTTCTGCTTGAAAATAATGTTTACAAGTTTTTGTAATATCTTCGTTAACACTTTGTGTGTGTGCATGCGTGCGTGCGTGCGTGTGTGTGTGTATGTGTGTGTGCGCACACGCTCGCGTGTGTGCATGTGTGCCTTCGCAGGCAAATATTTTATACTTTTGGGTGTGGTGGTGGAGAGAGGTGGAGATGGCTGGGTGGTTGTATGGATACTGGTTCTTTTCCATTTGAATGGGGGAGGGGGCACTGCTACCAAAACAGTGTCATGGAAAATAACAACATGAAGTGTTTTTGTGATGATGATGATGATGATGATGATGATGATGATGATGATGGTGATGGTGATGGTGATGATGATGATGATGATATCATCATCATCATCATCATCATCATCATCATCATCACCATTCACCATCACCATCCTCATCACCATTATGATCGTAAATTTA
This sequence comes from Stramonita haemastoma, assembly GCA_030674155.1. Classification (NCBI taxonomy): domain Eukaryota; kingdom Metazoa; phylum Mollusca; class Gastropoda; order Neogastropoda; family Muricidae; genus Stramonita; species Stramonita haemastoma. The sequence continues at coordinate 42,130,020 of CM060322.1, read as the reverse complement.
CTATAACTATCATTATCATTGTGATTAATATGGTTACTGCACAATCGTACTGGCCCCAAAACGTTTTTGGTTTCAAAAAAGGAACTCCTTGAAAACTGATAGCAAACCCAGAACCAACATTACAATTTGATTTATTTATAATTATTAGTAACTTACGCTTCAGTGAAAATATAACGCCACAGGACTCCTTGTTTTCATAACGTTGTGCTTCAGACTGAAATGAAAGAAAGAAAGAATATATATAATGCACCAATCATGTTGGGACCT
>CM060322.1:42118328-42124653 GCA_030674155.1 Stramonita haemastoma | reverse complement strand
TTTTTTGTATATCTTTTGTTGTTGTTTTGTTTTTTAAAGATCAATTAGTGAAAGTGGGACTTATTTCCGTTCATTAGAACATTTTCTTTTTTGAACAAGTTATGAATACTTGATAAAAAAAAAATCAATAATCAATAGAATTATGAAGTTCTTTGAATCATTAACACCAATGTCCACAGCACAACAGCGAACATCTCCAAAATAATGGAAAACATGCAAGGTAAACTATCTTTTATTGAAAAAGTTAAGAAAATAAACACAAAAAACTTGCAGGTAAATAATGTTATTACAGACAATCTGATCAGAGTTCCCTTGCATATGAAGCGGATGACGCGTTTGAGACAGGTCTGGTGTATGGAACAACAAACAGAAACAAACCAGTCCTAAACGAAACATCACTCTTGAGTTTGGCCTATCCTGTTGGTAATCATGGACATAATTATATCTGAAACAATAAGCAGGAAATGGGAATGGGCAACCTTAATGGTGGGGAAAAAACCCCCCAAACCAAAAACGGTTCTAACGCAAAGTCTCACTATTGGTGATCTTGGAAGCTCTTAGCCAGGAAAGAATGAAAAACACAAAACTACCACCCCCCCCCCCCCCCCCCTCCAAAAAAAAAAAAAAAAAGGAAACCCAAACAAAAAGCAACCCAACCCAAAACCACCCACCGCAAAATAAGTAGCCTAACGTTATACTGAGAAAAAGAATCCTAAATGGGGAGCCTAGAACCTCCCCTACAAAAAAATAAAACCCAGCAAAACCAAAAAAACAAATTAAAATTCTTTTTTTTTTAATTAAAAAGAATGGACATTTGCTGGATGCCAATCTTGAGTACACAGGTGGGATGATGCCGGGTTTCTCAGTACCCATATATTTCACAGAGGCTTTTCGGTCTCTACCTCTGCGGACATAAGGGGTACTCCAGGACCCGTCAAAGATACGTGTAGTGAGTGGTTTGATATCTTAATCTTTACCGGTAACCCTGGGACATACATGTGATCACAACAACAACAATCAACCACTTTGATCTGGCGCAAGAAGACCTGGGGAAAGTTCTGTTTATGCAAGTGTTCATTTTGCTAAGGTCAGCATCATGAAAAGTTCCAAGCAGCATCGAAGATTTACGTAAAACTGCTGAGATATCTTAACTGTGACGTCAAAAGATACATTAAAAAAAAATATCTCACCATTTAGCTCCCTATTTTAGTCAGCATTTTTTTTTTCATGGGTAACACACTGTAGAATAGGGGGCGGGATAGCTAAGTGGTCAGAGCGCCCGCTTTCCCCAAGTCCAGTTTAGCAGCGTCGAAAGTGGTTACCAGTAGATGGGTGATTGTTTGCGCGCCTTGGCTTCAGTACAGTCCCTCCCCCCAGTTCACCCAGCTGTAGGCTAAATGGGTACCTGCCCTCTTTAGGGTCAGGGAAGGTAAAGCAGCGAGGGAGAGGAGATGGGTGCCTCCCTCAATATGCTGGCCCCTAGAGAAGCTGAGGTCACTTGATGCCTCACTCCCCTACGACTGCCTAGGATATTGGACACCTTCACCTTTACCTTTTTTTAACGTTAGATTTTGATCCACGTTCAAAAAACACCTAGGCTACACGTCAAACAAAGCATTCAGGGGTGGGGCTTGAAGGGGGGGGGGGGGGGGGGGGGGGGGGGGGGGAACGCTTATGATTTTGAAAGTTTATGCATTTGCAATTTTATTTTGTGCCCACATGCATAATTTTAAGTGTATCTGCATGCATTTCAGTGACTGTGTATAGATCTATGTGTGTGTACCGATCACAGTCATGAAAGCATGCAGAGTATAGGCCTAGGCCTATAGTGCGTTTATGGTAGTTAGGCCTATGTCTGAAAGAAGTGCATGAATTATGCGAGTATTCACGCACGCAGGCTGTGTGTGTGTGCGCGCGCGCACGCTTGTTAGTTCTTCAGCTTTATGTCATTCCACCAAACAGTGCGCACTATTCCTTTAAGATCAAAGTTTCTTGGTAAACTACAGCCCCAGTCCATGTGTTATTACAAATGTCTATAATAGCACCCCTCTCTCTCTCTCTCTCTCTCTCTCTCTCTCTACAGATGAGACTATAAACAGAGGCTCCCTGTTCGAACACACATAAAACATCTTGCCCACACGTTAAAATCTGTTCCACTTTTCGAAAGTGTAGGCCAGTGTGTGCCTGAGGGAACAGATGACAAGATTTACAATTACAAAACTGCATACACACGGGACTGGATGTAAATAAGCACATGAGTGGTGATTTCAGTATCCTCGATAAAAAAGAATAAAAAGAAGAAAAGAAAAGGAGTTTGTAATCTCAGGCCCGGTTGACGCCGGGATATATTACACAGTAAACCTATAGTACAACTGAACCTTGTCTTAAAAGCATATGTGCTTCCACAGAAGCATCATTACGTCATCCTTATTATCATTGATCGTCATACAATATTAAAGATGCCTTTGATTTGGTGGTCGCAGTTGCTCTCGTCTTATGGTGACCTCAGGTTCGGTTTCCCCCATACCCTTCTGTGCCTATGGGGAGTTTGTGTCAAAGCCTTTGGGGTTGGAGGTTCGAGGGGGGACGGTCGTTGGAAAGGACGATGTGGTGGTCGCCACCTCGGGTGGGCAACTCACTCAGTCTGGCTCTGCGACTGAGCTAATACTTCCAGTAGTAGGGGGCTTAGTAGGTGGTGTCCTGCTGTATGTTAGCTCAGAACAGGCACCACTGAACACCACCAAAGTGACCCATGAGAAGTGCAGGGCCCCTCTGGCTGGTGGCCGCATGGTGGCCTGATATTTTGATGGGCTCCCTGTGGACTCCCGACCTTGAGGATGAGACATAACGATATCTGGGAATGGCTGTAGCGGGGAGATGGAAATGAGCGGCTTGGAAACACCAGATCGGAGAAGTCACAGAAGATGAGGCAGCAAAAGAAAAAAAAAAGAAAAGAAAAAGACTTTCAGTTCAACTTATCATCGAACAAGATTTCAGGGGGAGAGCAGATTCGAACACGAAATATTCGAACCCATGCCCTCTTGTTACTGTCATTTATTTATTAACACGACTCACTAACCTCTTGGCCTTCATAGAAAATATGGGTTAGGAAAATGAAAAAAAAAAAAAAGCTTAGGAAAAAAAGTTATATATCTTTGACTTTTTCAAATGTTTTCTCTCGACTTTGTCTCTAGTAACTTTTTATTATTATTATTATTATTATTTTTTTATTTTTTATTTTATTTTATTTTATTTATTTATTTTTTTTTAAATAATTTTTTTTAAGGGGTAGGGGTTCAGTGTTTATAAACACATAGTTTGAATGTGAAGAAATGACGTAAAATGTGACGTTTTATATCAAATTGCGTCAGAATGGGCTATTTTCTGTCATCACTTGCCTATCTCATTTGTTACGTTCAAATTGTGTGTCCAAGCTAACAATGTGTTACAATGTGCCAGCAGTAGTAATTTGCAGAACGAGATACAAAATAGTATAAAGATGTGGAGGAAGGAAACCTAATGTGAGATACTTAGTCATGTATTACCATGTGGATTATGAAGATTTCAGCTTGGATAAAGATACTCTACCGACCAGGACAGAACTAGGGGAAACACGGTTTGAGACTACACTCAAACACCCCACATTGTTTTTAATATGCCTTCCTTTTGTCATCTTTGGCGTCATTTCCAATGTACTGGTATTGTGGATCTGGCTGAACGTCAAGACAAAGTTTGATGATATGGTGTATCTGTTCAGAGCACTAGCTGTTGCAGATATTCTTTTTGTGATCAACTATCCATTCGCTCGTTTTTATCTCTTCCACAATGTCCACATCAAAACGTTCTTCCGCATCATTTGCTACGGGAATAGACCCATTGCAATTCAACTCACCTTAATGCTAGCGATTTCTCGATTTGTGAGAATGTTCTTTCCTGTGCAAGCTCAGAAGATATTGTCTCATTCTCACCTGAGCTTGTCGGTGATGGGGATCACATTGGGTAACTTATCATTGCAAGCGCTGTTAACTGGCTCGCAGTTCTATCTACCCGAAAAGTATTACAAGTACGCTTTTACTGTTATCAAGAAAGGAATTATGTTGATTACTCCAGTTTTGGTGCAGAACGCGCTCATGTTAATGGTCATGTTCAGACTGATGCAATTTTCCAAAATTGTCGCACCTTCGCGTGATGCGAATGTCTCACAGCTGCCAGAACAGGGACAAGCCATGCCTAAGCAGGAGAACCAGGCAGAACCAGCTCACATATTATCGGAAACTATGGGGCAACAAACTGGACAAGTGCTGGCACTTCAACACAGAGAGACAGCGTGTGACGCAGGGCCACAGGATCCACCCCCAGCCAGAGATGAAGAGACTGCTCAGTCAGACCAGACAGCAGAAGGACAACTGAAACCAAAGCAGACGAGAGTGAACTATGAAGCAGAGTCTGAAATCATACAAGAGGAAGAAGACCCACTCCCTAAAAAAGACCCACCCCCTAAAAAAGAACCCCACAACAGCATCAAACCCATTCACTCAACGCAGGAACAACAACAACAAGACTCAAGTCCCAGTAACCAAAGAAGCAGCAGCATTACTACAACACCGCTAGTAGCCAGTTCTCCACCGAAAAAGCTACAGACTGGAGGAAAAGAGCAGAAAACCATCTACGTCGTCTTCGCCATCTGTGTCTGCACGTTTGCTGAAGGTATGTTCTGCTCTATCATGCAGATTCTCTTCTACCATTTGAAAATCTACAAAGCTCCCTCCTGGTTTTACGTTTGCAGTGTTCTCTACCTCATCACTCACAGCATCAATGTGGTGTTTTACCTCTTCATCAACACCTTCCGTCAAACGCTCCGCTTCCAGCTCGGACGAGTTCTGGACGTGGTCAAGTCTTCTTCCTCTCTCAGTTTGAAGAACACCTATCCTGCTGCTCCGTGGTCAGGAATGACAAGCACTGGACAGCAACAGGGAGATACAGCAGTCTTCGGTCAGATCAGAGGAAGAGCTGTCATTGAATCCCGTAGGTAGGTTTACCTGTGTCTACCTGAGAATTAAGATCTTCTGGACTTCTGTAAATTAATGACTGAGTGCTTGAAATGAAAAGATGGCCAATGATTTGTTGAAAAAAAGAAACCCACCCTCCTATCCTACTCTCACACTCACCCATACCCTACCCTACATACATACATACACACACACACACCCACACCCACACACCCTAGACACATACACACATACCCTAACACACACACACACACACACAACACACACACACACACACACACACACACACACACACACAACACACACAGTTCAAACAAACAAAACAAAAAAAACAATTAAAACTGTGAATGGGACTCCTGGTGGTTTATTTCCAAGTATCTTCAGGATAAAACACAACACATACACATGCATCAGTATACATGTGTACGAGTGCATGCAAACACACACATATAGACATGCGCGCACATACACACAAATCACGTGCACGCATGAACGGTCTTGTGGTAGGCTAAAGCACCCTGGAAAGAAAGAGGTAAGGGATTTAATTAGTGTTGGACGCTTGATTGCCTCCCCTTAAGTAGGCTACATTTTGAGTAATGATAATCTTGGAATAAGTCGTTCAACATGTTTAGGGCAACATTTATTTCAAGGAAAATAGACAACCGCTGTTGCGCTTTTTTTGATAACCAGCCCCCACCCGCATTCGGGCTAAGTATCACAATATAGTACAGCATATCATATATTATTGTTTATATCCCTACCGATCACGAAAGCCATATCAAGAGCTGTCACCTCATTCAGTTTCAGTGGCTCTAGTAATTTTCAACTTCAGGTTCAAAACCAACACCTAATACCTTCAAATATTTAACACCGTCCTTATGAAAAACAACAACAACAACAAAAAAAAACCCAATACAAAAAATAAAACAACATTTAAACCGTGAAGCGTGCAATTGTGATATATACAGATGTTGTTAATGGGTTTGTTTGTTGAAGTGTGTGTGTGTGTGGGATTTTTTATTACTATATTCGAACACGAATTTTATAGTACATTAAATAAACGCCTTCTCGTCCTGAAAAGAAATTGGGTCATTTTGAATGCAGTATGGAGAGACTGAGAGACAGGGAAGACAGAGAAGAAGGGAAAAGGAGGAAGGAATGAGAGAAAAAAAAGAAAGAGAGAGAGAGAGAGAAAGAGATAAAAATATTGATGATAGTGCTGCTGCTGCTACTGCTGCTGCTGCTGTTGTTGTTGTTACTGCTGCTGTTGTTGTTGTTGATTGGTAGTTGTGATGATATTGATGATGACGACACTC
>CM060322.1:42108328-42113328 GCA_030674155.1 Stramonita haemastoma | reverse complement strand
TTCTCATTTTGACATTTTCTGCAGTCTATCATTTCAATTTGTAATAACTTTTGATAAAATTGCTCGATTTTCAATCTGTTTTTTGTATTGTATCGCCCTTGTATTGCAGATTAGCAACATGTTAATAAGTAAAAATTGACCTCTGGTGCAATGCGACTCCTTATGTGGTGGAGCGTCACATGTGTCATAGTAATAAAAGTTACTCTCCATCTGCTGTGCTTAGTCTGGGCTGAGGCGTAAGTTGCTGGGTTTCTAGTTCAACCTCATGAAAGATAAAGCTACTTTGCATGCACAGAGAGCCGGTTTTGGGTCTGACTATGAGGATCACACTACTTCTATTCTGTTTAGTGGCCACAAGGACTGTCATGTTTCCTTCATATCGGAGTTCACCCTCAAGGGGTAGTCTCTCACACAGTCCACTAACCCCCCCAAAAAAACACAAAACATACCCAAAACAAAAGCATACAACTAAATCATGCCAATCACGCAAAGCAGACAAAGCACAGCCATCCCAGGAATACACCAAGGTCACATAACTATACTAGGTCCAGACAGGTTAAAGATATGTGTAGGCTCATAAGCAGTGGTGGTTGGTTGATGGCACAGTGCCAAAATCGGACAGCTCCGCTGGGACCATTTCATGCAATCTAACCAGTACTCGCTCGCTTTTCCCCAGTCAAGTTAAGCAGAGTCGAACGTGGTTACCAGTTAGATGGGTGACCGTATGCGTGCCTTGGCTTCAGTAAAGTCCCCCCCCCCCCCCCCCCCCCCCCCCGTTAACCCTGCTGTAAATGGGTACCTACCCTCTTTAGGGTCAGGGAAGGTAAAGCAGCGAGGGAGAGGAGATGGGCGCCGCCCTCAACATGCTGGCCCCTAGAGAAGCTGAGGTCTCTGATTACTCGCTCCCCTCCCATACGACCGCTTTATGGGACACCTTTACCTTTTTTTACCTTTACCTCTAACCAGTACTAGGACCAGGTTCGTGACTGCATTAAGCAAAACACCTCATTGACTTTAAAGTGCCCACACCACAAATGCTTCACTGTTACCAAGGGCTATCCCATTTTAGTAGAAATAAAACCCCTAGGTCATCGATTGATTACTTTACCAAGAATACCATCCATGGTGTCTGATCTCAATTAATATACACAATGAACAAATCGGTGTATCACACTCTTTCTCATGCAGAATCTTGTCACACGAACTCATTCCTAATGTTCATTTTTGTGTAATCAGTATTGTCGTTATCATTGATGTTGTTACTATTAGCTGATCAAAGGTTGCTTTCTTATGTTGTTGTTGCTGTTGTTTGTCACTATCCTTTCTCTTGGTATATATTGCTCTTTGTGCAGTTCTGTTTTACTGATTCATTGTCACAGAGAGAGAATCAGCAAAAGGGAACTGGACCTGAAACAAGGCCACCAGCAACAGGGATATTCTTTATTTTTTTTTTAAATATTTCAAGGATGATGGAATAAGCACTCATATGTTGTTTTTTTACATTCAGTCTCCGTGTGTATGTAGTTGTGTAAATTTTATCATCCATTCCCACCCTACCGGTGCACAATGGCCTTCTCTTCCGAAAAGCGGGCCAGGTTTTAACGTATGCACAAGATATTCTGCGTGCATTCGCACACAGTACCTCAGTTTATAGTCTCATCCGAAGGACTTTTGGGGTAGTAGAGCCGGCACTAAATACCTGTGTGTAAATATTACCAGGGTATTGCTGAAAAGGTGTGGTAGTATTAATCACCACAGAAAATTCTATTCCAGAGCCTCACTGAGTGTGGGTGGAATCAGAACCCTAAAGGCACAACAGACACTCTTAGATAGTCCCTGAAGAAATTCCCGAAGCTCAAGAAGGGAGGTCTTATATCAGGGTTTTCATAGACTCCAGTGAGGTATTTCACATGGTTAGCAAGCACAAACTCTAAAAGCTACAGCATAGCAGAACACAACACAAACAGTATACACCGCAATACAACACAATGCAATGAAATGCACAACAACAAAAGACAGCATTTCAAAACAACAACACAGAACACCACAGTCAGGCACAGCACAGTACATCATGTACCACAATAACACCACACCACACGCCATGATATTATACATACGACGCATTAAACCACACCACACCACACCACATCACACACCACCACACTACATCACACCACATCACACCACATGAAGACATTATACACACGACACCCAAAACCATCTTGTAGGAAACCACACCACACCACATCACACCACACCACACCCACACCACACCACACCACACCACACCACACCACACCACACCACACCACACCACAACCACACCACACCACACCACTTTATGACATTATACACACGACACACAAAACCACCTGTACAAAACCACACCACACCACAACCACAACCACAACCACACCACACCACACCACACCACACCACACCACAACCACACCACACCACACCTCAACCACACCACACACCACACCATACACCACACACACACCAACACCACAACCACACAACCACACACACACACACACACACACACACACACACACACACACTCACCACACACACACACACACACACACACACACACACACACACACACACACACACACACACACACCACCACACACACACACACACACAACCACACAACCCCCCAAAAAACTCCATACTTCTCTTTTGTGGTAGATTGAAAGTAGATCTGTTCAGCGTACAGCAACATATTATTAGACAGATACAACAGATCGGCCAGCGACAGAGCGAACAGACAGACGTTGATCCGTTCCTTCAGCCCCTGTCTGTAGAACACCGCCATGTTGATGACGTTGGCAGGCCCACCAATCAGAAACAAGATAGGAAGAACCACAATGTCCCTCACGCGTCTCACCAAGTCTTCTGTTTCCACACTGACCAAGCTGTCCGGGTTGTTCCAAGGAAGAGTGCCCTCGAAGCTTTGTACGATGCATACGGATGCTTCAGCTTTGAGAGCTGTGTTGTTGGTAAAGTTCTTCTCATCATCTTTGGGGTTTGAAGGTATTTCCGTGAAGAAGAATGTTGTCGAAGCCATGGCTGCGCTGGTTTTTTTTTCGTTTTTTTTTTTTTTTTTGGGGGGGGGGGGGGGGGGGAGAGAATGTTTTGTTACGAAATGTGGTAAAAGGTAAGGGTAAAGGTGTTCCATAACCTATGTGGTCGTGGGGGAGCGAGGCATTAGAGACCTCATATTTTATACGGGCCAGCATATTGAGGGCGGCGCCTATCTCCTATCCCTCGCTGCTTTATATTCTCCGACCCTAAAGAGGGCAGGTACCCATTTGCAGCTGGGTGATCTGGGGGACTGTACTGAAACCAAGGCGCGCAAACAGTCGTCCATCCACTTGGTAGCCATCCTCGATACTGCTTAACCTTAGCTTGGGGAAAGTGAGCGCTCTGACCACTGAGCTATCCAGTCCCCATATGAAATATGGAGTGGTTAAAAAAAAAAGTGTATAGATGTTCTTGGATCTTGACATGTGAGTGCGCATATGTGCATGCATGAATGAAAGTACGCACAAAGGAAAACAGTATACACACGCATGTGCGTATGTGCGTGCAGGCATACACAGAGAGAGAGAGAGAGAACAATGAACAATGAATGAACAATGTTTATTCTTCAGGCCTCCAGCCCCCAGAATGGGGTCATACAAAGCATAGCAAAGCAAAGAAAAGCGAAATAAAGCAAAACGAAAATTGCTGTATAACATATGTGGCGACTGACAAGGCATGAAAAAATGGGGAATGGGTTCTTCTTAATGCATTGAGCAAATGACCTCTTTTGAGTAATTATATTCTCCTTGTCAGTTCCCCAAGTTCTCAATAAAATCCTGCCGTACTTTTAAAGCATTGAAAAGATAAAGGCTCAAATTGCGATTGGCTGTAATAGAACCATATTTCAGTAGATTTGTATATGGTTGATCTACAGGGTCTAAATATTTATGCCTTAGATTATCATAAAGAATACAAGTCTTTATAAAGTGCTCCTCATCTTCCAGTACATTACACAAATTACACATGTAGTCCGTATTATTCTTAAAAGTTCTTCTAAAAACTGATCCTTTAATCGGTAGCACACCAAGACGAAGTTTTACTAAACAGTCCCTAAAACATTTTATATCCATGTATTCAAAATACTGTTCACATTCAAAATTACCTTTAAACAGTCTATAGGTTTGATATATGTCTTTGACCATGACCGACCCATTCCACTCTTGTATATAAACATCTTTCATTCTTTGCTTAAACAGTGAAATAAAAGATCGCTCACAGCCAACTCCTTGTTGGAGCCATACATGCCCAAATCCAAGATTAAACAAAGCATTTTTAAGTAAAGTTACCCAACATGTTTTACCATATTCATCCATGTTAGCGAGCATTAAATATGCTTGCTTAGGAAGTCTATTTGTATCCATTTTTAAAAGCCTAAACCAATATCGAATACTCCTGACTGCACTATTTATATATAATGGATAACGTCCTGTTTCTCCATAAGCAAACTTATTTGGTACCCTGAGCGGTACACTTAGAAAACGTTTACATGCATATGAGTGTATCTTTTCAATATTATTCAGTCTGTGAAGTCCCCACATCTCAGAACCATACAAAAGAATTGGCAGTACCTGCGCATCAAAAATTCGGAAAAAACAATCCTTAGAAATGTCTTTTAGTTTTGATATATGTTTCACACATTGAACACATGCACGTCTCCCTTTCATTGCAAGAGCATCCACACCTCTGTTCACACTCATTTTTGTGGTAAACACAAACCCTAAATAACTGTATTCATTCACCACTTCTAGTACACTGCATCCAAGTTTCCATTTTTCATTCTTACCCAAAAATCCACCTTTTCGAAAAACCATAACTTTAGTCTTATCGGTGTTAACCTTCAAAAACAAATTTTCACATGCAATGTTTAAATTGTTGATTTGATTTTGCAAACCTACTGCACTACTGGA
>CM060322.1:42095828-42098328 GCA_030674155.1 Stramonita haemastoma | reverse complement strand
AACATAAACTTCTTTCATCTTTTGACCGCTTTTCTGTGATGTTTCTGTCTTTCTGTTCCCATGCCGCACATTTCAGTCCATCCTCCCCAGCCACGTCCAACCAGCCTCCTCAGGTCGCATCCTCGTTAGTTGTCAGAAGTCTACACATAGGGAGCCGTTGAGAATGAGGGCGCCGTGGGGCCACCAGCCAGAGATGACCTGCACTTCTGTTCGGTCACTTTAGCGGTGTTCACTGGCGCCTGTTCTGAGCTCGCGTACACTGGGAACCACCTACATCTTGAACATCTTGCGCACACGTTAAATCCCGTTCCGCTTTTCGTAAGAATTTGATTTGATTTGATTTTTATTCTTTTATATCGAGGATCATGGAATAAGCACTCTTGTGCCTTTTTACATCCAGTCCCCGTGTGTATGCAGTTTTGTAAATGTCATCTGATCCCACCGGCACACGATGGCCTACTCTTACGAAAAGTGTGTCGGTGGGAACAGATGACGTTTACAAAACTGCATACACACGGGGACTGGATGTAAAAAGCACAAGAGTGCTTATTCCATTATCCTCTATATAAAAGAATAAATCAAATCAAATCAGATCAAACCTACTAAGACTCCTAATGGCGATAATAATAGCTTAGTTGTGGAGCAAGAGAGAGTGAGACACCCACCTGAGGTGGCGACCATTACAAAACCCCATCCAATGACCTTCGAGAAAAGAAAAGAAAAGAAAAAAGAGTACGGGGATGAAGATGATACAAGCTAGCTTTGAAACAGTACTACAAGTAAATACTGCTGCTGCTGCTGCTGCAGTCGCTGTGCAGATGGTGATGATCGCTTTCTTTGTCGTTGCCGTTGCTGTTGTGTTAGTATCGCCTTTCTTGTTGTTACTGTTGATGATGATGACCATGATGAAGATCATGTTAACGCCGATGATGACTGCTATTTTTATTATTATCACAGGCAGTTCTTAAAGAGATTTTTTCTATGACCCCACCTTCGCCTTATAACAAGTCATTCGTCACCAGGAAGCGACCGAATTCCTTCAGGAAGTCTATTAGCAAGCCAGACATGCTCTCTATTTCACACATCATACCTCTCTCTCTCTCTCTCTCTCTCTCTCTCTCTCTCTCTCTCTCTCTCTCTCTCTCTCTCTCTCTCTCTCTCTTCTCTCTCTCTCTCTCTCTCTCTTTCTCCAATACTTCACGACATGACTGATAAAGTAGACGGCCGACCTGTTCCATCACAAAACAAATCCATCACACCATGTAATCCCAGTCTCCTTCGAGCTCCAATAACCTGGTTTTTAGTCCTTCATAGAGAGATCTTTTTCATGAAAAAAAAAAGTTTTGACAGAAGTCGAGCAGTTGAGAATCGTCAACGGCGGTAGGGGGCAGGATAGCCTAGTGGTTAGAGCGTTGCGCTCTTGATCTGACAGCTCGGGTTTGAGCCTAGGGGATTTTTCCAGGGAGTTATTACATATAATTATATTTTATCTATCTATTGATTGGTTGATTGATGTATTCTTTATATCAAGAATAATGGAACAAGCACTCATGCACTTTTTACATCCAGTCCCCATAGCCTGTTTATAAATTTTGTCAGCGATTCACACCGGCACACAATGGCCTACTCTTTCGAAAAGTGGAACAGGATTTAACGAGTGCGCAAGATGTTCTACGTGCGTTCGCACACGGGGCTTTGGTTTATAGTCTCATCCGAAGGACTTTTGGGGGGAGTGGAGTCTGCACTGATGTTAACTCCAGGAGAAAAATCCCTCTGAACGGGAATCAAACCCGGGTCGTCAGCTTGCGAGCGCAATGTTCTAACCACTAGGCTATCTAGTTAACATCTGTTGTGACTCCACTCCCCCGAAAGTCCTTTAGATGAGGCTAGAAACCAAGGCCCCATGTGCGAACGCACGCAAAATAATTAACTTGCGCACACGTTAAAATCCGTTCCATTTTTCGGATGAGTAGGCTGTTGAAATGCCGGTAGGAACGGATGACAAAACATTTTCCAAAGAGCATTGCACACTAATGTGGTGCTTAGTTGTCATTCCCGAAGTAGGAGTGTGGCTACCTTAACGGTGGGCCAAAAAAACAGTGGCATACGCAAACATATCATTATTTGTCTTGGAGCTTTATCCGAGGAGCGAAACATGTCATGTGCAGCGAGAAATTATTTTGAAAAAGTGCTTGTAGGCATTATCAAGAGTAAATGCATTATAGTCCCAAGGATACAAACTGCGAAGGCCTACTATTGAAAATAAATAAACAAACAAACATAAACCCATTTTCCCGTGAGAATGAGGCATTTTCTGTACAATAAGAGTCCACCTGCCATAGATACCTCCAACAAGGCTGGCTGTGAGTAATCGGGTTTTGGTTTTATCTCATTCTGAGGTTTCTAATGCCTCGCTCCCCTACGACCACAAAAGTTATGGGACACCTTTACCTTTTTACTTTTTAATATGTCGTTTATGTGCTTTCTCCCACAACGCACT
>CM060322.1:42080828-42090828 GCA_030674155.1 Stramonita haemastoma | reverse complement strand
GGAACAGGATTTAACGTGTGCGCAAGATGTTCTGCGTGTGTCATAATAATTCTGAAGTAAATGACCAGGATTCCCAGTTTTCTTCTACTAAAAAAAACAACAACCAACAAACAAAAACGCTACCGAGATCCTCTGTGTGTAAACACACACACACACGTTAAAACCTGTTCTGCGTTTCAAAAGAATAGGCCTAGGCCAATTCGCGCCGGTAGGAACAGGTGACAAAAAGATAATTCTACCCTTCTCCCCCCAAAAACCAAACAAAACGAATAACACCGCGCATCACGCAACCCAAACCAACCCCCCCCCCAAAAAAAAAAAAAAAAAGCAAAAAAAAAAGCAAACAAAACAAAAACAAAACATAAAAAAACCCGCAAACAAACATCTAAAAACAAAACAAAACTCACGCACACTGGCTATTGTGTGTAGAAATTACCCCCGAAGTCAGAAAACAGCTACCTTAACCGTGGGTGCAACACCCCCCCCAAACACCCCCCCCCCCCCAAAAAAAAAAAAAAGCAAAAAGAAAACTGGCCGCAGATGAAAAAAATCTCACCATTGGTGAACCTTGGGGCTCTAGCCAGGACCAAACAAGACCCCCCCAAACAAAACACGTTCTAACCAACAAGCTATTCTGTCCTTCGCTTTACAGGAAAGACCCTTAACTCTTTTTCTTCTGCAGGACTCATAAATTTCAGCCAGTGGGAGAGCTTTTCTCACAGACAGCGCGGAAATGGTTTTTCCTTTCGGTACCTTACAGAATAGAAGCTCTCTCTCTCTCTCTCTCTCTCTCTCTCTCTCTCTCTCTCTCTCTCTCTCTCTCTCTCTCTCTCTCTCTCTCTCTCTCTCTCTCTCTCTCTCTCTTTTCTCTGCCAATAAAACAGATGTCTTTCACCTTCACAGGGAATAAAATAACAATTCTGCGGCCACTAGCCAAAACACCACTACCACTACTACTACTACTACTACTACTACTGCTGATGATGCCCACGAACCACCAAGAGTGAAAAAAAAACCCGCAGTGCAAAACGTTCATTTCAGTAGATGGTGGCTCCGTCAGTGGACTTTTTCTCACAGTCGTTCAGTGCAGTGCTCCAGCAACGGAGCAATGAAGGCTCTGTCGATCAGGATTCCATTGACAGGAAGACCCCAATAATCCACACAGGCTAAAGGATTTGTGTGTGTGTGTGTGTGGTGGGGGGGGGGGGGGGGAATCGGAGGAAGAGAAAGTAGTGTCCTTTTAGAGGTAGGGTGTCTGAATTCAGGTCGATATTATTGGTTAGTGGTTGCAAAACGGTATTGTGGGGTTGTATTGGTTAGCACTTCTGTGTAAGAAACGAGAGGTTAGGTAGGGGAGGTTTGAAACTCGCTCAGAAGCCCGATTTTACTTTCTTGCGTTCTATGAGTGATGGATACGCCGAATGCTAGATTCCATGCGTGTTATGGATTTAAGCGTGCAGAAAAGAATCTACAGGTTAAAATACATTCTCAAAACAAAAAGGTTGTGTCAGTACAGACTCGGAAACGAAGACAGGATAAAAGATGAGTGTTGAATGCTGCGCTGTTTTCTCTTGAAGAGAAGTTTAGATTTCAGAGAAAGAAACATATTGTCAGAAAAAAGATGCGTTGGTCACTCTAAGTCACAAAATTGCCTGCCATGAAACAACGCAACAGGACAGCACATCACAGCAAAAGCACAAGCACAGCAGAGCAAAAGCTCAAGCACAGCACAGGCACAAGCACAGCACAGCACATCAAGACACGGAAATGTTGATAATGCAAGTGTTTTAGTGCATAAATAAAGGATTGATTCCTGAATACTTTTCTTTCCAGCATATTGAAGGCAGTGCCCATCTCCTCTCCCTCGCTACTTTACCTTCCCTGACCCTAAGGAGAGCAGGTACCCATTTACAGCTGGGTGAACTGGGAGACTGTACTAAACCCAAGGCGCGAAAACAGTCACCCACCCACTTGGTAACCACGCTCGATGCTGCTTAACCATAACTTTAAGGAAAAGCGAGTGCTCTGACCACTGAATTATCCCGTCCCCAAGAGTAGACTATACCACTATCCAAAAAAAGTACTTTTTTAAAAATTAAGTGGTCAAAGGAACGTGTCCTGTTTTTGTGTGGTCAGTTAGATGTGGACAGAGCAGAGAGGTAGCATAGCATGGCACGAGGTCTGTGATTTTATTTATTTATTTATCTATTCTTTCATATCGAGGATAATGGAATAAGCACTCGTGTGCTTTTTTTCATCCAGTCCCGTGTGTTTGCAGTTTTTGTAAGTATTGTCATCTGTTCCCACCAGCATACAATGGCCTACTCTTACGAAAAGCGGGACAGGATTTAACCTGTGCGCAAGATGTTTTACGTGCGATAGCACACGGGGCCTCGGTTTACAGTCTCATCCGAAAGACTTTTGGGGAGAGTGGAGTCAGCACTGATGTTAACTCCAGGGGAAAAATCCCTTCCAACAGGAATCGAACTCGGGTCGTCAAATGGCGAGCGCAATGTTCTGACCACTAGGCTATCCCGTCCCTGTAGATGTGCAGAGAGTGCTGCACTGCTCCTCCCCAGGGCGGACAGGTGGACAGGCAGATCTGCCGCAGTCTGCACACTCTGATATACTGGTAGACCTGGGCACTGGGGCATTGGGAAAGGGGAGGACAGAGTGCATTATTTGTGAGAGTGGGAGTTTGTGTGTGGGAGAGAGAGAGGGAGAGGGGGGAGAGAGGGGGGAGAGGGGAGAGGGAGAGAGAGAGAGAGAGAGAGAGAGAGAGAGGGGGGAGAGAGAGTGAGAGAGAGAGGGGGGAGAGAGGGGGGAGGGGAGAGAGAGAGGGGGAGAGAGAGGGGGAGAGAGAGGGGAGAGAGAGAGGAGAGAGAGAGAGAGAGAGAGAGAGAGAGAGAGAGAGAGAGAGAGGAGAGAGAGAGGAGAGACGTTGCCCTCGTGCTCTGATGCCCCAGGGTCAAGCCACCATCTAGGCACCTGTTTACAGAGGTTTCCCCCTGGAGTAACATCAGCACTGACTCCACTTCCCCAGATAGTCTTTTGGACGGAGACTAAAAAACGAAGTCCAATGTGCGTATGCACGCAGGTCATCTTGCACACACGTTAAAACCCGTTCTGCTTTTCGGAAGATTAGACAATTGCGTGCCGAAAAGAACGGATGATAAAAAATATATATCAAAACACGCATGACACTGGTGCTGTGATTTGACATCCTTATGTCAGAATGTGGCTTCCTTAATGATTGGCAAAAAAAAATCGCCAAAAAATCCCGTCGCATACGCAAAAATCTCACCTTTAGTAAACCTCGGAACTCTATCCCAGGAACGGGAAAAATCCTGAGAAAATATAAAACCACACCTTCAAAAAAAACATCAGCTGAAACTGGATCCAGTAGCCCAATGTTCCATCAAACGAGGAATTAAAAGCTCAAGCCACTGAGCTATCCTGCTTTTGCAAAGATTTATGTCAGAACGGAGAGAGATGAACGCTTTGCCAATATATTTTTTCTTCTTTTTTATTTCGAGGATAAGGGTATAAGCACTTATGCGCTTTTTTACATCCAGTCCCCAAGTGCATGTAGTTTTGTCAGTTTTGGTCATCCGGTCCCACAGACACCAATGCGAAAAGCAGAGCGGGTTTTAACGTGTGCGCAACATGTTCTGCATGCGTTCACACACGCACGGGACCACGGTTTATAGTCTCACCTGAAGGACTTGGGGAGGGGGGGGGGGATTAGAGTCGGCACTAATGTTAACTCTAGAGGAAAAATTCCTCATTGAACGAGATTCGAACCTGGGTCAGCAGATCACAAGCGCATCCCTCTGACCACCAGGCTATCCTGTCCCCCCCTCTTGCTGTATCACGGTCTTATATTCCACTCAAAGCGATCACCTCAGGTGTCTAGGTCAGTCTCAATGAAAATGCTGCTTGTCAGGTAAGGACGGATTTGACCATCCATCAAACTGTCCCCCCCCCCCCCCCCCCCCCGCCAGAAAAAAAAGAAAAAGAAATCATTCCTCTGACCAGTGACCCTACGTCATTTTGTTCCTGTCTGATAAGCCGTCCACTTCAATGCTCCAGCGGTGTCAAGCCAGGCTGTTCTGGTCATTAATCTGGCACCCGTTTTCTGTTGGAACTTGTGAGTGAACTGCAAGATTATTACATCAGCTACACAAGCTGTAGTTCTGATTTACTGACTACGTTTGGTGTTTTCGAGTGCGGAGTATTCATATTCGGATTTCGTTCCCAAGACTTACGATAGTACTATGTGAACCGGGGCTTTTATTTCACTGCACAGAGAAAGTAAGGAAGTTATTGACGCACAACATGTGCAGCGCTGCAACTTCATATTCTCTCTCTGTCTCTGTCTCTGTCTGTCGGTCTGTCTGTCTGTCTGTATCTCTCTCTCTCTTGTCTGTCTGTCTGTCTGTCTGTCTGTCTGTCTCCCTCTCTCTCTCCCTCTCTCTCTCTGTCTCTCTGTCTCTCTCTGTCTCTGTCTCTGTCTGTCTGTCTGTCTGTCTGTCTGTCTGTCTGTCTGTCAGTCTCTCTCTCTCTCTCTCTCTCTTATATCGAGGATAATGGAATAAGCACTCATGTGCTTTTTTAATCCAGTCCCCGTGTGTATGCAGTTTTGTATATTTTGTCATCGTTCGCACCGGCACACAATGGCGGCCTACTCTTTCGAAAAGTGGAACAGGATTTATCGTGTGCGCAAGATGTTCTGCGTGCGTTCGCACACAGGGCCTCGGTTTATAGTCTCATCCGAAGGACTTTTTGGGGAAGTGGAGTCAGCACTGATGTTAACTCCAGAAGAAAAATCTCATCGAACGGGAATCGAACCCGGGTCATCAAATTGTGAGCGCAGTGTTCTGACCACTAGGCTATACTGTCCCGCATAAAGAATCAGTCAGCGTTGTATGCATCAAAATTGGCACGGGAGAACGTAACAGTCTCTACCCCTTACACATCAGAACATGAACTAGGAAGGCGGGACGGGACGGGATAGCCTAGTGGTCAGAACATTGCGAGTTCGATTCCCGTTGGAGGGGGTTTTTCCCCTGCAGTTAACATCAGTGCTGACTCTACTCTCCCCAAAAGTCTTTCGGATGAGACTTTAAACCGAGGCCCCGTGTGCGAACGCACGTAGAACATCTTGCGCACACGTTAAATCCTGTTCCGCTTTTCGTAAGAGTAGGCCATTGTGTGCCGGAGGGAACAGATGACAATATTTACACAATTGCATACACAAGGGGACTGGATGAAAGGAAACAAATGAGTGCTTATCCCATTATCCTCGATATAAAAGAATAAAAAAAACAAAAAAAAACAAGGCTCAAACCACAGTTTTTGTACCATCGAAATAAGAAGCCTGGACTGTGGCCTTGCTAACCTGTCAGCCAGCATTTGAACAACCACTAGCAAATGTACCACACGTTTCCCTTTCTCTGTGCAACCCCCCCCCCCCCACTTATATTGCCACAATGTTCTTGTACTCCCGCCAAGTTTCTGAAACTAAGTTCTTCTTTCCTTGTCTTGCCTTGTCTTGTCTTGCCTTGTCTTGTCTTGTCTTGTCTTGCCTTGTCTTGTCTTGCCTTGTCTTGCCTTGTCTTGTCTTGTCTTGTCTTGTCTTGCCTTTTGTCTTGTCTTGTCCTAGCAGTACTTTGAGATCATCCCAGGGCCTATCCCTGAGAGAGCAGTAAATTCGAGCCACAAGTGGTGGGCGGTAGATTGCCGGAACAGCCACGGAACAGATTGACTGGCACATACATTACAAGTTCTAGACATACGCCTGTGCACCTCACACAAGCAGACTGATATAGATAAGGACACAGGAGAAAAGGTAGACTTAGAAAAATAGGGTAGAAATGGAATGGAAAAATAGAGCAGAATAAAAAGAAAGAAAGAGGAGAAAATAAAAATAAAAGGGCAAATGTGTACAGACTGAAATGAGTTGTACTCTGTACTGAAAGGTAGGACAGGGAAAATGAAAATGACTAAAGATGAAAATAATCAAGTAAGCGTAATTATACAAGTAAATGAACTGTATTTGTTCGAGAAAAAAAACGAACCCCGACAACAATAAGTTGCAAATGACAAAATAAAAAAACAACTGTAGTTTTACATCTTCTTTTCGATCGAATTTTCTTTTTATATCAGTGTTCCTTACAATTGATGGGAAATGCAGATGGTTATTGTAAGAAAGATAATTGAAATCTATCCCTTTTCTGTCTAAAACAAATAATAAAAAATCAATCAAATAAAAAACACTTTTAAACAATCATAACAAAAGATATCAAAAACGATGCAAAAACAAGCAAACAAACAACACAAAAAACCACCACTATTACCACCCCCACCACCACCACAAAAAAAAACAGCATTACCAATAACAACTTTATCCTTTCTGCGCTCACAAAAAATCAATAATGATATCACCAACATAACCTTCATCTGCCAGTGTGCCTACACACCTCTTTAATCCAAACCATCACGTTATTCATCCGTGTCATTATGACAGCTCATCTCCGACACCACTATCACTTTTCTAAGAGCAATCACGAACTATTTCCTATCAGGAAGTTTTGGAAAGAACAGAGTCTATATACCAGACAGCTCAAGCGTTCTTCAGCTGTGAGCATATTTCCAACACTACTTTGCCACAAATGGACCATTTGTACTTGAAGGCTCTCTCCCTGTTTGTAGGAGGCAAATGCATCATTCAGAAGCAACACTCTGGATGAGCACTTCTGGAAATACCCTGTCAGGTTTTAACCCAGAAACCAGCCCTTGTTGTGCCCACGGCACTGCTGATAGGTATGATACTTCAGTGTTAATTACCATCCAAGGAGACTGGATAGCTCAGTGGTCAGAGCACTCGCTTTCCCCCAGCTTAGGGTTAAGCAGCGTTGAGCGTGGATGCCTTGTAGACGGGTGACCGTTCGTACCCCTTGTCTTCGGTACAGTCCCCCAGTTCACCCAACTGTTAGAACAGGGAAGGCAAAGTATCGAGAGAGAGAGGAGATGGGTGATGCCCTTATTATGCTGGATCATAAAAAAGCTGTTATGATCTGTTTGGTATTTTTGCATACGTGTATACACAGAGAGAAGAGAGGCACTGGCGGGTCTGCAGATAGGATGTTCACATCAGGTCTGATGCTGGTTGGTCTTGAGGTGTAAGAGAATCCAAACCAGCCACCCCTGACTCCAGGACCAGTCAAGATTCAAACACTTCGCCTCACCCACGATCCTGCTACCGTTCTCAAGATACAAACCAAGCAGAACATCTTGCTCACACGGTACTAAAAACCTTCTCCCTTTCTTCCAAAAGCGTAGACCATTGTGTGCTGGTGAGAATGGATGACAAAATTTGCAAACCTGCATGAACACAGCGACTTGCTGTAAAACAAAAACAAAAACAAAAACTCGCAAGGGCTTGTTTTCCATTTTCCTGAAAGGAAATGATGTATAAAAGAATGAATGTATGAATAAAAGAATGAATAAAGAAATAATTGACCACCAAAATTCAGCAAACTAACAAACTATTTCAACCACCATGATGATAACACGAGTTCGCACCCTTACAAGCCAGCCCCTGAATCTTGAGCTAACCTGAATAATCTTTCTACAAACCAGTTGTGTTATGGGATAAATCTCCATATTCTATAGTTGCAGTCGCAGGTTCCACATAATATTTCGCAATATCAGTAGAGGAAAACACTGACAAGTAGCTAGCCACTGAGTTCGGGACATCAAAACTGATGTGGATCAGTGGTCTAGAGGTAACGCGCCTGTCTAGAAAGCAGACAGTCCGGGCCGAAGTGTGCGGTGGTTTGAATCCCGTTTGTGCCCCAAATTCCCCCCCCCCCCCATCCATTATTTTTATTTTTTATCTATTTATTTATTTATTCTTTTATATCGAGGATAACAGAATAAGCAATCATGTGCTTTTTTTTCATCCGGTCCCCGTGTGTATGCAGTTTTTGTAAATATTGTCATCTGTTCCCACCGGCACACGATAGCCTACTCTTACGAAAAGCGGAACAGGATTTAACGTGTGCGCAAGATGTTCTGCGTGTGGTGGTCTGGGAGCTAGTCTTTCGGATGAGACGATAAACCGAGATCCTGTGTGTTACACATCATTATTTAGCGCGCGTAAAAAAAAACCCCACGGCAACGAGAGTTGTCCTTAACAAAATTTTATACAAAAAAAGCCACCTTGACAGGGAAACAAATACAGTTGTAGACAGGAAAAGAAAACTAATAAATAATGGGTGGCG
The DNA here is from genome assembly GCA_030674155.1 of Stramonita haemastoma. Taxonomy (NCBI): domain Eukaryota; kingdom Metazoa; phylum Mollusca; class Gastropoda; order Neogastropoda; family Muricidae; genus Stramonita; species Stramonita haemastoma. The sequence continues at coordinate 42,082,540 of CM060322.1, read as the reverse complement.
CTGCTCTTGTGGCGATGCGCTCTCCTCAAGGAGAGCAGCCCGAATTTCACGCAGAGAAATCTAATCTGCCTTGACTTAAAGTGGTGTAAATGTAAATGTAAATGTGCTATTGTCTTAGAAACCATCTCCAAGCTGGCGGAGTGTAGCCTGCAGGATACTGACGATGGATGCTGGATCTTCTGTATGCTCGTAAAAGAGTCAGGTTCTGGCATCTTTGTACCTAAGTTGTCTTGAAAGATTGTAGAAAATTAATAATCATCCCTAATCGTTCTTTGTGTGTGTGTGTGTGTGTGTGTGTGTGTGTGTGTGTGTGTGTGTGTGTGTGTGTGTGTGTGTGTGTGTGTGTGTGTGTGTGTGTGAGTGAGTCAGTGAGTCAATGAGTTAGTGAGTGAATGTGTGTGTGTGCGTTTAATTCTTTATTTTATTCTTTTATATCGAGGATAATGGAATAAGCACTCATGTGCTTTCTTACGTACAGTCCCCGTGTGTATGCAGTTTTGTAAATATTGTCATCTGTTCCCACCGACACACAATGGCCTACTCTTATGAAAAGCGGAACAAAATTTAACGTGTGCGAAAGATGTTCTGCGTGCGTTCACACACGGGGCCTCGGTTCATAGTCTCATCCGAAGGACTTTTGGGGAGTGGAGTGTGTGTGTGTGTGTGTGTGTGTGTGTGTGTGTGTGTGTGTGTGTGTGTGTGTTGTGTGTGTGTGCGTGCGCGCGTGTGTGCGTACGTACGTACGTACGTTCGTGCGTTTGTGCCTGCGTGAGTGCGTACGTGTGGGTGACTGGGGGTGATTTTTTTTGGGATTTGAACCCTTGACTCGTCACTTCAGGCCTATGAGCATGAGATGCCAGTCAGTCATCCTATCCTTTCACCTCTTATACCATCCCTAGGTCATAAAACTGCAGCAACACACTGACAAACAAATCACCACGGTCAGCCATCATGATGGTACTCCTCATCACCCTCATCAGTCATCTCAAACTACTTCTACTGACTCTTTTTACCCTCTCGCCCCCCCCCCCCCCCCCGAAAAAAAGACAAAAAAAGACCACCCATTATTGAATCCCTGCTCAAAGACGTCACAAATTCTACAGACCTCTCTCCACGTCAAACGAGAGAAACCACAAAACGAGGAACCAATCACCAAGTTGCTATAGTGTCCATTTGCATCTACCTCCTCAGTATGTCTCCATTGACTTTACTGGGTACATTTATTACTTTTAGTTCTTTTATTTATTCTTTTATATCGAGGATAATGGAATAAGCACTTATGGCCTTTAAATTTTTTTTTTTTTTACATCAAGTACCCCTGTGTATGCAGTTTTGTCAATTTTGTCATCTGTGCCCAGCGGCTCAGAACGGCCTACCCTTTTAAAAAGCGGAACGGGTTTTACACGTGTGCACAAGATGTTTTACGTGCGTTTGCACACGGGGCCTCGGTTTATAGTTTCATCCAAGTACATAAGAATTCATGTTCGAAAACTAGATTCCTCGGGATAGCCCTTGATCTGAGGCAATTTTTGTGTTAGGAGTATCTTTATATTGTGCATATTTATATTTATTTTGCTTTCAATTGAGTGATGGGAGATAGGGTTTATCAAGATCATTAACGACGACGTCTTCTTTCGTGATCTGGCCAAGAGTAAGAAGGGGGATAATCACTCAATGTAGGAGGGATATGAAGAGAAACTTTGACGTTATGC
>CM060322.1:42078188-42080728 GCA_030674155.1 Stramonita haemastoma | reverse complement strand
AGCAATTGTAGCTTTTTTAACAAACATGTTTAGACTAAGGCAACTGATAGAGCGCTTTACTACAGAAAGCAGAGGACGCTGGGTTTGCAGGAGGCTGATTGCAAACTTGTCAATGGTACCCCCATGGTCTACAGGACAATGGGATAGGTGAAGGTGAAGGTGAAAGTGAAGACTGAGGTCTAAACAAAGGAAAGTAAAGCCAGTAACAGCAAACTCTGGACTTCAAACCACATAACAAAAACAAAAACTAACAAATATTCAAAGCAGACACCCCTCCCAATCAGATAGCTGTACACAAGAGGAGTTAAATCATGGTGACCCTCCCCATCTCCTTCTTTCAGGAAGGGACAAAGACATGCTAAAATTTAATAAAATCCCAGAAGCCCACAGGCTGATGTTAATGGAGCATTGCCTGTAGCAATGGCACTGTTCACAGGAATCAGGTCACATTCTATCTATGGCCTGCCTACCCTATAAGTGTGCTCTTTGTCACATTCTTTTAAAAAAAAAAAAGCAGCTATAACCTGATTTGTAAAGAAAACGTGCCTGATTGAATTAAATCTTTTTGTGTGTTATTGTTTATGTGTTACACGTTTCATACTTCTCTCTGTTGTTCAGTTTCATATTTTAAGTATGTAGAAAGTTTGTTCAATGCAAGAAATCAATGTCTGTAGCTGTACACTTCCAGTTGCAACCAACTTCCCAAAGGGTGTTTCAAAGTAGGTAAAGGTAAAAGGTACAGGAGTCCCATAATCTATGTGGTCGTAAAGGAGCAAGGCCTCAGAGACTTCAGCTTCTCCATGGGCTAGCATATTGAGGGCGGTGCCCATCTCCTCTCCCTGGCTGTTTTACCTTCCCTGACCCTCAAAAAGGCAGGTACCTATTTACAGCTGGGTGAATTAGGGGACTATACTGAAGTAAAAGGCACACAAATGCTAACCAATAGAACATGCTTGTCTCAAGCTATCATAGGTTGTGTGTTGACAAAGGTTTAGCTGATCATTTTCTCTTGATACAGATAGCACATTTCTGTGATACTCTGTCACTGCAGAGTCCAACCCCCATCAGGACCAGAACCTAACTCTAGCCCCACAAACAACCAAAATAACAAGAGGGAGACCTTGTTAAAAATAGTTAATTTTAAGTTTTTACCATCTTGTCTGTCATTGCTTGAATGGGTTTTGCATACTAATGTCAATCAAGCATGATGATGCTTTATAGCTTGTTGTTGCTCTAATTGTGTATTTCATACTGCAAATGTGAAATTTTTTTTTTTTTTTTTAAGCAATCTGGCCAAATTAAATATGTCACAAAGTAGACTTAAATTACAAACAACAAGCTGCAGATCCTAAAAAACAAATGACAAATAAAAAAAAAGAAAAAAAAAAAAAGCAAAACCCCACCTCACCCTAGAACCTACACCAAGCCCCACAGAAAACCCCAGTAACAACAAGAACAATACATGGTAAACTCCCCCCTCAAAAAAACAAAAAACAAAAAACAAACAAACACAAAATATCTCATCCCCTCTCTCAGGGCAAGACAAAGACATTCCACAATTTTAATCAAATCCCAGAAGCTGACAGGTTGATGTTGATGGAGACTCGCCTGTAGCAATGGCATTGTTCCCATGAATCGGGTCACAGCTATAGCTGATCCTGAAAACAGTGTGGCCTTTGTCTTCTTTGTATGGTGGCTGTAACCTGATTTGTAAATAAAATGTCTCTGATTGAATTACAGTAAGTCTGTGTGTGAGTAAGTCTCTGTGTGTGTGTGTGTGTGTGTGTGTGTGTGTGTGTGTGTGTGTGTGTGTGTGTGTGTGTGTGTGTGTGTGTGTGTGTGTGTGGTTGTTTAGACATATCACACACTTTTATGCTTCTTCCTACCCCCAGTTTCAATTTCTAAGTTTTGATGAGTGTATTCAATGTCAATAATCAGTCTGATTTTGTAATAAGCTTTGTTTTATTTTCTTTTATTTATTTTTTTATTTCGAAGATTATGGAAAAAAGCACTCATGTGATTTTTTTTACATCCAGTCCCCATGTGTGTGCATGTATTTTGTTATCCCTTCCCACTGGCACACAATGGCCTATCTGAAAAGCACAACAGGTTTTAAGGTGTGTGCAAGGTGTTCTGTGGGCATTCACACACCAAACATCAGTTTATGGTCTCATTGGAAGGACTTTAAGGGGAGTGGAGTCGGCACTGATGTTAACTCCAGAAGAAACATCTTTTTGAACGAGATTGGAATCGGGTCAGCAGCTCACTCAGAGCACAATGCCCATCACTCTAACCACAAGCTATCCCGTCCCCCTTACTTTTGGTAGCTAGTTTTGCAAGTGGCATCTTAAGGTGAGCTACATAAAAAAGTGTTTGTCCGAAGTTTTTTTTTGTTATCAGTGCGTATGTGTGCGTGCGCGCGCGCGTGTGTGTGTGCATGCGTGCGTGTGTGTGTGTGTGTGTGTGTGTGTGTGTGTGTGTGTGTGTGTGTGTGTGTGTGTGTGTGTGTCCAGGCATGTACACAAGCAAACATCCCCTCC
>CM060322.1:42068188-42075688 GCA_030674155.1 Stramonita haemastoma | reverse complement strand
TCGAAGAGTAACGAAAAAGCATATTGTACATAGTATTATATTACAACGCTTTACATTGCTATGATAAAAAAAAAAGTTCCTACCAAAGATGCTGTGTAGATTTTCCTTCACCCAACGTGTTTGCTTAAAATAGTCTCCAGACCACCTTGGAGGGAGTCAGGAGTGGGAAGTTAGCACGATCCTTGATCATCTGGGCTGCCACAGATCCCGTACAGTCCACGTCTTGTCTTCTTCAGCATATGGTCTGCCATGGGTAAATCGAATCTGGTAGAGCATACCCCTCTCCAAGTCAGATTTTTTTTTTGGGGGGGGGGGGTCTACTCCTACACGTGACAAAACCTGACATTTGCTGTTATTCAGACATACGTTTTTTTTTAGTAATAGGATTACAGTGGCCATCCTAAGAAAATGCATATTACACATACACTTTAAATCAGAAAGAAAAAAAGAACAAGGCAGAAACAAAGAGAGGGATAGAGCTAGAAAAGAGGAAATTCCTGGCTAGCACAGAAATTCCAAAGAGATAGAGATGTTATTTATACTGACAGGATCCCGGAATTCCAATAGGGTATGGGTGGGGGAAGGTTTAATCTGAATTGATGCAGACAATTTTGTTAGTAGAGGGAATTCCCATATTGCTGTTACTGTGTCGTCTTTGTCTCTTTACACTCTCAAACTCTGAAATTGAAGTTTCTGTGCTCCTTCTGAAAAATAAAAATGGTTGGTTTGGGATTTGTTTGTTTGCTTGTTTATTTGTTTGTCTTTCTTTTTTTGTAGTTTTAAAAGAAAAAGTAGTGTGAGGAACTGTTCACTCTTGCTGAATAAAGCAGATGTGTCTAAGACTTCAACTTTATCGCCAACTTCTCTCTTTTGATTAGAATTGTATTTCAAGTCATAGAGGAATGGCTGGGGCCACGCCAGGAAAGCTTTATTCTTTTTTCTTTTTTAAAATTTATTTCGAGGACAGTGGAATAAGCACTCATGAGCTTTTTTATTTATATATATTTTTAAAATCCAGTCCCCATGTGTATGCAGTGTTGTAAATTTTGTCATCCGTTCTCACCGGTACACAATGGCCTACTCTTCCGAAAAGCGGAACGGGTTTTAACGTGTACGCAAGATGTTCTGCGTTCGTTCCCACACGGGGCTTCAGACAGTGTGGTTCGGGGCAAGCTGAACCTAGTGAAGCCTCTGCCTCTTAGAGCTGCAGTGTCATGCTGGGTATCTTCATGGCATACATACGCTGGTCACGGCCGTAACTGGCATTATCTTCTACGAAAAATGGAAAAAGTTTTAGTTTTTGTAATGACTGCACACAACACTACACGTGCATTGACTCAAGAGACCGAGGTTTTATAGTCTTATTCAAAAGACTTGCATGGGATAACTACTGTTCATTTCATGGGCTCAAACAAATATACAACTGGGACAGGATAGCCTGGTGGTTAGAGCGTTGTGCTCCAGAACTGACAGCTTGGGTTTGAGTCCAGGTTCCAGCAATCCCTGAGGTGCTGGTTCAAGGGGGATTTCCCCTGGGGTGGATATCAGTGCCCATTCCAGTTACCCCGAAAGTCCTTCTGATAAATTTATAAACCAAGGTTTCAAACGAAAGCAAACGCACGAAGAAAATTGTAGTTATCTTGTGTCTTTGATTTTGATTCGTATCAATATGCCTGTCAGTATTGTAATTGCCGTTCAAGGATGATTAAAGTGTTTTTGACTTTGACTTTGACTTGAACATCTTGCACACGCAACAAAATCTGTTCCATCTTTTGGAAGAGTAGGTCATTTGTGCCGGTGGAAATAGATAACAAAATTCACAAGCCACACATACGCGCGCGCACACACACGCACACACACACACACACACACACACACACACACACACACACACACACACACACACACACACACACACACACACACACACACACACACGCAACACACACACACACACACACACTCACACACACGGGGACTAAATGTAAAAAAAAGCACGTAAGTGCTTATTCCTTTATCCCTGAACTGAAAGAATAAAATTGATAAAACCTTAAACAAAACAGTGTGCCTGTATCCCATTCTTTGTCTTTGAACCTAGCTATAAATCAAGAGATTTCAAGATAATTATATTTTTGAACAACAGGCTCCAAGAAAAAAAGAAACATTGTTTTTAATGGATGCCCGTTTCTGGATTACTATGGATCCGGAGAAATAGTATAAAAACCTTTTCCCTCTCAAAAATAACGCGGCTAACCGTGGCAATCTAATTAAGCTTATGCAAACAGCAATTCAATAGCCATGGCAATATGATTAGGGTTAAGCAAAAAAAAAATCAATTGCCATGGCAATCTGATTAACGTTTAGCAAAAATGATTCAACAGCCATGGCAATCTGATTACGCTTAAGCCGAAACTAATTCAATATCTATGGCAATCTGATTACGCTTAAGCCAAAACTAATTCAATATCTATGGCAATCTGATTAAGCCTACGCAAAAAGGAATTCAACAGCCATGGCAATCTGATTACGCTTAAGCCAAAACTAATTCAATATCTATGGCAATCTGATTACGCTTAAGCCAAAACTAATTCAATATCTATGGCAATCTGATTAAGCCTACGCAAAAAGGAATTCAATAGCCATGGCAATCTGATTAAGCCTACGCAAAAAGGAATTCAATAGCCATGGCAATCTGATTAAGCTTCAGCAAAAGGCTAATCCAAAATAACACGATTTAAAGTTGTCTGGCCACTTTGATGAAACGTTAACTAAAATTGAAAAGGACCCACATTAAAACCAGATCGTTTCCTTTTTCTTTCATTTCTTGGCAAGAGCTCTGAGGTTCACCATCAGTGAGATTATGCAACTGCTTTCACCCGCCATTGAAGTAGCCACATTCCGACTTCAGTGATGATGTCTAAACACGACACATGTGTGGATGCGTTCTTAAAATTTTGTCATCTGTTCCTACCGGCACCAAATGGCCTGCTCTTTCCAAAGGCTGTACGGGTTTTTAAGATGTGTGCAAGATGCTCTGCGTGCTCTGCATGCATTTGCACCCGGGACCTTGGCATGTAGTCTCATCGGAAGAACTTTCAGGGAAATAGAGTCAGTACTGATAGTTTATTAACTCCAGGTAAAAAAAAAAAATCCTCGATCTGTCTGTCTGTCTGTCTGTCTGTATGTCTCTCTTACTCTCTCTCTCCCCCCCCCCTCTCTCTCTCTTTGCACATGAGTGCTTATTCCAGAGAGACATTGTCCTCGGTGGTGGTTCGAACCTGGGTCATCAGATCAGGAGCACAAGCTCTAACCACTAGGCTGACCTGAGTCCCCAATGTGAGGTCTACTCAGAGACATAATTAATGAACTAACACTGACATCATCTGTCCAAATGGGGTCAGCAAAATCTTGTCAGAAGGTCTAAATTGGGATGTTTCATTAATTAACTTCTAATCCTGGTCTTGTTTCAAGCCACGAATTGGCTGGGGTAGTTTTTGTTTTTTGTTTTTGTTTTGGTCTGTGAATTCAATTACCCATCAGCACTGCCATTGATTTTAAATGAAGTCAGACACTTTTCTTTCTTGCAGAAAGATGTTCATGACGTATTCCCAAAGGAGATGACAGTCCTATTACCGGCATACTGGAGGCCTTTCATGCAAAACTACACAAACTATTTTCGCACTGTCCAAATTCCTTTCTGCTGGTATCAAAGCAAGGGAAGCTACTCTCTATCTCTCAGAGAGAGAGAGAGAGAGAGAGAGAGAGAGAGAGAGAGAGAGAGAGAGAGAGGTGTCAAACAGACAAACATACAGACGGGTATTTTTTTGGTTTTAAAATGAGAGACAAGGTGGTAAATTAAGAAGCACTTTTGCAGAACAAGAAGTCTGGAAGAAATGCTTCGTTTGCGCTTGCTGCTGTCTGGGATTGGCTAGTTTAGTGTGATTGTATCAGAGTCCCAGCGGAGCTATCCGATTTAGGGATGGTGCCATTAGCCCACCATCACCATCTAGTATAGAATTGTCCAGAGCATTGGGTCAGCTATTTATAACCGTTCATTAGGGACACTCAGCCTGAGATTGCAGTAACTTTGTTTATTTGAAATGTTACACCTTGGGTACTGATTACCCCATCTGCCAAATCACACGAACTCATACCAACATTAATCCAAAACTATCTCTTTCCCCTCCCCCACCAATCAATCATCACTAGGCAAAAGAGTGTAACAGAATGTGTGTAATTAATCTATTCATTTATTTATTACCACTTTATGTCACAGCCGATTTCTCTGCATGAAATTCGGGCTGCTCTCCCCGGGGAGAGCGCCTCGCCACAAGTGCAGCTCAGCGCCATCCTTTTTTTTTTCTTTTTCCTGTCTGCAACTGTATTTGTTTTCTCTATCAGAGTACCACTTTTCTACAGAATTTTGTCAGGGACAAAAAATGCTCTTACTGCTAATGTATGTAGATACACGTCCTTATTTATACAAAATTCGTTCCAACTGATGAACTTGATGAAGCAAAGCTCTGAAGACAGCTCGTGTACCTTCATGACAAAGTGGTCACTGTTAGATATGCAAATCAGAATTGGTCAATGGCAGTGATTGGTTGCTCGTTTGCGGGCTTCTCTCATTTGACTGTAGCGAGTCTCAGGAAATCATGACGTCTTATGCCGATTATCCAATCACGTTGTGGTATTTTGGGGGTGTGGTAGAATTAGTACAGGAGTCTCTGGGATGACTTGATGAGGATGTTTAGCAATACCATCGTGGTGGGTGGTTACGATCAGTTGCCAAGTCTACAAGGTGACTGTCCCGGTATGGTGGAGTCTCTGTGATGGGCGGAGCAATAAACAACATTAACAAGGCTGGAGTGGCTAGATTGGAGAAGGCACTTGTTGATGTGGTGGGTGGTTTTGTGATCTACAGTGCCAAGTAGCTTAGTGGACAGTTTAACAACGTTTTGGATCTTGTTTGTATTGGGATCACTGGTCGTAGGTTCAAATCTGATCATACTTGGTGGATTAAGAAAGCTGTTTAAAAAAAAAAAAAAAAACAAATTCCCAGGTCAACTTGCGTGCAAACCTACCAGTGCCAGGCTTTATCTTTAGACTTTATGCGCAGAGTTGTCACCGCGAAAACTTACAGGTTAGACATTTTAAGATAATCCCTCTAGCACAAACCTTCATATAATTCAGACCTTCCAGCGGCTTACTTCTCTTCATGTATTTCTCCTCACTTTATATTCCAACATTCGGTGGATAACAAAAATAAGCATATACCCAGTGGAACTACTTTTTTCTGTGGGTCCGGTAGTTTGTATTGGTAAATCGTCACTCATATTACAGCAACGTTAAGCCAACAACAGCCGTTTTATGAGATCTTCCGACATATTTCCTTCTCATCTTGCGTCAGTTTCTGAATGTTATCATCTACCCTCAATAAACAGTGAGAGTGTCTACAAAGTACAAATGGTCCATTTGTGGCGAAGGCAGTGATGGAAAGATGCTCTCAGCTGGACACGTTAAATCCTGTTCCGCTTTTCGTAAGAGTAGGCCATCGTGTGCCGGTGGGAACAGATGACAATATTTACAAAACTGCATACACACGGGGACCGGATGAAAAAAAGCTCATGATTGCTTATTCTGTTATCCTCGATATAAAAGAATAAATAAATAAACAACACTTGAGATGCGTGTCTGGTTCATAGATTTTTTTTCCTTCCGGACTTCCTGATAGAAACTGGATTGTGATTGCTCTGAGAAACTTCACACCACCGCTGAGATGAGCTGTTATGATGGCGCACTGATGTTGAGGATGATGATTATTTGTTTTTATGCCTGAAACACTGTGTGTGTGTGTGTGTGTGTGTGTGTGTGTGTGTGTGTGTGTGTGTGTGTGTGTGTGTATGTGTGTGTGTGTGTGTGTGTGTGTGTGTGTGTGTGTGTGTGTGTGTGTGTTTATACTACCCTCAGCTGTTAATGTACTGATATCGCTTTCAGATTGTTTTTTTTCTGAAATACCATTGGTGATCTTTAATTACGTCTGCCTGAAGACAGTCTTTTGTGAATCTAGGTCTGTGACTGGTTTTTATCTGTCTGTCTCTCTGTTACTGTCGGCCTGTCTTTCTCAGTCTTTGTTTTAGTGTGTGTGTCTGTGTCCCTTGTCTGTCTGTGTGCCTATCTGTCTGTCTGTCTGTGTCTGAACAGATACTAAACAACTTTGCTGGTTTACAGGAAGCTGAAAAATGATTAGCCATGAGGTATAGAATAGCGTTTTCCTATGTTTAGTGTTCTTTGTCTGTCTGTCTGTCTGTCTGCCTGCCTGTCAGTCTGTATGCCTGTCTCTATTTTGATCATGATGTGACCTGAAGTTTCTCTCTCAGTTGAAGTGGAACTTTCCGCTGGAGTTAACATCAGTGTCGACTCCACTTCCCCCTAAAAGTCATTCGGATTAGTCTATAAACCGAGCTCTTGCGTATAAACTTACGTTAGAACATCTTGCGCAAACGTTAAACCTGTTCTGGTTTTAGGAAGAGTAGGCCATTTTTGCCAGTGGGAACGGATGACAATCTTGACAAAACTGTATATACACAGAAACTAGATGTACATAAATAATTGAGAGTTTTTTCCATTATCCTTGAAATAACAGAATAAAAATGAATCTCCGTGCCTGGGTTTTTTTGTGTGTTTGTTTAGGAAAACGTGTTTTCTTTCTTTGTTCCTTGTCCATTTCTTTTTGTCCTTCCTCCCTCCGTCTTTCCCGTTTTTCTTTTTCCTCTTTTTTTCTGTCTTTGTTTGTCTTCATATTGTGTATGCTGTTTTCTTCTCTACCATTTTTTGCTTTGATTTTATAGCGTTAGTTAATAATAAGATTTTGTACTGTAATTTGTATTGTGTCTACTTCTTTCATATACAATTTTTTTTATATTAACTTTAGTTATTGTTGTTATCGCTGATGCTGTTGTTGCTGTTATTGTTGTTGCTGCTGCTTTTGTTTTTGTTGCTGTTGTTGCTATTGCTGTTGTTGTTGATGCTGTTGATGTTGCTGTTGATGTTGTTATTTTTGCTGTTCTTGCTGTTGCGGTTGTTGTTGCTGTAGCTGTTGTTGTTACTGCTGTTATTGTTTTTGTTGATGTTGGCTCTTCTCTAAATCTCAAAGCCACGTTCACCGTCTCCATCCCCATATTGTGTAAACTACACAGCTCACTACTCAATTCTTACCAGCTAAGACTTTCCAAATCTAAATTTGGTATCGCTCTCCTTTTCTCTTCTTATCTATAGATCTCAGTCTGCTTGGGTGAGGCGCACGGGCGTATGTCTAGAGCTTGTAATGTATGTGCCAGTCCGGCAATCTGTTCCGTGGCTGTTCCTGCAATCTACCGCCCCCCACTTGCTGCTCGAATTTACTGCTCTCTCAGGGACAGGCCCTGGGATGATTTCACAGCACTTCTAGGACAAGACAAGACAAGACAAGACAAGGCAAGGCAAGGCAAGGCAAGGCAA
>CM060322.1:42055688-42063188 GCA_030674155.1 Stramonita haemastoma | reverse complement strand
CACATGAGTGCTTATCCCATTATCCTCGATATAAAGGAATAAAAAAAAAACCCACACACACACACTAGATAGATAGATACATAGATAGATAAATAGAGGGATCTGCTTTGGTTTTTGTTCTGAAGTTTGTTATTAGGATGAAAAAAGTGTTATTTTTTTTAATAAGAAGAATGTTAGTATTCCCGAAGTTGAAATGCGGCTACCTGAATAGTAGGTTAAAAGAATGGTCGCATACCCAAAATGTTTCCGTTTGTGAACCTTGGAGTTTTAGCCTTGGAGCAAAATAAAAAAGAAAGAAAAAAGAAGCATTTTTTTCAATTTCGTTTTTTTTCCTACTGCTGTCGAATTTGTCAGATTTATTAATGTTTCTGACCTTAAATTTTTAAATTAAAAAAAACACTTATTGATAGTTATTTTCTTCATCGTTTGTTCTATCTAGAGCTTTTACTCCAACTCGTCGCCCACACGTACCTCCTGTGTGTGTGAGTGTGTGAGTGTGTGTGTGTGTGTGTGCGTGCGTGCGTGCGTGCGTGCGTGCATGTGTGTGTGTGTGTGTGTGTGTGAGAGAGAGAGAGAGAGAGAGAGAGAGAGAGAGAGAGAGAGAGAGAGAGAGAGAGAGAGGAGAGAGAGAGAGAGAGAGAGAGAGAGACGCTTTTTTACGCTTTAACAGTTTATTGTCATTGCTCATCTTGGCCTTATGACAAGGGAGGTAACACAGATATCTGTTGTGTAAATTTTACATAAAAAAATGACACTCAGTTTAGTGAAAAAAAATACTCTCATCAATAATAAATTAATCATAACATTGGCATTAATCCCAATGCAAATCAAATACAAAGAAAGAAAACAACAACAACGACGACAACAAAATACATACTAATTCGGAATCGACCATCCTTTCAAATTTCATGTTACAAATTATATCAATGACCCAAAATATCTGGCTCAGAACATACACTGTTCTTGATATTAATTAATTTTGTCCTGGCATATTAATACAATTGGTATCGACTTGGCTTCGTCTTATTTTCTGTGCCTCTGCAATATACTTCGCTAGAGATTTGACAACATATTCATTATCTGACGACAGGATAGAAACTATATCTGGACTGACTGCTGCTTGTACAGACAAGAAATCATGCTTGTTACGTAGAGTTTCGAATGCTTTACAGTGAAATAAAAAGTGAATTTCATCATCAACACCGTGACCACATAGTGTACACGGTAATTGCGTGGCTGTCTCAGGCTGGAACCATCTCTTGTTTGCATTAAACCCCAGCGTTCTTAGTCTGAATCTAGCATAATTAAGCCTGTGCCATTGATCGGTAATTATTTTCAAATATTTTTCTGTCTGGAAAACACATTTAAACGAAAAGAACCAACTATATTTACTTTTATTCTCCATGTCCGAGTGCCAGTTTTGTTTAAAGGAACAAATGAGCCTGTCTTTGAATTCTGAGAGAAACTGGCGCTCATTACCTACTTCCTGAGACAGCCATACAATCCCAAAACCATGTTCTGACAAAACTTTTTTAATTTGATATACCCAGTTGTCTTTACTTAAGTCCATCTGTATAATCATCATATCATATGCTTGTCTACACAAACGAGTCTGTGGAAGTTTCAACAACTTTAGCCAATACTTAATGCACTTTACAAAAGTTCTTATATAGAGAGGATATCTTCCCATCTCTCCATATAGTACCGTATTAGAGGAGTGAATTGGTACATTCAAAAAACGTTTTATAGCAAATGTATGGACTTTTTCCATTTGTGGATTTACATATAATCCCCATATTTCTGAGGCGTAAGTTAACAAAGGTTCTATTTGAGTGTCAAATAACTTCCAGAATAAAGAACAGTCTATCGAGTTAAGCTTTCGTAGCGTTTTAAGTATTTCTATCACACCTTTTTTCCCCTTCTTACAAGATTCCTGCCATGCAAAATTGAGACTAAGCCTTGTTGAAAATACCATTCCTAAATATTTATAAGTATTAACTATTTTGACTTCATCGTTTCCATAGAACCATTTTTCATGTACTGATAAATGCCAACCCATTCTGAAAACAATAATGTTTGTTTTATCCATATTTACATTTAGATCAAACCGATCTGCTTCCTCTTTTAAGACATTTAACTGATTTTGTAAACCTATGACTGTCTCAGACAAAAGAATGATATCGTCAGCAAAAAGTAACAAAAAAACTTCTACTGCTCCAGGTATAAACTGAATACCGTGTTTACCTTTCCTTGACAATTCGACAGCTAATTCATTTATAAAAAATGAGAACATTTGTGGGCTTAAGATACACCCCTGCTTCACTCCCTTGGGGCATTCGAAAAAATCAGAATATTCATTTCCAGCACGCACACAGGCTAATACTGAATTATAAACAGCTCTAAGGGCCATGTATAATTTACCATTTACACCATTTTTGCGTAATATATTCCAAAGTATATTTCTATTTACAGAATCGAAGGCCTTCCTAAAGTCTACAAAGGCAACAAATAGTTTTTTATTAGAAAGCAAATGCTTTTGCACAAGAGAACACAGAGTAAATATATGATCAACAGTGCTGTACTTAGCTCTAAAACCTGCTTGTTCTTCAATTATTTTTTCTTCATTATCTGCCCATTTAGTTAGTCTTTTATTCAAAATGTAAGTATAGAGTTTGCTCAAAACACTAGTGAGAGCTACACCTCGATAGTTATCAGCATTATTGATATCTCCTTTTTTATGAATTGGTATAATTATATATTTGGCCCACTCTAAAGGGAAAGCACCCTTTTCGAACAGGTGATTGAATAACTGTACAAGAAAAGTAATTACATGTCTGTTTGCATATATAAGCATTTCTCCAATTATTTGATCAGGACCAGCACTTTTTCCCGTTTTTAGATGTCTTATGCCAGCAATAATTTCACTCTCCAATATAGGATTATTGAACAATGGCTCTAACTCCTCCTCATCTGCTTGTAGCCTATCAATGTGCTCTTGTGCTCCTGCACTACTAAAGTCATTGAAAACCTTAAAGAAATGGTCATGCCACTGTTCAATAGTTATATCATTATGTATTATAGACTTACGATTAACTGATCTCACAACAGACCAGAACGTTTTGGAGTCATTAAAAGAGTCTCTAAGTCTTGCTAGTCTCTTTTCATCAAACTCTCTTTCTTTTGTTTTCCTTAAATTGATGTATTCTTTTCTTGCAGTAGTGTACATTTTTCTTTTTTCTGTCTTATCCTTAATTGTTTTGCAACGTTGAAATCTTTTTAATAATCTTTTAACTTCTTGTTTTTTTCGTTCACATTCAGCATCAAACCAGTCATTACATGTTTTTCTCCTATGACTAATTGTTCTAACCATGCATGTAGGAGCTCCACATAATGCCCTAACAAAGTGATCTAAACTTGCATTCATATCAGTGTTTAATAGTTGAGTAGCTGACTGTATGGATTCTTGGAATTCAGCACTATCAAGTTCTTTTTTGTATATTTCTGTAAAATCTTCTGACCATATAATTTTTTCTGTATTCTTTTGCTCTCTAATTTCAGTTCTAGTACAATCACTATCTCTTTTCCACGTTGTTTCAACTGGAAGGTGCCATGAATCAATACAATCTCCAATACACAAATCGAAACTTGACAATAAATGACTAGGTACAAGAACATAATCGATAACACTGCAACCATTAGGAGATACAAATGTATATTCCCCTTGATTATCTCCCTTACAACAACCATACAAAATAATCATATCAAACAAAAAGCATAAATCTAGCAAGGACCTGCCAAAATTATTTATCGTATCATCCTTGGAAGAACGCACATGAAGTTCATCATCCATACTATCATACTCAACATCATCACAATAATTAGACATAACTTCAAGGTCGGCTTGTTCATGACCTGTTCTAGCATTTAAATCTCCTACAATCATAAAATAAAAATCGTCTTTTTGAAAATAATGCAACAACGCTTCCTCTAGTAATACAATACCATCCTTAATTGTTTTTTCATTATAGATAGGACCACCCTCTGGTACAATGTAACATGCTATCAGAATAAGATCTTTATCTAAACTGAAAATACATTTATTTATTCTTATGGCAATAGTGTTGTCACACTCTATTTTGATTTCTTCTACATAATTTTCTAAAGACTTTTTCACAAACAAAACCACTCCTCCAGAATTTCTTCCATGATGGGAAAGTTTTTTAGCAGGAACATGAAACTTTATATACTCATGAAAAATACCACTGTAATCAAAAGTGTGGTCAAGGAATGTCTCTGTAAGGCAAACAAAATCAAAATTTATTACATAGTTCATGAATGTGACATCCTTTAATTTATTATACAAATTTTCAACATTATAATTCACCAACGTCAGTTGACTTGGATGGCCGGGCCTGTCCTAGCTCTTCCGTAGGCTGCTGGGGCGCTGACTCCTGCGACAGTTCTCACTCGCCACTTTGCCGCGAGCAGACGACTTGCGCGGCGGGTTTCCCAGGAAAGCCGGCATACCCGTCTGCTGGTATGACAGAGGCCTGTCACGTGCAGCACGTTCGTCACTGCCGGAAGACCCCGCCACGTCATAGCGAGGGGAATCCCCGCCAACCGTCGCTGAACTGTGTCGTTCGCCTCGTGTAGTCGCCCCGTGGTTGCTTCGGTAACGCCCGCTCGCACTGCCTTCGGTGACGTCACGCCCGTGCTGGTCCCGTGTTGCACGTGCCCCAGAGGGAGAGGAGGAGGGAGAAGGGGGCCTGCTGCTCGTGGTCGTCTGTCGGCTGCCAGGCGTGGTGCGTCCCTCTGACGTCACAGCCCCTCTGCTGGTGAGGAAAGGGGAATCCCAATGTTGACTGGTCTGTGAGGATGGGACAGGGATGGAGGACTGCTGTGCACCCCCACTCTCCACCACCTCTGCGTAGGATCGGGGATCTGGAATGCTGGGCCCGATCACCATCTTCCCCCTGTGGAAGTAGGCTCTCTTCCCCTCCCTGCGTGCTACAGCCACCATCTGCGCCTGTGCCCTGGTCAGGTCGTTGGCCACCCTGACACCTCTGTCTTGTAGCTTCTGCCTCAGGTCTTTGTTTGTCAGGATGGACATTTTATCTTTCCACCGACTAAACTTTGCAATCATCGGCCTGGGCTGTCCGTATCGTGCCTGACCTGTGCGATGTGCCCGAGCTATGTCATCCACAGCCCAGGACCTCTGGTCATCCACACTGTTGAGCATGTCGATGACTGACTGCGCACATGATTCATGGGATTCGGCTGCAGCACGTTGTGGTATCCCGAAAAGCCGCAGATTGTCTCTTCGTGAGAAATTTTCCAATCTGTCAGTGTCTGTTTTCAATTGCTCTACTTCTGTCTTCAGATCTTTGATGGTGTCAGACAGTTGTTGGACCTCCTCTCTATCTTCATTCCTTTCTTCGAACAATTGGTAGATATCTCCTGTCATGTCTGTCACTGTTTCTGCCAGCTTTCTGTGGTCTTTTTCCAGTCTGTCACATCTCACATTTATTTCTTCACACTGTTGCTTCACTTGGATTAATTCATTCTTTATTTCTCCCAAGTCGTTTCTGATTACACTGGTTTGTTCTGAGAACTGTTGTTGTATGTTCTGCATAATTGTCTTCATCAGATCACTGACTTCTGTTGGTGCAATCATCACTGTGTCTGTTCTTTCCGTCTGTCCATCAGTATTGGGTCCTGGGTTTGTTTCGATGTCGCCGCTAAGCAACAGTCTACGCAGCGAGAAAGCAGCGTGCTGCACGCAGAGCGCCATCAAAACCACAGGCACGTGCACAGCTGACTGACAGGCTGGCCCGCTGACACTGTCACACATCTCTGTCAACTCGCACCAAATTGTCCCCTTTTGGATTGATTTTGAAATAACCCCAACAGACTCAGAAGACATAAATTTGTCCATATTCCACCAGAGACAGTTTATAAGAGAGATGAGCACAGCACAACAAAGATAGCCCGTAACGACATCAGCTGATGTGACAGTGTCCGTGCAATTGCTCACCTGTGACAGGTTTGGCGACATTTTTTTAAAAAAGCGTGACACATGTTGACACTTTCCAAACATCCCAATTGCAGCCCTCCACGTCACTAAGTCAACCATTTTTAGGTAGTTACGGGTAGTGGAGACTATCACGTGAATTGTAACACAGGCAACAGTTTGAAACAGTCCTTTGGAAGGATGTAACACACAAAACTCGACAGCACATTTCACAGCAACTGCCACTCGGTCGCCATGTTTTCTCGCCCCCCCCCGAGAGAGAGAGAGAGAGAGAGAGAGAGAGAGAGAGAGAGAGAGAGAGAGAGAGAGAGAGAGAGAGAGAGAGAGAGAGAGAGAGTGTGTGTCCATGTGCGCGCGCGCGCGCGTGTGTGTGTGTGCACGCGCGCGCGTGCGTGCGACGTGTGTGTATTTTTGTTTGCTCTCTCTGTAGCTCTTCTCTCTCTTTCCTACCCCCTCTCTCTCTATCAGCTGTTCGCCCTCTCTGTCTCTCTTGTACTTCTTCCTCCTCCCCCATCTCTCTATCTCGCTCTCCCCCTCTTTCTCCTTCCTCTCTCTCTCCGTCTTTGTTTGCTCTCTCTGTACCTCTTCTCTCTCTCTTCCCCCGTCTCTCTCTCTCTTTCCCCCCCTCCCCCCTCTCTCCCCCTATCTCTCTCTGTCCCACACACAAACTCCCACTCTCACAAATAATGCACTCTGTCCTCCCCTTTCCCAATGCCCCAGTGCCCAGGTCTACCAGTATATCAGAGTGTGCAGACTGCGGCAGATCTGCCTGTCCACCTGTCCGCCCTGGGGAGGAGCAGTGCAGCACTCTCTGCAAATCTACAGGCCTCCTTTTTTTCTTTTTTTTTCTTTTATTCTTTTATATCGAGGATAAATGGAATAAGCACTCTTGTGCTTTTTTTTTTACATCCAGTCTCCGTGTGTATGCAGTTTTGTAAATCTTGTCATCTGTTCCCACTGGTCCACGATGGCCTACTCTTGCGAAAAGCGGAACAGGATTTAACGTGTGCGGCAAGATGTTCTGCGTGCGTTCGTACACAAAGCCTCGGTTTAAAGGCTTATCCGAAGGACGTTTGGGGGAGAGTGGAGTCAGCACTGATGTTAACTCCAGGAGAAAAATCTCCTCGACCGGACTCGAACTCGGGTCGTCAAATTGCCAGCGCAATGTTCTGACCACTAGGCTATCCGTCCCCCTTCTGCTATGCTATGCTACCTCTCTGCTCTGTCCACAACTCACTGACCACATACACAAAACAGAACAGGTGGCTCTACTGACCGCTTCAAATGCGCTCTCTTGTTTATTATAGTGTTGATGGTAGTAAAATGTAGAATTCGATGGCACTTATTGCAGTTGATTTTTTTTTTTTAGCATCTTCCTGTTTATCTGGAAGGTAGTGATTGGAATTTGACGTTCCCGTCTGTACTAAAATGGTGTTAAGCATTTTGAATAACAATGAAATAAAATGTAG